>VZSZ01004714.1:993080-1030851 GCA_013398815.1 Ibidorhyncha struthersii | reverse complement strand
GCCAGGTATCATTCATCATTGACTCACCCAAGTTCTCTAGCGATCTTTTTTTTTTTTAAATATTTAGACTCCTTCAGTTCTTCTGGTGCTGAGTTGGGACTTAGCAGCTTCTAATAGTTAGGGCCTTTTCTAGGCCCTCTTTCCTACAAACTAGGTGGCTTAAATGTTATTCAGTGCTCTGGTGTAAACTGATATTCAGTGCTTTAGAGGTTTTTTTTTTTTTTTTTTTCTTTCTGGAAATACTGAGTGAACAGCAGTTTACCATTGAAATGTATCAGGCCATTCTGGGTACACAAAGCAGTATGTTCAGAGTCAAAGTGTTTTTTCCAAAGCAAGCTGTGGTAAAATAGAAAATCTGTCTTGTGTTTGATGCACATACAAATACACTCCTATGTGAACTTGTGTCTCTGCATGTTACAGTTGTACATAGGTATCTTTGGTTGGAGATTTGTACCTCCTTGTAGATTGCATTTCTCATGAAAGAACTGATATCTTAAAAAAAAAAAAAAATTAAATACTGTGGAAGATTCTAATGAATTTGGACAATTTGGAAGCCTTAATAAAGGGAGAAGTTTCAGAGAGACCAAATTAGTTGCATTCTGCCCTCTGTTTTCATCTGGCTGCTGTCAGAGACAGCACAGACAGGTTCAGCCTCTGGTTGAACCCTCTGTGGCTGCTCTTAAGGCCACTCACACTGACAGTAGAAGAAGAAGGTAGAGAAGACTGAGCAATGAAATGCTTAGCTTCATGAGTATGTTAATCAAGACGTCTTACAAGGGGATACCAGAGCTATACCATCACGTGTTATGGATGTTAACAGAAATAGAAGGGATGCCCTTCACAACAGGGAGAAGTTTGAGTGGTGTTATGACAGAGGAGTTTTATTGATATTCTCCTCAAACACGAAAGAAACAGTTTTCAAGTGACATGGATAGAGATGGGGATGCATGATTTTTCACTGTTCTCTGCTCGCTTTTGTTCTGCAGGGGATGCATGATTTTGACCTCTGTATGCCAAGGCTGAATTAAAGGAATGTCAGTTATAATCCTTGCTGAAAGCTGATGCCTAAGCAAGGCACCCAGCACTGAGCCCGGATGAATTCCTTGGTGTGAGAATTCTCTTGGCAGCTCTCGGTTTCTCCTGACGGCCCATTTTCTAGCCCTGCTCCACCTGGAGAAGGGATCTAAAGGCAGTATCCCCAGCAGAACAAAAGCGAGCAGAGAACAGTGAAAATCACACACCTCCCTCTCGGTGGTCATCCTTCAGCCCTAGCCTTAGGCTAAGGCCGAGGCGCTGGCAAGGCACCCGCGGACAAGTTTTTCATGGGAGAAGTCTTTTTGTAGCCTTTAATTTCCTTCAGCAGGTATTAGTCTATTAAATGCGAGAGAGAAAACCAGGAGAGGAGGAGCTGCCAAATTTGTGGTGGTGGTTTGTTTTGTTTTGTTTTTTTTTTTTGTTTTTAATGTGAAATGACATCTCTGCCTGTTAAGATTTGGTCCCATGGTGATAGATGTGAAATAATGTTTGGTTTGGTAATTGTTGAATTTGAATGAAGAAATACTCCTTTTGCAAGTCATAGTTATGCAAAATTTCCACGATAGGCCTCCTTATGACCCCAAATGTTTACATCTACTGCTGGAGTGAAGCTCCTGAACAGATACACCATTCACATTTCTTAATTCTCTCTGAGCACAAATATGAGGGCATTTGTCCTTTTTCTGCCATCAAAGAAAGTCATGCTATAGCTTAGAACCTAATTGTCCCCGGCTTCTCTAAATAGCTCAGACCTCTTGCTTCCACTAAGAACTTAGGTTTTAATCCAAGGAAATAGGTAAATACTCCCGTCATCTTGGTTCACAAAGATGGGAAGTCCTTTCTATTTAAGGGAATGAGAGGAATAGATAAGTGTTCAGGAAGATGATGTCGAATTTCCTTGACCTTGCTTATCTGCTTTAATAACGCTAAAGAAAAGGATGTGTTGCTCATGTGCCTCTTCCATCAGTTTTGAAGATGGTCAGATGTTGACTGGGAAATCCCACACAAAGCTCAATGCGAAGTAGAGAATGGGATGAAGCCTTTGGAAGGTTCACTATTGACTTTAACTGGGAACTGAAATTTCACTTTTCAGTTCTGCATGAAACTGATGAAACGTGTGTTTTGTACCAGCAAAAAGGAGAAAGGGATTGGAGTTCCTCTGTCTTAAGAGGAGTTACAGTAGGGTGGTGTGGAGCACCTGGATACCACTGAAAGCCTGTTCTAGGGTAAGAATGTCTTGTAATATGAGAATGTCCCTTCACTTGCTATCTTTTCCTATGCTGTCTTGTAGATGTCAACTTTAGTCGTAAATACTAAGCAATGCTTAAACATGTTATTTAAAAGCTGCTGAATAATTTTTAAAGGTTTTATACCGAATCTAACTTTTCACATGTGTAAGGACAAAGAAGAAGGAACTTGGGAGTAAAATCTTTCCTTTGAAGTTTACCCTTTAAAAAGGGAATCCTCAGTAAGGTTTACCTCTCCCTTTTAGTTCCTCTTAGACTCTTAGGCTGACAAAGCAATTTGCCACCCACAGAGGAGTTGGCAAAGGACACCACTGCTGCCTTTAGCTAGGCCTGTGTGATGCAAGTGGGCTTTGACCCATTCTGCTCCTTCCCCTTTCTGCCTCGCACTGAGTTCCTTGGTTCAGACCTTCGGTGTATACCTTCAGTCTCCAGCTGGTTCAAAACAGGGGGGTTGGGTGGAGAAAACTAATTCCGATGTCTGTTCAAAGAGCTCCATCTGCTCAGCAGGCAATTGGTCACTAACGGATCATCAGGGAAGATGCGCAGCAATGCTCTGGCTAGCCTTTGGTGGCTTTATGAACATGCCAAGGTTAATTTTATTTTTTTCTCACCCTGGAACTGTTCCTGATGCTGTGGACAGGAAAGGTAGCCTGGATGTTTTCTTCTCTTTCCTTTTGTCAAGAGACTGTTAGAACTGCTTGCTGCTCTGCTTCTTGTTTTGGATTATCTTTCAGGAAAAAAAAAAAAAAAATCCCTCTTTCTATCAGATCAATAAGTAGTTCAGTTATTGGCTCTATCAGGTTCACGTGGTTTTGCAGGAAGACTTTTCATTTTTTTCACTCACATTATGACAAAGCATTTTTGAAAGGTTTAATTAGACTTTTTCTGCTGTGCTACTGACCCTGTTTCTAAATGGGAACTAAATTTAATATTAACTTTTCTAATGGGAAACTACTTTGAACCTTTAGCCAGACCTGTTTCTTTCCATTTTTCTACAAAGACTGCCTTAGTAGTGGCAATTATATCTGCCTGATGAATGGGAGAGTTTAAAGTGTTTCTAAGGACAAAGGTTTTCTTATTTTTTCCCAACGTTGTCATGTAATTTCACGTCAGATTTTTTTTTTTCCCTCTTGACTCAGGTAATTAATCTGACGGTGGTTATCCTTTTTCCTTAACACCATACATCTGCAGAAGAAACTGCTTTTGAACGCTTCAGATGTTGAAAGGTGTCTTTGGAGGAGGGTTTTTGTATTCACAGGGCAAGGTCATATAGAGAGATCTGCCCAGTATTCCAAGGCTGCAGCGGCGAGTCCCTGCCTCTCTACAAGGCTGCTGTTGCCCAGTGCCCCAGCCACCTGTGGGAGGATGCTGCTCCTTCATCAGCAGTCACTTGGTATTTTGTTTTACCCTCATCTTTTGATCGGTGAACTGGTTTTATGTACTGCGCGCACTCAAACTCCTCTACACGCAGGCTTGTTACCTTCTTCAGGGGCTTTTCTGTTTTGCTCATTGCTACAGTTTGGCGCTCTTGAGCACTAATCTTCACAAAACCCCTATGAAAAGAGGTAGAACTATCCCAGCTTCCCAGTTTTGGGCACAGCAGGCTGAAGGTTGAAATATGCCACCTCGTGCTGTGTTCCCGGGGACTCCGATGGCAGTTTCAGAGCGATGGAAGCATTTCCTATTCTGACACTGCTCCTTCCACCAGCTTTGGTCACAGAGGTGCCTCAGCGGAGGGAAGGTGGCAGAGAAAACAGCAATTCCCGCCTAACTGAACTCCTGGGGGCTAGATGTTGCAGCTTGAGTAGTTTATTAAAGCATGATTACAGAGACTTTTATAATGTGAGCTTGCCCAGGAGCTTGTTCTAAGCAAATAAAGTAAAAGCTTCATACGCGTAAGATTCAATGGCTGACCTGTCCCTGAAGAGGACCTTTATGGTCCATCTGAGTACTTGAGCACAGCCCTAACTGCCAGCAGCGGTGGGCCACACTTCTGAAGGGCCCAGCACCGTGGCCGAGCAGGAGCACGGTTTTACTGTTGCCTTGCCAGTGTGCTTAACAGGGATGTAGTGGTGGAGTGATAAACTGCCACGTTACTGGATTACAGGTGCAGCCTGTTCCCCTTCAGTTATTTCCCAGGCCCTGTTTTCCCTCGCCCCAGGGACCTCTTACCCCTTCTCCCTTCCTGTCCTTCCCCGGTCACTACCTCTTGCGCTTCTTATCGACTCCGCTGTTAGACCTAATGTCTCTGGGGATCTTGCCACGCTCCAAAAGCCCACTTGCTTCTTCTGGTTCCTTACCTACATGCTCTCCATCCCTGCCGCTTCCCTGCCCCTACTGCCCATCCCCCTTCACTCCTGCCTCTGGATCTACGCTCTGAGGTTCCAAGTCATTGCCCAAAAGTCTGGGAAGTCAGAGCTTTCCAAAGAGAAGTTAATTTTTTTATTTTATTTTTTTCAGAGGGATTAACACTTTTTTTTTTTTTTTTTAACCTACGCTTCTCGGAACAATCTGAAATTATTTTGGTGAAGGTTTCACTAACAAGGGTGTTCCCTAATGAGGATTTTCCCCCAAAATACAGTAGGCTGAAGCCCCTGATCTAGAAAATACCAGCCCAACCCCAGTTAGTTTTGCAACACGACAGGCACACGAAAGCGTTGTTTTGCAATGGAAATATTTGGCAACCGTTTCTAAAGGCTGCCACCCGCCTGTGGTCAGGCCCGTCTTGCTGCCCAGCCCAGCAGAAGGGGTTTGCCGTAATTCCTCTACAAATTATCTGGAGTTGGGATTTTCTAAAGCGTTTAAGAGAACAAGAGACATTCAGCCATCACTGAACTTTGAATTAAAATGGGATTTGAACTTCACTGCTTGAAAATCCAGGTCTCAGGATTGCAGATGGGTACTTTCCGTGAGCGGTTCTCTCTAACCAGCGCATAAATATATGTGGTTGTATTTTGAGGTGAAAATGATTTATATTGTATTCATAGTTGAATTCTTCATAATCTCTCACTGTGCTTGCTGGTGATTCATAGCAAACACGCATTTAATGCAAAAGACAACCCTCTAGCCTCTTACATAAATCTACATTGAAAACTTTATATCTACATATATATATTTATAGAGAGAGCCAGTTGTGACAGGTGTCACACTGACACAGTGCCTGTAGAGAAAGAGAGAGACGGGTTAACCAGAGACTAACTTTTATTGTGCATTTTTATGCAACAGAACAAATGGAGGTATGTAGTAATAAAACCAATATTCAAATTAGAATTAACACCTGAAATAGTAAACTGTAGGTAACAAATGTCTTTATAATTAAAAAATATTGACCGTTTAAAAAATTCTCTAAGATTTTATATTCTTTAAAAGAAATGTGTGTTGCCACATAGAAAACAATTCACACATCCTATAGAAATTGTCACAAAAACCTTACTAGTCTATATTACACTATGCACTTTTTTGTACAATATCTGGTAAAGGTCTATCCCTAACCTGTACTTACTCTACACAGTACAATCATCATTAGAAAGTATTCATAGAATTAACTACACCATAACAATAAAAATATCAGGATTAATGGGTTTTTAATCACAGTTTCTCCACAAATATTTGTCATAGAAAATATAGCGAAGGCATGTTGGCACAGATGGGCGTGCGGTACTGCTACACAAAGTTTGAGAGAAGGCAGATACATAAATGACAGTAAGATTAAAGAGTGTGGAAGGATGAGACAAGGATCTCTATCCTCCTGGGACTTTCTGGAGTGACATGATAGATAGCGGTTTCCTTCTGTCGCAAGCCTGCCGTCTACATCCAGCGCTGGGAAGGGCTGTGCCGACTTACAAAGCACGCTGCTTAAATACGCGTATCTCGCACTGCAAGTGCATACGCGCTATCTATTCTTTCAGGTCCCATAGCATAATACCTAACACCTCGTGGATATATAGACACTTCAATATGTATGGATTTATAATGCCTCATGAAGAAATTAATCAGAATAAAGTGGTTGTGAAAGGTGGTTTTTGTTTTGTGTTTTTTTTTTTTTTTAAACAAAGTAAGTGGGTTGAGAGTCAAGTGGCTGTGATGGCAATGAAAAACAAAGACAGACAACCGAGAAAAGTTGTTGTACTCTGTTGTTTTAAAACCAAACATGAACAAAAAAAGATGAGCTGGTGTCTGCTAATGTCTGTCTGTGACTACACTTCATGTCACTGGCCAGTGCACACAAGCAACTGAGGGCAAAATTTTGTTCCTAAAGAAAGGTCCAAACCTGCAAAGCCATTTCTAGTGCTAAAGTGGCTTTCAGGATGAAAGTATACGTTTGGTTATTTTGCACAATATGAGAGCAGAGGATTGTGAGTGGTTCCAGGAGGCTGGCTACACTTTGTACACTAAAAATAAAGCTAGGCTTACTAGTTATTTCAGCAAATCTTTAGGTTATTAAGTAAGAGAGGTCTGTCCAGTCCAGTAATTCTGTTCTGTGACTGTTAAAAATGAAGCATTTGTATTTTTAACCTCATACCATTAAACATTTGAAAGGAAACCACCACAGTGTTTACAAAAATACAGCATGATACATATCGCTGTGGACAAATCTACAGTATAATGTTGACTCACACATTCTGACATGTTTTACCAAGTAGTTCTGGCAAGTGTCACCACATTAAACACAGACCAGCAAGACTTACACCATCTGAGCAATGTAACATCTTCTATTATAGTTCTTTTAAAAAAAGTGTAAGTTCAACACTGAAAAGCTACTATAGGATTATCTGTACCGTAACATTTCTATACACCGAGTTTCTCCTCCAGAGACCACCATGCAGCATTGACTGTTCAAAGCAAGTCACCTCCTGCCTGTAGTGAGGGATGCTCTCCCAAACCCCTTGGCCCGGTGAGCCAAGGTGTGACTAAACTGCTCACTCGCTTTTAGAAATTAAATGAGTTATTCTGGGGCAAGTGAGTGCCTTTCAACCCCCTTTCAAAAATCACCACAAATAAGATGAATCAGAGGTATTGGACATTTAAGGGCCTAAAGCATATCCTGGCTGAGTGAGGTCCCACCTACAGGGCAGTGTGGTGGAGCCCATGGGCCGGCCATGAGAGACCGGCCACAGCTGCAGGCAAAGAGGAGGCAGATGGCAGGAAGAAACTATCGTGTGGACAAGGTGAGCTTTGAGAGACTCCCTTAGTCCTTCACCTGCGGTCATGCCGGAGCTAGAGGAGCTCCTCACCCCAGAGGGACCTTCCTGATCTTTGAGGAAGGGGTTGGGCATCTCCTGCCCTGCCCGGCACACACACGTGGAGAAGGTCAGGAAGGAGAGGAGAAAGGTAAAAAGAACAATTAGTAGCTTCTCTCGTGGCTTGCAGAAGGCGGTTAGGAAAGCTGGGGAGTATGAGTTCAGGAGAGTCAACGTGGATGAGGTAGCACTAAGGATGGTCAAAAGCGGAGCGAACTTTCTTTCCAAAAACCGGTTCCCTGTACCTGTCGGTGGGGAAAGGTTGCCTCAAGGAGAGCTGGTTCAGGCTTTGTAGGATGCCAGCACTGGCCTGACCGACCGGACAAGGGTAAGGAGATGGAAACACCCTGACTTGGAAAGGAAAGGGTATCGTTTCTTTGGCATTGTGTACTTCCGGAGGGCATCAATTTGGAGGGACAATGGATTCCTAAGCCTTTAAAATTACAGGTTTTTCAGTGGACTGATTATTTTTTTCTTTAAAGTTGGCATCTGCTCGCAATGTTGTACGCTGTCATGAATTGGCTTCTGCTCTAGCACAGGTCTTTTTACAGCTCTTAGTCTGGACCCCATGTTTACTTACAACAGAAGGCTAAACTAGGCTCTGCTTACCCAGCCCCTCCCTGAATGCACCACTGACTGTTAAGACCAGCACGTTGCCTCATCTATTTCAAGGAATGGATATAAAACACAAATGAAAACAAAACCAAGAAAAGGCAATTTAAAGCCTCTAAAGCTACATAATATGGCTGCAGAATAGGAACAGACAAAGCAAAACCTGTCTTCTGAAATGGCAATTTGTTTTTAGCAATCTTGTTTTAATGAAAACTGTCATGATCAACTCTAATCTCCTAGAAATCTAGATAAGTATAGTGTCTCTTTGATATACAAAGCAATTTTTATCTATTAGAAGTGCCTGTTATTGTTCTGGGTCTTTGAAGGATTCTACTGTTGACGAGTGCTGCTGTTTTACCCGGGAAGATTAATTTCCTGGCAGAGTTGGCTAAAGGAAGTCCCTGAATTTTCCATCTTGTGTGGTATTTTAAGGTAGCCTTTATAATTATGTTATTTTCTGTTAAGAAATGGGAGACCACTTCTTTATTTGTTATAAGCGTGCAGACTTGTTCTTACATCTCCACCTCAGGGAAAGCAAATAGTACCCAGCTGTTCTGGGTCCAGACCTGGGCTTGTTATCAATAAGCAGACGAGATGGTAGCTGCTGTTTCTTTTGACATTTTTATCGTTTTTAAATGACCTTTCCTCTAGAACTAGATGAAATGAACTGCAATTTCCCTTTGAGGGTGCTATGAAGGATTTGCAAATAATAGGCACTGAGAAGTCCCATCGAGCAGGTCTTGAAATGGATTTCTTTCTGTTAACTGGGACATGGTAGGATGGGGAAGCTGAAATGTATGCAGTATGTGTTCAAACATGCTTTGGACTCTTAAATGACAGCAGGGTAAGTATGTTTAACAAATAGTCTCTCCTAAATTAAGTGGTTGCTACTTTTGTATGAGGTTCCTCTCACTGCCATCAATCGCCAGATCCGTCTTGCATACCTCTATTGAAGACTTCATCCTGTGATCCTGGATGGTCAGTCCCTTCGTAATACGAGTTCCCGTTGTGAAGGAAAGTCCCCACCGCACGCCCTTGACGAGCATGTCCTACTGCGTCGCTGAATACCTTGTTTATTTGCTCTTCGGATGGCATCCACCAGTCCGGGTTGGAAGTACAGTGCATCCTAATGAACTCTGCAGGAAAACACGCAAGGATAAAAACCAACTTGTCTTTGCGGGATCTGCTACTGCCCAGGCATCAAAAGCTCATGGGAAATAAGAAAGGGGGCATTACTGCTCTACTTAAGCGGAAGTAAAGCCTTATGGGGGATGCCATGATAATGCCACTTGGACCTATTTTATTTCTGTACGGGTGTGTTTCTCCACATGCAGTGTATGTTGTTACCCCTGAGCTAATTATGTGATGCACAGGACCTGGAGATAAAATCCTTGCTTGTGGAAACAAAAAGAACTAATTCCAAGTGACGGCTGTGATTCAGCGTGTGCAGTACACGGGAAAATTAACACGAACGGGGATGTATTTCATCTGAAACCTGTTGTGTGTTTATACCTTAAGGTGATGCCTCTCGTGGATCTTTACGATCTCCCTCTGCTGGCTGCTTCAACACCTGCAGGCTGCAGTAGCCCACAACCTGCTTGCAAATGTCACTACCGTTTTTTGGGTTTGGTGCTCTTTTCTGTTTGGAGTATCTTTCAAGTCCTGCTCTTTCCATCTTCCTGAATCTGACACCTATTTTTCAGAGACTAAATGGGCCTTAGAAATAGCTAAATGAGATGAGAGGGCTAATTTGGGGAACCTTGCAATAGTTTTCAATGCAGGAGAAAATGAATTGTACTGCATGTAATTTGGCTATTTAAGTAGCTGCTGCTTCCACATACATCTATTTGTATGTGATGATTACATTTTTTATAATTTCTTTTTCAGATTCTTTGACACGCAATATGCTAAACTTGCAGAAGGCACCTTACCAATTCTGGAGTTTTAACCGCTAGACATAGCTCAAATAGGTGTATTTGGACTTTGACACATCCAAATACGATTTTAAATGTGAGGGCACCTTATTAGATATATTGGATACACCGTACCTCATATGGAAACTGAGCTTCTTATTTATTCTGTAGCATCAGTTATTCCCTCATGTGGTATTGTGTGTCCCAGGATACTTTTAAATTCTATTTTCTACTGTTGACAAGCCAACAGCACAATAAGTGGCGTAAGGTAACTTCATTACTGTCACCACATCTCGAGACCAGGGAATGCTGTGCTTTTACGTGAGTTCCCGTGCCTGCAAGGTATCTCATCTGTTGGACAATTAGGACATGATTTTTGCATAGCTCCTCCAGCAGTGTGTCTGCAAAAGCGATAGCTATCTTGGTTTTAAATTAATTTCCCTAGAAATCCACACAGGCAACAGTAATTCCTACCTAGTTATGTTCATGTGGGGCTCCACAGACTGGTGTTTTTCTCAGAGAAATGGTTACTGTGTAAAGGAGTAATGCTGTAATTTAAGCATGCCAGGCTGTTTTAAAGCTGGTTCCAGACATCAGTCTGCTGTAGGAATATATTAAAAATGTTGAAAGACGTTGAAACTACTCTGAGTGCAGAGACGGAGGCAGTTTGTACTCCCTGCTATGGTGGGAAGGCATAATTGGACATGCTGAGAATTAGTCAGACACTTGTTACCTTGGCTTGCAAATGGGAAGGAGCCAGTGGCTAACTGGTGGCACCGGAGAAAGCTGGCATGTTCGCACCCACACACGAAAGCCCAAAGGGAGAGCTGTCTACTCTGCTTTCTTAACTAGTCCTTAGATACTGAACGTTTTTGCTTCCTGTTCAAGCCTGTGGAAATTAAGGAAATTGGCCTTTCTCTTTCTCCCAAAGAGCGCTCCACACGTTCTGTTATGTCCAGGAGCCCAGAAAGGAGAGTGGCCATAAGCAAAACTTCATCTACAGGTGGAGTTACTGTTAGTCTTGGTGGACGGCAGGGAGAAGAAAGGGGAAGAAAAGGGTACTAACTCTCTTCTTGTGCATAAATTATTAGGTGAAATTGAAAGTCATTTATAAATGGTTAACACGCTCATATTCAGCCTTCAGTTTCCAGAACTTCAGGGACCCTGAATCTCTCTCCTGACCTCTGTGCAGCACAGTGTGCAATGGACTTGCCCTTCTCTTAAGCTCTGATAGAGTATAAGGTCTGATAGGATATCACATAGCAGCTTAACAGCTTCCTTTGTGGTAAAAAAAATAGCATCTTTGACCAATTTGTCTGTATGTAAAATCTGATTTCATTACCTCGTTGCACCAAGGTACCCCAACTAAAAGTCTGATCTGCTTGGCCTTGTTGAATTCTTTTACCCTAGATGGGCAGAGGTTCCGTCTGATGTATATAACCACTATGGACTCCAGTTGACTGACTAAAAATATTTGTATCACCGACTGACCAAAATGTAACTTTTTACACTGCATTGATTAGTTCTTCAAGTCAGGTCAACCTGTATTTCAAGTCTGTGCTCATAAAATACTATAAATTGAATTAATTAAGAAATGATAAGCATATGCATTTATAAAATGCAGATGCTGATACCACAGACGTGTTTTTAACCGGGCTTTAAAAGGTCCTACTTTGTATGTGTCATTATAAAGCCTAGTAACAGGCCCTCCTAACAATTTTAGGAAATGAAAGTTATGAACTGCCATAACAGAGAATTCTTCTCAGTCTAGACCCTTTCTCTGCATTGTCCAACATCCTCACTCTCTGACATAGTGAAATGATTGCAGAACTCCCCCTCATTTGGAGGCTAAACACAGGGGAAAGTTCTTCCCTTTTGCTTTTTCAGTCAATGTTGTGTCAGTGCTCCAAACAAGAAGTTAAGTCCTTGACAACGCATTTGTATATACTCTGCATCTACTCAACCTGTAGATGTTCTTGACCCCACAAAATGTTCAAACCTATGTGGAAACTTGGTTAGCTTTTAGCTCCAACGAGGCACTGGCGCCTTGAGCGCCACGTGCTTACTACACATTAGGCTATCAATATTCCTTTGGTTAATTTTGCTGTTTTGCAGCGTTTAAGAATGACTTGTTGGTTTACTATAAAAGGACGAAAGGACTGTTTGATTTTCCTTCTTTGCCTTTTCAAGTGTATCAGTGTCACGTGCCCTTGTATTTGTCTCGTCTCTTAAATAAGCAGCCCTGTTTTTTCCCATTCAAAAAAGTAATATACACACATATATAATACATACATACATACATATATATGTATGTATAAAAAAAAAAGTGGAAGGTTTCTGGCTGCTTGTCACCTGCCTCTGAAACCCCTTCTAGTTCTGCCACTGTCAGCCAAACGCTTCTACTGAGCCAGAGCCAATGTGGTGAAATGAGATCACATATGGTGGACACTGAGCGAAAAGATGCAGTACCTCTGAGACATGTTACTTTTACTGGATCCAGAGGACGTCTTTCAGGACCTGTCTCTCCTGACTGCACTGACCTTTTCCTTTTCCCAAGGCCGCATGAGTACTTAAGCTCATCGGTTGTGAAAACAAATCTGATGAGATAGCGAAGGAGCCGCCGTCCATCTTTCTTGGAAGAATTTACAGCCTCATCCCACTGTTTACTAGTGATGTAGACAGGGTAGTTGTTCAGCAACTGCTTGCTCCCCTGAAAAAGTGAAATATTTCCATTGCTTATTTTGCATGGCAAATAAGTAAAGATGTCAGTTGCAATAAAAAAATACGCTTTTTAACTAGCCGCCATACTGACAGCGAAACACATCCTGAAGTGAACATGTAATTGCTCTTGCTGAGAACGAGCACTTTTAAAATTACATTTCCATTTTCTAAAACTCAGATTTGGTAAGACGCAAGAAATATGTTTGGAGAGGTGGCTATTGATAATCTCCGCTTTAACAAGCAGGTTAAAAAGTGCTAAGAACCAGTGACTGGGTATACTATTTAAGTATAACCTTTCTTCTTAATCTGTTAAAATGCATAAAAAGGGGTCTTTGAAGAGCGAGATCAAATGGATCACTTCATCACAGCTGACAGTTTACTTCAGAGGTGATTCTTTTGGTCTATTTTTATAATAAATTTATTACTTCTGTAGAACACACCTGAAACTTGACAGCAGTTATGTTACTGTGAAAAATATAAAGAAAATAAATAAAGGAACTATGAGAACTAAAAGCTTCATTATTATTAATGAATGCCATATTAACTCAAATTATAGCTTTACAGAAATGCCACCACGTCAGCTGGAAAAAAATTTTGCTTTTAACCTTTATAATTTGTGTGCTTCAATATTCCAACATTAAATGAATGCTGTGGGACTAATTATGGGGATTCCTGTAATCCACACACATTTATAAGCCCTCTTTAGTCAATTGTACCTAAATTGTATTTAATTCTTGTTGCCCACAAAATGCTATAGTTCAGAATTACCCAATTAATGTAAGATGGTACTGTTAATATACTTGAAATAACCGAAGTACACAAAAAGCCCAGCCCCTAACCCACACTCTCCTAGAGACTCATTCATTTTTACAGCTACACCTGTTTATTAAAACACATAAATCTGGGGGCCCAATTAGTAAAAGCTCCGCACAACCCCCAGCTTTGACAGCGAGTTCACAATGAACGAGAAAAACACAGGTCTGATGCTCAACAGAGGCAATCGCCCGTACGCTGCACTTGCGGGCAACTCTTGCGAAGTTCTCCTCCTCGCTTCCAGATCTTTGATACCTGAAAACTATGTTAAGGACTACCCTTGCCTCCTTTCATATATTTGTTAAAGCATCCTGGGAGACAGCTTGGGAGCATCTTTGAAGTTCTTCCTCAGGTATTTGCTTATATTTTTTTTGCAAGTTTGATAAACAGGTGGAAGGTTGAATTTGGTGAAGACTGTGATAAGGGCGTCCTTCGAGAATCTGTTTGTATGATTTAGGGTACCACCACCTCCCATGGGGTTAGCGCCACTGGGGGCTGAGCCTGTCTGACAGTCTGCTACTTGTTTGCCTTGGTGCAAACTCAGCCAGCTTGGTGCAAACTGCTGGCAAAGGCAGCGACAAGCAAATCCAGAACTCTGCAAAGGAAGCCAAAATATAATGGAGGAGATGGGCTTTGGCTGTCTGACGGGCCCCTATCCTTCCCCCAAAACATCTCAACCCTTTAGCTTGTAAAATCCAAGCTTCTAACCCCTGAGAGAAAGACCCTTCACCTGTAGTCCAACTCTGCCTATAATCGGAGACTTTCCCTTTGCACTTCACTTGTCAGCTCCCACCACTGCAAAAGGGCCAGGGTCAATTCCCCCCCCTGCACCCACGATGCAAGAAACTGCTTTAATTTTCCACAGATATACGTTCCCCTGGGAAGCCAATAATACAGCTGAGGGGCTTTGCCATGGAAAGAACATTTCCCTCCACCCAGCCCAGCTCCTTGTCCTCTGCCAACGTGGCAAAAGGGCCTGGGAAGGAGGAAGAGCAGAGAGGCAGTATAGAAATATAGTATAGAAAGCTCTTTGGGTGTATGATGCTCTTACGCTGAAGCACCTGTGACCACGCCATCTCAGTGGCAGCCACACTAGCACTTCCTTGGCTTGTTCCATCACAGAGGTAATACACAGGACCATCTGATCCCCACACTGGTACCAATCTATTTCAGCAGCTAGCTCAGTATCCCTTTTACATAAAGCTAATTATTTCCCTACCTTACATTCCTGAAATGTACTTTTTTCCCTATTTAAAAAAAAAAACCCAAACAACTGTAGTGAAGCAAGGACCTTTCTTACTGATACCCATGCAAAGTACAAGCTGCAGCTAACTCTGTCGGCACTGCCGTGCTTCTGAGCCCTGGCAGGCAGGAGCAACGCAATGCAAACCAGTACATAGCAGAGGGTAAGGCTCCAGGCTTGCTCGTGTGTGTTAGGGATGGATGCTCATGTGTGGCTTTGCTAAGTAGCAAGCTATCCTAAAATCTACCTCTGTGTTTAAATGTACCGCGCTGATGGAAATAGGGTGCAGAAAGGCCCAGCATCTAAATTTCATGAGAGCTCACATCACTATTAACTGAGGAGAAGGCAATAAATTTTGCATAATTTCCTCAGGCCCAATTTTACTATACTTCTCTCTTATTCCCCCTGAAACTTAGGATATTTTTCCTCGTTCTTCTCCAAAGGCATGAAATAGTGTTATGCTACTCTGTTAAACAATTACTGGGTTCCTGCTACAGCCACGCTTTCATTACCTCCTCTGAAAGTAAAGCACTTATGGGCAAAAGATTCTCGGTAAATATATGATGCGGTTTGGTGTGTCCAGCAGTCATTAAACTAAAACAAACAGAAAACCTTCCACAAATGAAATAAGCAGACCCTGAAGGAAGAACCAAAGTACAAATGCGCTCATGCTCGTATTTGTACATGATTAAGCTTATGAATAAAAGATTAGTATCTATGTGTTTAATTGAATAAAAAATTCTGTCACATCATGACAAGCTATTCCATGTGGGACGTTACAGAACAGCCTCAGTTTTCACAGTGCCTGAAAATTTTAGTTAAGCAAAAGAGCGTTAAAAAAAGGAAAATGAATCCCTGGGATATATTTGAGTGATAACAGCTAATGATATATATAAATATAAATATATACGTATGTATCAACTTGCACAGGATAAAACGGAACGGAGGAGCAAAGGGATGCACACCTGAACTGCTGCAAAGCATCCTTAGTGAAACCACGGTAAGGTGGACTACGGGAGGCTTGCATTACATATCATTTATGGGCTAAGGGAGGTCAGACTAGACCTAAGTCTTCCCTCTTCTGGTTTTGTTTGCGTAAATAATGGGTAGTGACATGTATACACGACATATACAACAACACGCATAGCAAGAGCCTCAATTAGAGACAGTCTAAACTAGAAAAGTCTCAACAAAACCAATTCATTTGAGGCATTTTTACAAGCCTGGACAGAAACACACTGGAGCAAAATTAACGTGAGTTACACTAGAGCTGATAGATAAATCTATATATCTACCTTCTAGAGAAGGGGGGGACTTAAATTTCCTGCTTTTTCACTGCAGCACTTTTAAACAGAACATAATTACAAAAATCCCCAAACTCCGTATTGAGTATAAAATTGTCAACACTCAACGTTTTGTTTGGGATGCTTTCTGAAAAGCAAGAGCACTCCAAAGACTTGCAGAAGTCTGTCTTTGGGTCTGGCTGCAAAATGAAGGAACGTCTACTTTAGTGTTCACCACCTCAGGGCTGCATTAGAGCGACAGTAACTGTATACACACGCGTGGCTGCGCCCATACACACAACATTTCGGTGCCTCCCCCCCAGTAGGGGCTGCAGCCCCTGTGCGCCGGCAGCCGCTGTGTGCAGACACCCTCGATCACCCAGCTACGGTTTTCACCAGGCTAGCCCTAGCCTAAATTCTACCACAAAAGTGACTTTTCTGAGGAAAGGCGAGAAAAAATTTACCCAAATCAAGGCAAGTGCAGCTGGTGCCGATGGAGGGAGTTACGCGCTGCTCAGTAAAGTCATCCTAGATTATACTAGTGATGAGTCTCCTCCATTTGGGGGATTACTGTACCTAAGAATGACAGTTTAATAATAGATTTTACGTATTTTTACTACTAAATATATTCTTCCAGCGCCTACTGATTTATTTGCCTACGTGTTTTCAGCGAATTGTCAAACATAAAGAGATGCAGCTTGTCTTCACTGTACACTACCTCAGTCGGATGGTCTGTTGGCTGTGGTACCATAAGCTGGTTGTGATGCTGAAGTACAGTCTTCAAATAATCTAAAACAGTCTGGCAGGGCACTGCATGAAACAAATTGCAATTACTGTATATTAGCTATCTAGAACAAAATATAACAACAATAATATTAAATCAAGCAGTCTTCTTCAGGATCTGTTTTGCACGTCTGTGAGATTTATTTCAAATAGGAAATACTCCTCATTCTGATTTGTGCAGTCATTTCATTCAATGAATATACGACGGATGTTGTATTTCCTACGCCGAGATCTCTGACATTGCTTTTATTTTCCGCCCACTAGTTTTCAAAGGGTTTTTTCCTAGTTTGAAATTATAATTATTACAAATACAAATTAGGTCAGCAGTAATAAGAAAAAAATCTGTAAATACTGTAAACAGCCCAAACCATACAAAGGAGAAAACATTTCTTGGACCTAAATCATGCACTGATTAACATGTAAATATGCTCAAAAAATTTTAAAACTACAGTCTGATTAACTATACTGAAGAGATTTAATGATTCATAGGCTTTAATTTCTTTTCACTCCCTCCTCCCAAATTTGTTATAAAGCTAGGTGTTAGGCAAATCGCTTTATTTCTCTTTCCCTCATCCTCCCCCCTTTCCATTCCCTCTCATCCATTTCAGTAGTGGTACCAACATCCTATTCCCTTCTGCTGAGGTGATAGGTTAATTAGGGATGATTCAATTATGGGTCTCTCTTAAGCAGATGCTGCCACATTCCTGATTAACTCTGGAGTATTTTTGAGATACAGTGCTTTTCTCCTGAGCCTGAAACACCATAGGAGAATTAAACAGATATTAACCCAACTGACTTGTGCAAGACTAAATAAGCACTGTTTTTAAAGTACCCTATCACTCTCACACTTGGTATGCGTTGTTTTTGTAAAATATTCAGAGATAATCTTAGCTTCAGTTAAAAATCCAGAAAAAATATTTCAGTGTTCCTTTTTGATTTATTTTTTTATTATTTCTTGACATTCAGCCTTTACCCCTGGAGAAATGTGGTGTTTGGGGCTTTGTCTTAAGCTGGCAATCTGGAAGCAAGCACTGAAATCACCAAGAATGTCTCAAGGTAGGATTTGCAGGTATTTTGCACTCTTTCCTGGGCAGTCACACTGCGCAGCAGCTCTGCCCCTGTCTCAGCAGGCAGGGTGCAAAACGCCGTCACTCTGTGCAAAACAGACCCCGTACTAATTGCTCAGCGGTGTTACACCCACCAGTCCGCATACAAAAGTCATGCAAAGTGCCTGATATCAGTAATAAATCCCTGTGTCGTTTCACCCCATGCTGACTCCTCCGTAAAGACGACCCACCGGTGTAGTTACTCCTGTTTCATTTGACATACCACACTGTGCCATAGCAGGTTATGCCTTAGGCAAAAGTTAGCATTTCGAGTGATTTGTACCTGGTTTATTTCTCCCGTGACTTCGGTGCTTATTGCTAGACCAGGGCAGTGTCTCAGTAGTGTACCTGCTACACAGTGACACTGCCACACGAGCAGAAGAGCCTGGATGCTTTTTTTTTTTGTAGGAAAAAAAAAAGCACTTTTAAGTGTCATTGGATGGTTTCAGAAAATGTTTCAATTCTGAAAAAGTCAGAAAGGCAGTCAAGCCTAACAGTCCCACCGACATGTTCTGTGGCCTTCCTGTAATAAGAGCTCTGTATTTAGCATATAGCAGCAATCAAAAAATTCAATACAAGTTCTTACGTGGAATAAAGGAGAAAAATAACCACAGGTAATGTTTTAGCGCACTGGATATTCATAAGAAGGTGTGGCAAAGAAAGGATTTGGCTTTTCCCCCCGTTTTCATACAGAAGGCGGCATATGCAGGAAAAGGAAAAGATTTTTTTTTTTCCCATGCGGATGAGCTGAAGTATAAGATTGTATTTTGAGACCCTTTTCTTACAGTCTGTGTGTGTTTGCTGTCTGACATGTCCAAAACAAAGATTAAACTAGGAACGCCTACGCACAGGTTACTCTCTGACTAAGTGCCCAAGAAAGAGGCACAGGGATGACGCAGGCTCGGCTGCCCCGGGCAGCACCAGAAACCCTGTGACAAGCTCAGCAAAACCTCCCACCCCAGTGGAAGCTACTGCGGGTAACCAGCATCTCCCATGACATCCTGGATCTCCTGCGAGGTGACAGCAGGGATGGAAGGGGCTATGATGGGTGATTGTACTACTGCCTGAGATATGCCTCATACTTGGACTTGGAGGAGAGTTGAGGGATACTTGGGAAATCAGAGCTCCTTGTGAAGTATCCCTTTCCTGCCCTGCCTAAATGTGTCACTTTTTATTTAGCAAGCTCACTGAGGACACAGTTGCCACAGCATCAGCAGCACTGGGGAGCTTTAGGCTTCTTTGGTCCCCACGAAGCTGGGCTCAGAACAGCCCGTGAAGTTTGCACTTGCTTCTCTGGTTATCTCGATTAGCAAAAGCCCCTGTTGGTGACCTGATGGCTTTCAGCCATACTCGGTATTATTACCTGTAATTATGTGGAACAACATTGGGCCTGAAAGGGAACAAAATACAACAATGCGTCAAAAAAAACTCTAATTTTTAGGTGCTGATCTCACAGCAGGATGGTATTTTACCCACAGTGAGTAATTTCACTGCAGGCTATCCAAAGGTATATTTACCTACGCTCTTCCAAAGGGATGGGGCACAAGCGAGAAGACAGCAGGGAACATTAACCTGTTGTGTCCCCGGCATGTGAAGTACAGCCCTCCTTTAACTGTATTCTGCTGATGAAATGCTTTCTCATTACCGGTGAGAAATATGAAGGGACTAAAAGCTGGCCGAAGCTTATAAATACTTCTGTCCTCATAAAAGCAGTAATGTTTCAAGCACAAAATTGTATGATTTTTGTTATCATCTTAGAGACTGGAGGACTCTGAGCACTTCTGACTTGTAAAGCCATCGTGAGTCGCACTGTTTGCTGTGGGTACAAACAACCTCAGCCTTTCAAACACCAGATGCAACCTGCAAAGCCAGGCTTCTTGGGCTGCCGTACTAACCGAAGCCTAAAGGAAGCCACAAAGAGGGCGGCACAAGGCCGAGAGTCAAAGCTTCGCTTTTGCTTTTGTGTCCCTCTTATGGTTCTGCAAATATTCTCTTTGCCGAGAAGTAAGGGAAACTGTTCCCTCCAAATCCTGCAGCAAGCGTACCTTTAGAAGAGCCCGCGGCTCCCAACTGTAAGGATGAATAATCATTTAAACCTAGTAGCTTATTTATTTTGTATTTCTTTGACTTTGATGTGGTGTCTAGAGAGTTAACAAGACCATAACCCCGAGAGCTGACTCTCTGCATGCTTATGCACATATCCGCTATCACCGACATCACCGACAGGGATCTGTGCCTGCTGTAACCAACAGGAAAGATGCTAATGTCAAAATAACACTCGCTAGTTATGATTTAGCAGAAAGCCTGTGGGGCGGCAGTAATTTTCCTGCCCATTAGGAAGGAAGTTTTCCTTCACTTTCTGAAAGTGCCAGTGACTCAGAAAAGACACTGGAAGTGGCAAGGTAACCTGGCCTGCAGCGAGTAACAAGAAGAGCGAGACGTTTGCGGGAGCCAAAGGGCGAGGAGGAGGTGCTACAGGGGACTTGGCACACTGGCGAAGGCTGGTCTTGCTAAGATGCGAAACAGTGACTAAGCAGGACACGCGTAAAAGGCGGCAGGTCTTCGCTGTTTATTGATCCGAGTTGTAAGACTTTGTTGTTATTCCAGGCATCTGTACGCCGTAACAAGTGCTTCTGTGTAGCTCATCACCACTTTCTCTGTGGAGTATCCCACTCTCTAATAACCAGCTGAATGGCACGGTGGCCACTGACTGTGCCGATGACAGAAGCCGGGCTGTGATGTCTGACCTGCCACATGGCACAGCAACTCCCCTGACTAAATCCTCTTTGCACCAGACAGCACCAGCGGGTAAAACACAGTACAACTCAAGTCGTCATCTCCCAGTGATGCTCCTTCTACCCCTGGCTCGTTGTTACAGCGTGTTCTATTTCACCCTCACAAACATACACCTCATTTCAAGTCAGCATTTTCTTTTCCTTTGACTGGGTTTTATTAAATCTTTCGAAAAGGAACGGTAAATGCTTGTCACTTGTTATGCACTTATAGTTAGTGGTGAAGCAATTTTGCCATCTTCTCTTTGCTAAGCTCAACACTGACCTTCCCGAGATGCCGGGCTCACGCTAAAAGCCGAGTCCCTACACCTACCTGTGTGTCTGCACGCCAGCCCTTTCGGGCATGTTGTGCATCCATAATCAGCCGGAAAGCCACCCCGTCCTCCAAAAGCCTTTCTCAGTGTCTGTTTCCCAGTGGCTGAAACCAACTGGAGCCGATGTTCTCTGTGCCTCAACACACAGCAATGCTGCACTGGGTTCGGCCAAGTATGTCTCCTCTCATCTTCCTCACTCACTGCCACCTCTGCACCGCTTGCAGGCTGTGAGCAATGACTTTTTGTTCACCGATGAAAGTATTAAAAACAGTGAGCTGTTGCACAAAGAATCCCTCCAGGAATTCAGCTGCATCATGGCAATTTCCTGAACACAAATATTTTTGTGTTTTTTAAATCACTCTTCGTAATATGTTACGTAACACCCTGAATATCTGCAATATCCTCATTAACCGAACTTTTCATCTCATCAAAACCATAATTTGGCAAGATGTTGCCTGGTACTAACTCTATTATCCTCTTTTAGTACTCTATTAATTGAAGCTGGCACCAGCTGTGCAACCAGTTTGCCCGGGCTCAGTATTAGGCCAACAAGCCTACAATCATCTGGGACACCTCATGTGTCCTTTAAAAAAAAAACCCCAATCATACAGTATTTGCATCTTTCAGTCTTCTGGAGTATCCCAAATATTCCAAAATATAAAAGAAAATCAGAGTCCTCTTTCTCTGCCTTCGTTTGTGTTTTTTGCTCCTGAATTGAGTTGTCCAAATCTCACGATTCTGAACGCATCACGCTTTGGTAGCAGCTGCCTAATGCTTTTGGTAATAAGTTGATGTGCACTCAGGGGTGAAGAGCTGGTGTGCCCACGCAGTTACTGCTCCCAGCGGCTCCTCTCCTGGTGACGCCAGTCTCTGGAAGAGGGACTCCTGGCTCTGCTCTTCAACCACTCTGTCTTACAACCTGAGCTGGGATCAGCACCTCTCTATCATTTCTAAAAAAGCCGGCAATACTGGCGCTGACTAACAAGCTCTTGAGCTGCCCCCGACATTGGGAGGGAGTTGTGGCAGACAGCTGAGGTGGCAGTCCCACTTGAAGCTGCTATTGAATGCATGCTAACACCAAGAATTACGGTGGAAATGGGAACTACTTCTACCTGCTTAACGTCATCATCATCACCATACTGGTGTGACTGCATCATTTTACTCTTCACGAATACCGGAACAGAAATACTCAATAAGCAGTTGCATATTACTGACAAAACCTACTATTTCTATCCGGTAATGGTCCGATACTGTTATTAGGACCCCATATTTTTCCTTTAATTTGCCAGGGAAAGAATGTCATGTCCACAGAGTGTTCCAGGTGCAATTTTAATTATTAATTTTGCACTGATCCTAGTCTCTGCTTTTTACTCATCACCATAAACTTCCCCTCCACTCCATTTGTTATGTTTTTAACTGTTCCTTCGCTTTCCCTCTAAGCTGGTTGTTTCTGTAACCAGCATGAAACGTTTCCTCCTAGAAAGTCTTCTGGGGGCTTCAACAGCATGCTTTTAATGTTTCACAATTATCACCTGCTCTTTTTTTCCTTTGTTTTAACCTTTGGCTCTGAAAATTGTTTCCAACGTTTTATGAAGTGCCAAGAACATCTCTATTATTAGTTTGGGCTGGGTTTTCGCTCATTATAAATGTTATTGGGCCACAATCACTTGTATTGGTATCTATCAAAATGAGGACTGTCATTCATCCTCCCCAAAACGTGGCCTCCAGTGTAACACACTCCAGGGCTGCTTATATTGCCAAAGCACAGCGCTGTGAAGAGATACTCGGGCTTGCTGTAAATAGGGCATATCTCCAATGTAAATAAGATACATCTCCAACCTCTCCCGCTGCATCAGACAGCTCTCGTGAGAAGGGATGGCTCAAGCTCGGCCATGTGTCTCCCCACGGTGGCCTCAGCCCCATTAGCAGACAATAAGAAATCTGGTTATTCTGTTCATTAATGAGCTTTTGTGCTCTGTAGCTGACACTGGCTAGTATCCTTCCTGGTGTTTTGCACAGCAGCAGATGAATCCCTTAGCACTCAAGACCATTTACTTCTGACTCGCCAGCGAGGAGGAGAATTGGGAAGGGTGTACGTCTACATCCACCCTGCTCAGACCGGCAGCTGTTAGTTAAGACTGGCTCAGCATTGCAATGCATCCTCCTTTGCTTGACCTTGAGCAATTCTTCACTCCGAGTTCATTGCAGGGCATTTCTAAATTGATGCTCGACTGTCAAAAAGATGTAACAAATGATAGGGAACCTGCTGACGAACTAGATAGCAGTGTGAATTTCTCATAACGTTAACAGAGATGCCTTCTCTGCCTGAGATTTGGACAAGTGTGCAGTATAACACGGCTTGGATCATTTTAGCTCATACGCTCATTTATTTCAATAGTCAGCTGAAAGCCAGTGAAAGCTGCATGGACAGGCCATGAAGACAAGTTGGTGGGGTGCGGTCAGCTGGAAAAAGAGCGAGGGGCAAGGAGAGATGGGGTTAGTAAAGAGGAACTGATCTCGGTGCTCAAGACCCTACAAATTTGGATGTTTGTAACTGGATGGTAAAATAAAACCAGCACATATTTGTAGTGAGAGTAGCCAGCAGAAATCAGAAGAATCGGTATTACATGCAGAAAGGTGTTAAAGATTGGCTAAACTGACCGACATGCCTCCCAAAAGCAGGGAAGGGCGAAAAAATGATAGCAAATATCCTGTTGCTATTAAAATTCCTCTTGGTTGTGTTTTCCAGGTGGAGTGGAAAACCATTTTACTTCTGTTAATCTGCATCCGAAAAGCCATTGTATTTCTTTTAATTTTCTTTTGCAAAAATATTTCCTCCAGAAAGAAGAATGTGCCCCTTCCATACGCCCCTGGGAGGTACACCTCTGCCTAAACAACACAAGACATTAACGCAGCCACGCATCTCACATTTAAGCGATGCTGCCACATGCTCCCGTGGCTTTTATTTTCATCTGTGCTCCCTCACTTTCCTTCTACTTAAGAGAAGGTACCTCTTGTCCTCTCTTTCAGCTGTGAAGTCTTTAGGGCAGGGACCTCCCCTTTAAACCCCTCTGCACACTTATACTGCTGCTAACTAATAAACTAAGGAGCCCTCAGGGAGCGGGGACAGCAGTTTCTGTCACTAAAATGCCATGTGCTGACATGCAAAACGCAAAGCGAAGTTGAGACCAAAACTTTTGGGGGAGTTCAGCCTCCCCACAAAACTCCCACCAGCTCCTGCTCCCCAGTTTAGGCTAAGAAACGTGACAACTCCCCCCCGCCAAATTCTCAGGTTTTTTTTTGCCCAGAATCACGGAGAAAACAGATTAATAAAGCCCTGGTCTGCTGCAGTTACGCGTTTCAGTAAGTTTTTGTACTCAGGCTGGTTGAGCAAACTAAGCCAGCACCCCCAAGCTGCAAGCAAAGCCGTGCTGCAAATTCAAAGGGGTTCTCGTGCCAAACGCTCGGCGACCGCGCTCGAGGCTCTCTCTTCCCGAAGTAGCTTCACGCTTTGAAGCTGAACAGCAGAACGAGGCCAGAGATCAGACCAAAACATCCAGAACTTCAAGGGAAACCAAAGAAGTGGTTAAATGTGAACATCAAGAAAAAGGACAAAAAAAAAAAAAAGGGACATGAAAAAGTGTTCGTCATAACCCTTGATGGCTGCTTTATCTATGCTGTGGCTGTGGTAGGCTCTTTGGAAACGCGATGCTCTGAAAGTATAAAGGAGACAGGATTTGTAGGGAAAAGTAATATCTTTTATTAGATCATCCGATATAGTCACGAAAAAGAGTCAAGCCTTGGGCACACAAAACCTCCTGGAAAACTTGTCTAACTTTTTCAATTACGTTGATATTAACTCTACCTGCAAATCCCGCTTTGCTTTGGCTACTTCCAGCCACCAGGAACGTCGTCTTTGTAGGTGATCACCTCTCTATATTTGAGAGGGTTTTTCACCCCCATTCTCCTGCGGTTTGCTGGAGTATTTTTTGCTACCCGGCCAACAAGGTGAGAAGAATAATTACTATATTTATCACACACTGTATCGTCTTACTCGTTTGTACCTTTTCCCTACTTTCAGGCTGGTTTGCTCGAAACCACGCAGCAAAGCGTGGAGCACCAGGAGGCAAACCCTCACTCATGACTCCTGCCCTTTGCTTTAACCACCTGGAAATATTTTCTCCCTTTCAGATTGAAATCTGTGGGAAAATCCCGTTGACAATAGTGAAGGAGAACTGCTTAATATCCTTATATATTAAAGGGTCTAAATCCAGGTCTTACATGCAGTCTCACAAATAAGTCTTTAATTTTACTACTGGGAATGTATCACAGCCCTAGTAATTTTTATACAGAGGAAAGAGATTAGGAGACATTTTTCTCCTCGTATAGATGGATTACTTTGCTCTGCCCCTGATGGTGTCGAAACCTTAAAGAGCCAATGACAGGTTTGCCAAACTCCTTCCAGGAATTACCTAATCTTTAAGTATTTTTTTAAAACAAGACAAAATAATACACTGAACAAAAATGTTTCTCTGTTTTCCAGTTGAACTGAAAACTGAAAATGTTCAGTTAATGTTTTTGCCTAAAAAAAAAACCACTGGGAAAACTGCACAATTTGCAAGATGTCACATTGCTCCAAAACCAAAGCACTGAAATAGGAATTTTACTTCATTTATTCCATAGCTGAAACAATTAAGATTTCACACAAATTTAAGTATTCTTTCAGTCAAATCAAATGGGTATATTTTGGGGAAAAAAAAACCCAATCAACAACCAAAACATATGCAATATTTCACCCATGTAATTGCTTTTCTCCAGTGGTGATCTACCAAAGAGTGATGCTAGGCTATGGGCAAAGAGACCCTACAGGACTGGAGGGCTTCTACGGCAACAGGGTAGCGTCCTGAAAATGGAAAAATCTTATTTTCTGTGTCCTTTGGAGGATATGTTTTGTGTAATATTTTCTAAAAAAAATAAAAAGTCATTGCCTTTACATCTGCTGAGAAAACACTCTTCTTCCCGGTAGTCCCTTTGTGAGCCATGCAAATGGTGCTTTGCAGAGCTAGAGGCGAAGATGTACAGCAGTAACTATTTTTAGACCGCAAACTCTCATGGATTTTAAAAGGGCTTTTGCATATGGAAAGTAAAAAAAAAAACAACAACCAACCAAATGCAAAGTATTTCAGGAAAAGGATAAAATGATTCATAGACGGTTACAGAGCAGAAGGGAGGGGTTGGTGCTATTATCTTCATTTGATAGGGTTGGTAGCGGGAGCCTCAGCACGGTGCACACCTCCCCCCGTCCCACAGGGTCCCCTGTCAGCCTCGCCGAGCAGCTCCGACCCAGCTCGCCATCAAGGATGAGAAGGAAAAGCGCTACAGCAAAAAGACCTGCTCTTTTCAGCGGCTTGATGGGACGGTACGGCAGCCTCCACGCTCATCCAGCTGCCTCCACCGCTGCTTCTCTGCTGCACTAATGGCCTTGCCTGGCCCGGCGGATGCCCAGCCTGAGATGTGTGAGTGCGCAGGGAAGAAAGTCTGTGCTCTGAGGTGACTCTGATGTGGTAGATGGTGGCAAACACCACCGAAACCCTCTGCAGAGGGCTTTCTGGCTCCCTCCCGAGGCAAGCAGCATCTTGATCAGGAAAGAAAACCTGCTCGGAGAATGAGCATTGCACCTGTGTCCACACAGATTTGGGTGTTTCAAGTCCCACAGAAATTTCTGCCGGCTTCTTCGGCAGCAGAAACTAACTGAAGCAAAATCAGCACTGGAGACAAAAATAATCAGACAATGCCTTTAGTTGATTTTTGATTAACCTCGCTCAGTAGTGGCTGTGGCACTGGCCGGGGAGCTCAGGCCTCTGTCCTACCATGCAGCAAAATCAGAGGGCACCTTCTAGGTTACGCTTTGCCGAACACCTAGGTCACTTCAGGCCCAACTCTGTACCTCACCCAGACAGCAGCAGATGCATCTGATGATGGCTTTATGTTGGCTGATGAACTCATATGTCCTCACATGTTTACTTTCTGTTTGTCTGCTTGCTTTGATACACTGCTAACGAGGTGTTTCACTACTCCTGAGGGGTGAAAAAAGACTATGTTTACGTATGTTTATCTCTCTCTCACAGGGGGATGAAGGGTAACTGTGATGACCCAGGTAAATACTGTCTGCTTAGCCCGGCATTAATCCTAGCAAAATACAGGCCATCACAACGGGATTCAATTGACCAAGAACTAAAGAACGTGAATACAATTAACGCCAGTCAAAACGGCCTTATGGAAAGTGGATCTTGTCAGACTAACCTGATTGTCACTCTTTGATGAGATTATAGGTTCGCTTGAAAAAGCTGGGCTGAACAGATGTAATATACCTAGACCCCTGAAGGGCATTTAACTTACTACCATGAGTTATCCGATTGCGAGAGCAGCAACACACAACATCAGTAGACTTCAGCATACATGGATTAAGAACCTGCTACCGACATCTCAAGTACCTGTCACTGGGGGAATCATCATGAACAGATGTGTCTCTAGCAGGGCTTGACAGACTGACAGCAGCCTCAATACCGTTTAACATTTCTAACCAGAATCACGAAGGTAATTTAAAAACAATAAAAAAAAAAAAAAGATCTGGATGATACAGAAATTGGGGAACCAGCAAACAGTGGAAACTGGGCAGCCAAAGCAATCCAGATCACTTAGTAAACGAACACAGGCAAATACAAAGTATGCACGGCTAGGAAGAAACGTGCACAGAATGAGAAACTCAGCTGCACGACCGATGGCCAAATGACCAGGGCGGCCGTGGGTGGGAACAAAGAGACTATTCACCTTCACTCAGGCAGATAGGAACATATTGCACTTAATTCCAGTGCCCAAATTTTGAAGAAATGAGCAGAGGGGAGAAAAGAACTACAAAGAAGGATTCAACTCGTTTGGGGAGTTTTAAACGGCTCTGTTTGCTTAGTTTATCCAAGAAGGAAATTGTCAGTTTTTAATCTGTAAGTACCTCCACCCAGAAAATGTACCAAGTCCTATGCAGCACTTCATTTAGCAGAGAACAGCATAAAAGTCAATGGCTAGAAGCTGGTTTCAGACAGTCAGGCAGGGAATTCAGCACACATTTTTACCAATGTAATTAACCACTGGAGCCAAGCGTCAAGGAAAGAGTAAAGCCACTGCTTGTTAGTGTCTCCAACTCAGGACTGGAGGCCTTCTGAGATACTGAGTCAAATGTAAGTTATGCTTTAGTCAAAGTCAAAAAGATCACTAGGTTCAATATAGGTGATTGAATGAAAGTTGTAGGTTAGATTATAGACCCTAATGGTTAATTTTTGGTCATATACTTCTGAAGCTAGGACGCAACAGGAGTCCAAGTCCACACAATTTCCTTTGCCATAGTGTTTCCGTGTGATGTACGAATGACTACTGAATCCAGTGAGCGTGTATGAGTTATGGTGACTTCAGATCTTGGTGGTGGTGGGGGAAGTACTCTAAACTTTGGGTTGTCTCTGCACTGAACAATGTCTGTTACGGGATCTGCTGGTACCACCTCAGGACCAATGCACAACAGAAAAACACAACGTAGCACAAATAATTCATAAGAGATCACTGATAGCTGGGGAGAAGAATGATGAAGACTACTGCTCGCTTTTTGCTCACATTTTGCAACTGCAGATACATATTTGGACAGTGGTTGGTTGCTGCCTTCTTCCTTTCTGCATAGTTAGCAGCTCTGGAGTATTTTCTCTCTTGCAGTCCACACTAAATGGTTTTTCTGCCATTTAGGGACTAGTTCAGACAACTTTGCATGGAGCTACCCTAAGCACCTCAAACTTTAGCTAGCAAAGGTGCAGCTCCCTAGCATTTAGAAATGTGTCAGAAGTGTGTTGCATGCTTATTTTCCTTGCTAAATTCCAGTTTGCTTTTAGTATTACTATTTGAGCTCCACTTTTGCCTGTGCTTAAAGTTTAGAGGATATGGGTCCGACATACTTTGTTCTCATCCAATACCACTTTTCAAGCACGTCAGTGCACATTAACAGTGAGGTCCTAAGTTCAAAGGGGCAAGAGAAGTTTTTCAGAGAGGGGGTTCCTATTAGATGGGGTTTTTCGGTCTGCTTTCTCTCCCCAGTGGCAGCTCGGTATTGCTGAACTTTAGAACTCGTTGCCAAGACTTTTTTCAGGTATTATCTGAACATGAATGGGAGGAGATGTATTTACGCTTCTTGCTGAGCTAACGGCAATTTAAGAGATACTGTTCAAGGTAAAAGCCAAATCTATTTTGGTTAAAAGTATGGACACAACTTTGAACGGTTTCTTTAAGTAACCAAAAAAGGACCTCCAAAAGGGAATTAGGTTTATAAACTGCAACATCCCTTAAAGACCAATACAGATAATTAGGTACAAAAGCACATGTTTGAAATTACCATGACAAATCACCTGATGTTTGGAATTTGGGATTACAAGTACATCCCATCCTGAACACAGATTATTAGTCTAGGACTCATGATTCGTATGGATGAGTACCAGCAGGTAATTTTCCAGCGAGCACAGCTATAGGAATTTTGGATGGAGACAAATTCCAATGTTTGATTATTATGACTACAACCTTAAAAGACAACTAGAACTTAAAACAAACTACTACCCAAACTGTTTTTATCACTGATTGACAATATTATATGACAGGGCATTATTTACCTGGAATGCTCTCCAATTTTCTACGAAGTTCCTCGTTTTCTTGTTGCAATGAAATTACCTCCTGCTCTAGTTCTTGACACCGAGGGCAGTAACCTTCTTCCTCTTCTTCCTCTTCCTCCTCTGGAAGTGTAGAAGATGATGGGTGACCATGAGATTCAGATGTTGCTGGAGATGTCCATCCACCTAAAGTGTGTACTGGGGAGGTTGAAAGTGGATCCACATCTGCCAAATGGCTAAAATCATTTACTGATGAGGTGTTCTGAGAAGGGAAGCTCCCAGAAAGCAAATAGTTCTGAAGGGAATCGGTAAAAACTCTCAGAAAGGCTGAGGTTTGTTGTTTCTTTTGCATATACTGCATCTCTATGTCTAAAATGTCTGACGTCTGACTATGGACCATTTTCCCAAGCTGACATTGCTCTTGTCTTTCACTATAATTTGGGTTTTCCTGCTTTATACAAGAAATCATGGACTGAGAGTGATTGTTGTCCAGTAGTTTTCCACCACAATTTAAGAGACTTAGAACCCGGCTGCATTGTTGGGCAAAGGCATCCAGAATCATTCGACTCTCTGAAACAAAAGAAAAGATGAATCACAGAAACCTAATGCAAAAGGTTATGCCAGGCAGTAGCAGCTAGATGAATGTACACAACCGTTTACAGTAGCATGCGTTTTATTTCTGAACACATTAAAATTATGGCTTCTGCTTTAATACTTCTGCAACACTGTGATTTAAAACAATCCCGACTTTGCTTCTATTTTCAGAGTGCCCTTGTGCCCTTGCTGTTAATCAGAAACACATTGTGATGATAGTCACTGCTTACTGCCATCTTCTTTCAGAGGGATTAAGACAGGAAAATGGAGAAGAAAATACAAATTCCATCCAATTCGCTACAAGTAGAAGTTCAAGTAAGTACTTCCCTGGAAGCCTATTTCAATCTGCTGGTGCGCATTGCCTGTACATATTTGCAGGACTTTGTGCTACACCTTCCTCCTGTGCCCTGCTCCTCTCCAACAAGGCTTCCAAGCTTTGTTTTTTCTCCCTTTCATCTTTGCTGCACTTGCTTGACATCGGGTGCGGGACACTTCACGTGATCCACCCCCAATTCTATGGAGTTCGCTCCTGTTCCTTTTGCTTTAGGTTCCAGATATGTCCAAGAACAACTCAAGAGTGATAAGCACAACCCCCTCTTCTTACACCAAGGAAAGGCATCAAATGTACAACGTGAAGGTCCTCCGGTCAGAGGAGGAATTTCTTCTGTCCTGCTGACCTCCTACGAGTTTATGGGTAGGGCAATATCATGCAGAGGAGAGCAGCGCAGAGTTCTTCAAGCTGCTCTGGACATAATCAGGAAACTCTATGCGGGGCTGTGCAGCAGTTTCTGGAGGCAGCAGCTCGGCTCTGGGAGCAGGACAAGGATGCCACGCCGCACCTAGTCAGCCTTGCCTCTAATTACAGGAGGTGTCACGTCTCAGGGAGCAGTAGCAGCTACAACCTAAACCTCTATAGTAGGATGGTTAATTTCTGAGTGTCGATGTACACAGAGTCAAGCTGCTGTAACAGTTCTTGGACCCAGACGGAAAATGACCAGGACATTTGGCTCCAATTTATGGTATGACCCGTTAGATTCCCTGATTAAAATAATGCATTTTTAAATTTTTTTAGCTTATTCATAGCTGAGTTCCTCTAGGTGCTTAAAAAGATGTAACTAACATTTTGCATGAGATCTGAAAAAAAAAAAAAAAGACTGGTAGGTTTAAGTGCTGCCAATTTTGGAGAGCTCTTCTCAGGCAGGCTTGACTTTTAGAAAGCGACAAATGCATTTACTTTTGAAAAGGCAACCTGCTACAGATGCATGAGACGAAGCACCCCAGACCTTCATCTGTCTTAACTTCATCACTAGAAACAAAAACATTGCCTCATCACACTGATAATAAGTAAAGAATGGAAAAGCTCAGAATTCGGTCCTCTAAAAGGGTGCACTTCTCACGGTACTTCCCCGTGATCCAGAAGATATTCCTTCTGGTGGAAAATGGAGGAGAATGTACTTCCTACTGAGGTTAGTACAGCTGGCCTGAAGAATCTTTGAAACAACGCTCATTTGCATTTTTACCATCCTCCAGATCTCTGCAAAGAGGGCAAGGCTGAAGCAGCATACAAATGCTTTCAGTCTCAAACGCAGCCGGAGGAGACCTCCCCGAGGAGGTGATCTCCCAAGGACTCAACCATAAGAACAGAGAGATGAGGCGGACACAGTAAGGAAAGGCGCAGTACCGGGCTCCGAGGGTGCCCAGGGCCAAGCAGGGAGAGCCCACCGGCATGTGAAGGACTGGGGTGGCCCCAAGAGCATTTAAGGTATCCTCACAATGAGCCTCCAGCGTTAACGACTCTCGTACCACACCCTAGCTTTGTAGATGGGCTCAGACAAACCAGGGCAGACTTCTCCAACACATCTTTGATCCAAAACGTGAAGCAACACCCTCTGCCCACGTTACAAACTACAAAGGGCAGAAAGGCACAAGTGGGTGCCGAGGTGATGGGTGCTCTGTGGCCCCCATACCTGCTGTCCCTCCTTCCCTTATACTGCTTTCACCTAAGGCCAGCTGTCTTTAACCCTTACGATGCAAGTGCAGAACACAGCACACCAAATGTCACATAGATTAAAAGAGCGGAACTCCAGTGACATTGCAGCTTTCAAGCCGGGGCCTACTGATAAATCAAAAGAAAAATCAAGAAACTCAAGCATCACTAACAACTTCAAGTTGGGCTTTCTGTGCCTTATTTCTTTACTTCCCATATTTTCCCTTTAAAATTATTATAGGATGATATTGATTGGAACTTTGCAATCCTCCTACAGAGCAGTTTTTTCATTCATTTTAATCCTATAATCCGATTCCAGACCTGAAGTCGTATTTACTGTTTGTATTTTAATCATTATAGTCCCCGTTGACAAAACAGTTACTCATTCTTTGCGTATCCTTGTTGCAAGGGGACAAAATATGAATGAAACAACTGAAAAGGGATTAGGTTAGTATAAGAGATGTTATTCTAATATTATGGTTTCTCCTAAAATATGGCAAAAAAGTAACCTGACATTTCAAATACCAGTTTTAAAGAATGTTTTAATACGCACCAACATCAGCAAAGATAATATTAATGATTAGTTTTGTTGTAAAATTGAATGCATTAGGCACATTCACTGTGATAATGGCTTAAAATGTAACCGAAATTTTATACAGAAATGACAGTATTGATTTAATCTTCAGTTCAGTATCAGATCTACTACAAAGACACAATAACAGCAATTACTGTTTTTTTCTTAACTTTAACCCATACTCAAAGATATAAAAATGAAAGTCATGCCAAGGCAGGGCTATTTTGAAATGCTAGCAGAAAGATTTGCAAATGCTTTTTTTCTGAGTACCGCTGGGCAGCAATAGCAAGGGATGCTCTCGGCACACATTCTGGAAACATCTGGCTCTGTGCTGAAGCGGGTACCACTTTGAAGCGACTTCTACAGCAGTAATGGTACATGTACCCACAGTCAGATCAACCCTAAATGAGAATGATAACTGCGATTATTTCTTGTGATGGGGAAAAAATAAAAACAAATGCTGCCCATTTAGCATATATTGTAGAAATTGGGATTTCAGCTTTTATGGACTCACTGTAATTAGAAATGCAAGGACTGTGCAACATCTAATCACTATGAAATGACAAAAAGTTGTTTTTACGTGAACACTGCTGAATAACCACTGATCTATGATTCTTAATTGATTTAACGCAATGTATATATTTTCTAGGAAAGGAGGATTCTGTTGAAATTACTGCACTGGGCTAAAACAATGTAAACCATTTATGAAAGTCTTATTGTGATATTCCTTTTCTTTATTACGATGCTCACCAACCATGTAATTCTAATGTCTCAGACCCCGCAGTCTTTAGTCTTACAGAACTTCTATCGACTTTTGACTAGACTTTTGCCTGAAGGTGGACTTGCCAGATCAGGCCCATAAAGTGCTAATAGATCAGGATTAAATTGCCAAAACTGTAAGTATTCCTAACTAGATTATTTGAGAGCGCAAGCAACCAGAAGATAATATCATAGGGCAAATCAGGTACCAACTCCTGCATAAAGCATTCATCTTTATATCTTTTTCTCATTGATGCTGAACTATGTGCTTTCTTAGCTATCCAACTGTCAGACTAAAATCAGGGGTTTTAGTAAGAGCAAACTTCTGAAACTCAGCCTGGCGACTTTCACTGATGTATCAGAAAAGATGTCTGGAAAGATTGGCAGGTATAACATCAGCTTTTCCTACACCTGAGGATCTTTTCAATACTTAGACCAGACAGCTTTATTAATAAGGCATTGTGTTGGGTCTCAATGGCTCTGGATTCAGGTCGCGGCTTTTCCACAGTTTCCTTTGTGATCTTGGGCAGATGGTTTAAAAAGTCATCTTTATAACTATTGAGCGGGTCTGAATACCATACATTCTCCCCTGCAGGGAGTGTATTCATTGGTATTTAATGTTCAGGAAGATTCGAAAGTCCACGTTCCTTAGCAATTTCTATCATCTCAGTCTTCATCTCGCAGTGTTTCAGTCCTCTCACCTGATGGTTGGTATTTCTTCATTTGTTGGATTATTATCATATTATTATTACTTTAGATCCTGGGGAAGCAGCTCTGTACCCCCCAAATGGCTTTGTCCACACATATAAACTTTGTATCCATGTTTTTAGATAAGAACACTGCTGCAAATACCTACGCCTGAGTCATAAGATTGAGAGCATTTGACACCTCCCATCCTGCAATGCTTTCCTGGGCATTTTGCGTGAAGATCACTGAAACAGTCCAGCGGATGAAGACTACAAATGTTTGACCATTATCTGATAGATCTACTTCCAGATGAGGGTTCCCAACTTCTCAGTTAAGGCCAAAATGATGATCTTCACCTTCTCTGTTCACTTAAAAACTTTCTTCTGTCCGGACGTGAGAGCGCTTGATTGAGGTTGTGTTAAACATGCCAAGTTGCTGGCACTGGAGTAACACCTCTAAGACAGCTCTGCTCTTCTTTTTCTGCTTTCCAGGAAAGCCTATCTTAAATTTTAAGGCACACTGTAAGGTCTACACCATGCTTTCCTAAGGAAAAGGAGTTTTGTCGGTGGACTATGATTTATGGTTTAACATACATGCTACCAAAGACAAACATTCTTTTCACACCAGTAAAATCTGAATAGACTAATAAAGAATTAATATTTTACAGGAGACAATGGGTATCTGCTGGTGCTTTGAATGCACCCATTTGTGTGGCTTACTCGGCAACAGCAGTGGTCAGAATAACCACTATTCAAGGCTCGTGCTGCAGTGCAGCTCCGTATTTCTTGTCGTAAGATGACATTTCTCACGCAGAATCTTTCCTTACAAGATGGGATCTCGAGCTAGATCTTTCCTCGCCATGGCACAGGGTGGAAGAACACCTGTTCTTCCTCCTTCCCACAACCCCTCCCTCTGCAATTCTTCTGCAGTCCGGAGGCCACGGTGATCTCTTGCAGAGGGACTGAGGAAGAAACCACTCATTCTTGACAGGAGCCCTAACCATTGTGAAAAGCTTCAAAAACATGGAAGCATCCTTACTTCTGGCTGTGTGCCCACTCTCAAAAGCAAACTTGGTGCTCTGAATCCCAAGGGGCCAGAAATGTCACGCCTGAAGTTTAAAAATCAACTGCACTGAGTGTTTAAGCTTCTAGCGCAGAGTGAGACATCCCAGGAACGGTGTTTTATGAGCCGGCTTGCTCACTGTAGCCCACACAAGTTAAGAGGTATCAGCAAAAAGGGGGGAATCGCTGAAACTGAACTCATGAAACAGGCAACCCTGCAAAACTGTGATCTACAGCCCTCCACCTCTTCACTCAAGTAAGCACCCGCCAAGTGCTACGGCTAAGCTAAGTGGGAAAACTGTGCAAGTCATGGATGGTGACTGTCTGCCTTGTGGAGAACAACCCAGTGGATCTGCAGCTGGATACCTGCTAAGGGAAGCATCCTTCCCCCCCTACAACACCCACCACTCCGGAGATGAACCTCTGGCTAAGAGGTGTTCTGGAAAGGGTCCAGCCCATGCCTGGTGGGAACCCAGGAGCCGGGTGGGCAGAGACCCTGCGAGTGCTGGGCAAAGCGCACAGCTCGTGTGTGTGCATGGAGCACACGCAAACGCTCCCAGTCCCCAGGGGCAAAACCCCAGCTCTGCTTCCCCAGCGGCAGCCCGAGCTATTAAACCAGCTCACATATTTCTTCAGAGGATTTCAGGGCTCTGGATGATGGGATGGAAGTACTTTACATACATACAGCCTCGAGGTCCCAACTCGTTCACCCTCCACAGCTCCCTGGTCAGCTTACTGGTGCTACGGCTCCTCCAACACACGGCACCTGGTGTTTCTCCATCACCGAGCAGGAAGGATAGGTGCATAGCTCAGCAAAGCACCCTGTACCTCAGGGTTTACAATACCCAGGAGGTCTAAACCTCGCCCCTCGCGTTATCAGCCTCTGGTTACAACTTGTACAAAATCCCACTTGGGCACACTGTAGAAAGCCTTTGGGTTTTTTTCTTCCTGTTCTGTTTCGCTTGGTACTTTAGTCTCAGCTGAGAGGAGGGTATGTTGGGACCCATATAGGAACCTAAAGTAAAAGTAAAGCCTGGATGCGCAGGTGACGGGACGGGGACTTCACAGAACTTCAGTGCATGAACAGCAGTTCTTTAACTATCTTTCTGAGCACAGGACTGAAATCAGTGACAAACTTTGAAGCCCGCTGTAGCTCCTGGTTAGTACAGTCTACAGGGGTAGGAGAAAGTCCAAACTTCTGCTCATCAAAGCCCAGAGGGCTTTGCTGTGAGTATGGCCTCGTGTATCATCTACCAGACAGCTGAGTGTTTTCCATGGTGTAATCCGTTTCTGTAAAGAAACGTAGGTGTCACGTTTATCAGCAGCGTTTTGATTGTGGGCCACAAAAAAATTCTGAAATACCATCATTTGGCCATTTCAAATAAGAAGTAATTTCAAGAAAAAAGAAAACATGACCTTCTCCCATGGACCACGGGACTATGCGTCAGAGCCGTGAATTTTCAGGCTAACCTATTCAAGTCCTAAACTTTCTTGGTAAAGTACTTGAATTATTTGTAACAAGGCAGGATAAATTCATCCAGTGCATGGCTGCTTCTGAGCGAAAACAGGCATTAAAACATAGCCATATATCCTATTAACTAGCATATCTCCCTGTTTAGTAAGGAAATGTCATCACATTTGTTACAAAGGCAAACAGCAACATACCAAAACAGGATCCAATTTTTCTAAATAAATAAATCAATGATGTGTCAAAAATTAACAGATGAGTTAATATACCCGATGTTATCAAAACCAGATGGTGCTTCATAATATTCATCCTGTTCAGTCAAACCCTGAATATATTCTGGACCATCAGTATATAAAATAGGATGCTGCTATTTGTGATGGCAAACAAAAGCAATCATGCCTGCCAAGCACATACTATAACAGGCAGCATTTCAGCTCTGCTAGACAGAAAGTAATTAGAATGCTTTTAATGTCCAAAAGAATGATGCTGATAGGCTGCCACAGATGTGTAGATTTATGAATATTTATATGGTGGTTTATAGCTGACACTTTTATCAGTTGAAGAAGATAAAATATCTGCCTGACTCAAAAGCTTGACAGTCAGGTTAATAAAATCTCATTAAAGAGAATGACCTATGCAATTATATAGGATTTATTGTAATTCATTTTTGATTGTACTCTGCTTAAAGATGCAATTTCCCATTTCCTGATGCCAAATTTAGGTTGCATATCAAGATCTACATGGTTTTTAACTCCAAGCCATCACTAGAAGAAAGATATGCCTTCAGCATCTCGATATCTTACACCTTTAAAGAAAAAAAAAAAAAAAAAAATTGTAAAATAA
>VZSZ01004714.1:926405-987710 GCA_013398815.1 Ibidorhyncha struthersii | reverse complement strand
AAAAAAAAAAAAAAAAGAACTGGTGTCCCTGAGGGCTGGAAAATGGATAAATGAATTATTTAAATATAGTTAAAGGACACACAGGAAAAAGTAATGGCTTTGATACCCAATGTAGGGAAAATTATTAATATTTTAAAGAATCGATTGTGGACACATGGAAAAGCTTGTTCTAATTAAAGATAGCTTACACAAAGCTGTTTTGGGAAGGGAGAAATAGGACAGGGTACTTGCTGAGAATTTTTTAGAAATACATAATGGATAAAACAGGTGACATAACATATTCCAAACTTCCGTCTGCCCTAAAAAAGCTTCACTGTCTGTATCGGAGTGATTTTGAACAGCTTCAGCTCCCTGGCACATGAGCTTTTGCCCCAGCCCTTGCCCACGCTTGGTGCTCTCCTCTTGGCCAGCACCACGCAGGGTGGAGTCGCTCTATAACCTTTATTTGCTCTTTGCAACATTTAGACCTTGTCCTGCGGCACTCGGCGTTTTGAAAGCAGGACCCCAAAAGGTCTGCTGGCAGCACGCTGAAAGGGGGGGCTGATGCTCCACAGGCTGGGATCCAGCTGCTTTGCCAAACCTGTGCGACTCTCACCACTGCTGCTATTTCTTCATACTACTCCCTTCATATACTTCCCAACCTCGCTTACGCAGGTGTGCAAAAAGGTGGCCCTTGTGGGGCAGGAGAAGTCACACCGAGCTAGAACTCAATTAGAGTAGAAAACGTTGGTTTCCCGAAGTAGAGATGTTATTAATATTTCGCATTGAAGTGTTACGTTGGGGCCCAGCACCTATACGGCTTGGCGGCTGCTCAGAAATACTGTCAGATTTTGTCAAGCAAGCTGTGCGTATCAGCTGCAGCTAAAGCACAGGCGGGATGGACAGGGGAAAACAGCTGGAAGCAGAATCTTCCTTAAACTCATCTAGATGGGGAACCTGACTGCCGTTCAAACACAACAGGATATACATGATCAGCCATGCGGTGTCTACCAAGCAGAGAGTCAACTAGGCTTAATTTGAGGAAAAACCACGGGCCTGACAGATGCCTGGAGATACCACAGGTGCTGGAAGCATGGGAATGACACCCGATTCTTCGCCGAAGATAGGTTTCACCCCAGATTAGATGCCTTTCCCAGCTTTAAAGAGGGCCTATTAGGTATCGAAGGGTGTAAAATCGCCTCTGCGTTTGCCTTCATCACTCTTCCATTCTCAAGCCTAAACCTTACATTAAACCTCTCTCCTAAACCTTACATTAAACCACTACAATTTAACAGCTTATTCTTGAATGCAGCGTTCAAGGACTTCCTCTACATTAATAATCTTGTAGAAGTAACACTGGTAATCCTGTGGGAGACCCCAAAAAGCTGTCCTTGGGTCAAAATTATTACTTACACTCCAGGAAAAAGGAAAGCAATGGGCAAAACCTGGAATCTCCTGAGACCTCGGTTGCACACCAGGTGGTGCAGCACAAAATGACTCAGTCGGGAGAGGTGCTAAAACCTTTGAAACACAAACTGAACTGAATGCCACATTAAAAGAAATGAAAAAAAAAAAAAAGACAACAGTATGTAAAGGCAAAATTGTGTGGGAGCAGGGCCAGGAAGACTGCTGTGGTTTCAAGTGAGAAGAAACTCCATCACCCTGCAAGTCTTTGTGCCTGGGAATGTGTCCATCACAAGCTCCATCTGCTTAGGAAAAAAAAAAAAAAGGTGAAACTGTGTTTGCTCAATGGTAAATGTGTAGATGTTGTGTTGGCAGAGGCTGAAATTCACCTGATGTGCCACCCACCCCTGGCCCTCCGCACGCTTGTGAGTTGCACCCGAAAGACATCCAGAGGTGATCTCAGAACAGCACTTCAAATTAGTGACATTCTATAAAAATGTATGCTTTTACTTATTTAAATGCGAAGGATCTAAAAAGAAATGGATCACATGTGTGTGGTTGTCTCAGATATTAATGAGATAACACCCTGAGCATCTATCAGCTTTACTTCTGTGATTACTGTGTCATGACAATGTCTTCATGTCCTGGCTATTATTCAGCATCCTTGTTATATATTCTTGATTCTTGGCTATGTGACAATGGCTTTATGTCTTAAAACAGGAGAGAGACTTGCCCATCAATATCCACAGAGAGGTGAGAGTTAACTTTACCTAATGAATCTCTTCATTTATAACTGGGGAAATCTTGTATCATCTACCATCCTTGGAAATAATTACTGGGCTTGGTGCTGATTCTGCCACCCTTAGAGTAAAGGAGATCAGAATTTAGGTCATTTACATTATTTTAATCTGGAATAACATTTAAAAATTTATGAAAATCTTCTTTCCAGCTGGTAGGAAAGTTGCTCTTCAAGGAAGACGGTTCTTCTTGCTCTCCCTCTGCAAACAACCATTTCACTTATCTAGGATTTAACTTGTTAAGAAAAAAGGGTTTTTGAGGGTCTTTTTGTTTGTTTTGGGTCTTTTTTGTTTGGTTGGTTGGTTTATTTCGGGGTGGTGGTGGGCTTTTGTGTCTCTGTAATTGTCCGACCCCTTTTATTTTTTAATGTTATGGTTATTGTAATTTTCTTTTGCTGGCATAAAAATCCTTTCTGATCAGCTCTATTAATGATGGAGGAACCCATGCTTTCCAAAGAAAGGGCATTAGCTTCCCTAATTGTTGTTTTCAGACCATGTATATGCACGAAGAGACTGTGGCTCCTGGAAAACCCAAGTACCAAGAAAGATAGTCGTCCAGGTTTGAAAGAAAATACATTGCCCAAATACATCTGGCCAAAGCATGAGCACAGACATAGCCGTACTTTCTTTACACTATCTTGCCAAAACACACACATCCAGAAAACTGGAAAACTAAATATTAAGATCTGATGCTTGCACAGTTAAAATTTTACATGTTCACTTACGTAGGCATCTGATTAAAAATGCAAATGAAGCTGGCTTCACTGAGATGCTGACCTGAGATCGAGCTTTCTGAAGACAGGTTATTTCCACTTTCCTCAGAAGAAAGAAAAAAGGAATCAGGAGTTCTTATTCACCTGGATGAAACAAAAAATGTGTAAGAACTATTTATAAATATGTATGAATAAATATTTAATTATATATATGCTGAACGGTTTAACTGTTGTTCAGCAAGTACATAATTTGTTAATTTCGCCTGCTTCCACTGAATAATTTATTCATCAGATCAGCTTTTTTAATATTCAATAGATGATCGGCTGATCAAATCCTGTTAGCTGAATATATTATTTGATTTTTTTTTGCCCTTTTCAAAAATCACTTAGTCTATTGGAAGAACACTGCTGTGATTTATTAGTGGTATATTCCATCTAGTCCATGGTGACATTCTTCAAGAGTAACCTCCGAAGACAGCAGATTTCTTGCTCCTGTCATATGACATTAACCTTTTGTAATCCTGACACATATTAGATGTCTTTGACCAGGGAAATAAAACCCCATGTCCGACAGCACCCTTTTGTGTCACACATTCATGACAACACATGTGTGATGTGTTTTATTTTACATTTGATGACTGAATATTGAATTATTTAGATTAGCTACATCAATCAACCCTATATTCTCGTTCATCCAAGTGTCTTCCCTGCAGTTTGTTCAGTAATATGCCTCTGTGGAGGATTTCTTCTAACCCCTAAAATTGCCATGTAGCTTCAGAGGTGCCCTGACATTACAGTGCGGGACAAGATGCAGAAAGGACAGTGTCTAATCCTTTACAAGTCAGCCTTGAGTCAATCATCTTATAGCTCTTTGTAGCTAGAAAAGGACTTCTTACACTTACCACTTGAAAAGGGAGATTCTTAGCTTTCGATCGTACTGTCTTCATACCCAGGGAGGTTTGCAGACATCAGGAAGTAAAGCCATGGTATCATTATGTTTGGAAAATTATTTTATGTTTTTGTAGCATTCTTTTCCATTTTCATAAAAGCTTCTGAGGACACGCTTTTTCTCTTAAGTTACTGAAGCCTAAAGATTTGAATAAGGCTAGCTTTGTAAGGAGGAGGTTGTAAAAAGCAGCATCAATTCAATTAAGAAAAAATGTTCTCAAGCTAACTATCTGTTACACTGCTCTATAAGACTTACAGTATATAAAGAGTAAACAACAGGGCAGGGACACCCAAAAGCATCTGAAATGACCTGTGTAACTTTGTGCCAGTGCCAGTCAAGACTAGTGCCGACATCTAGCACTCAGCTGTGTGTGCCACAATCTGTGTGCTACAGCCTAATGTATTCCATATTTCAATATGCATGCATATGTAATAGGCTATATAATATTCCATACAAAAATTGCATTAAGAAAATGTTAAAGTTGCCTAATTCGGCATTTAAAAGTCAGGAAATAAAATTAAGGTTGTACATGCAACATTAACTCCGTTCCCTAGTGCATTTGCCTATGATACAGTCTAATTACATGATCAAATATTATTTCACAGATTATACAGTATAATATCTACATTTTTTTCATCTTGCAAAGTGTGAGGTGAATTAGGCAGGACCCAGCTAGATTTCTTTAAACCTCCATATGTGAGGACTCCAAATAAACATTGACTCCTCAGTTTGGAGAAGCCATAACTGAAAGGGGTTATAACAAGGGGTTATAAAACCATGAGTGGTGTGGAAAAGCTGAACAAAGAATGATGATTCACTATTGCTTCTGCTGTAAAAGCTGGGGGACATTCACTCAAGCAAGTTTAAAACAAGCATATTTTACATGCCACACGCATGAACTCACCACCATAGAGTGTTGAGGAGGTCCAAAGTACAATGCACCCAAAAGACGTCAGAGAAATGTGTAGACGATAGAGCCATTGCTGACTATTACATGTGAGTTACGGATACAATGCCCAGGCCAAGAAATCACTAAATTGTTGGTGGCTAGGGGCTGGGAGGACTTACCTGGGAAGGACTAATTTCATTTTTTTCCTATTCTTTCTCCAAAGAGCCACTGCTAACCATGGTGTCAAAAGAGTAGCAGTTACCAGTGTTTCCACACAAAGCAATGATGATGATGGTGACGATGATGACAGTAATACCCTGTATTCGGGATCCCTGCCACAAGGAAAGGAGAGGTGGGTGTGACCCCTTGGTCTCGGGAAGATGTGGCCCCTGTTTACCAGCTGGGAACCCTATCCTCTGAACCACTCTTTACTGGAGACGTTTCTGTGCACATAAATAGCCTGGTGATACCAACTTAAAAACTTAGCAGGACTGTCCCTACAAGGACAGACTCCATTCCTGCTCACTGCTCCCCACTCAAGCAGGATTTTACCTTAGATCTGTAGACCTCGGTGTTTTAAGCACTAAGTGGAGGACCACTGGATCCTTCTTTGAGAAGGGCCACAAAGGTGGTCAGAGGGCTGGAGCACCTCTGCTATGAGAATGGGCTGAGAGAATTGGGGTGGTTCAGCCTGGAGAAGAGAAGGCTCCGGGGAGACCTTATAGTGGCTTTCCAGTACCTGAAGGAGGCCTACAGAACAGCAGGGGAAGGACTTTTTACAAGGGCATGTAGTGATAACATGAGGGGTAATGGCTTCAAATTAGAAGAGGGTAGATTTAGAATAGCTATTAGGAAGAATTTTTTCACTCTGAGGGTGGTGAGACACTGACACAGGTTGCCCAGAGCGGCTGTGGAAGCTCCACTCCTGGAGGTGTTCAAGGCCAGGTTGGATGGGGCTTTGAGCAACCTGGTCTGGTGGGAGGTGTCCCTGCCCATGGCAGGGGGGTTGGAACCAGATGACCTTCAAGGTCCCTTCCAGTCTAAACCATTCTCTGATTCTACGATTCTTCGTATTTCCCTGCAGTTTGAAGCACATGTACCTGTGCCTCAGTGGTTTCTCTTCCTGACTCAGATGCCAGAGCTGTTGGTTAAGAGATTGTTGCAGTCCACCGCTGGCTGGCGTGGGGTGCCCTTGGTGGGCCAGCCAGTGACGGTGAGCATCCCTGGGAGCTCTGGACCAAAGGGGCATAGGAGGTGACACACTTTCCAGGTACAGGCTCTGTTCCCTTAAGTGGGGCTGTTTTCCTATGACATGGCAGTGTCTGCCATAAAAAAAAAAAGCAGGTGGAGATGACAGCCATGTGATAGACCATGTTCACAATAAATTCCATTTACCTTGCATATATTATCTGCCTGCTTCACCTGCACTGTGACTGCTAATTCATTTCTACCAAGAGTCTTTTTCTCATGCTAATGAGGCTCTTTAAACAATTGTTGCTAAAAACTCACTGAGTTGCTAGAGAAATGGTCCTTTCTTTTCCCAAAAGGTAGAACGGTCCTTCCTTCACTCCCTGACAGGCCTGAAATGACAGTGTTGTTCCACTGGCAGTTTTAAGGTCTGTTATTTCACTCTTTGTTGGGTCTGGAAGTCAGTATTTTACATACTTAAAGATCAAGAAATATTAGGTCAGGGAATTAGATTTTGAGGAAGTCTTGACAGATAGCAAGGTATTATGTATAATTAACACCAAATAATCTACAATTACAAGATTATGCACATACAAAGGTTATTTTGGGGAAATTAACATTATTTTGGAAAATATCTGAGTGATGATTTTTACTCCCTCTGAAGTCTGAGGTTCTTCATGCCTTTGCAGATAGAGCAATATAAAAACAATGGCAATTTTCATTTTAAAAGACCTGAATTCTTAATTTGGTATTCTGTAAAATGTCTGTAACCATCTGTAATGCTGCTCTGTCTGTAACATCTCAAGATTACATCTGGGTGAGGTATCAAATAAAAAAGCCGGTCTGCCTTTATCAAGGGAGGAGTTAATTTTCTGTACGTGGGGAAAAACAAGCTTGATGCTTACATCTGCTGTGCTACAGTGGCTCATACAATAGAATTTTCAGGCAGGGAGGGGAAAAGTAAATGTGAGAGGAATTACAGTCTTGTGGTAAGGACACAAACTTAAAGTGCTGACTGTATGCAGCTGTCCCATTACTTACCTGTATGGTAAAAAAGAGGTCATTAGTAACTTGGGGGGGGTTCATTCCCTTTTGTTCTGCCATTTAGGTGGGGTGTAAAACACAAGCGTTGTAGAAACACTTTGTCGGGCAGCAAATCACTGCACAGCACCCCCGGCACTGGGGAGTGTAACTCTGCATCCCATCACACATCTTTAACGTGGAGATTGTAAACAAGCCTTTTGACTCTCTGTTTTATTTTTCAACAGTATTTCTTTCTTTCCCAAGTTGGAGACTAACCGTTCCAGTAATGGAGAGAGAAGAGGCCACCAATCTTTTTATCTCTGCGAGAGACCCAGCTACCAGCAGCTACAGCTCCTGGAGAGCTCGGCAGCCTTGGTCTGCTCACAGTCCAGCGATGGGGACATGTATGAGTTCTCTGTGGGCTCTTTTAATCTTCTGCGGGAGGTTTTCCTTCCAAAATAAGGAACCTGGAGCTGTTCAACACTCAGCTCTGCTGGCTGGTGTTCCCTCCAGGGGCAGGTCTGTGGACAGCTGCCCTGGAGGGCGGACGTGGTTGGAAGCAGCTCTGTCTCTCAAGACGTGTCTCCTGTCCCCTACTCTGTGACATTACAGTTGTGCCTGGCAATGTGTGGGATTTGGCACCTGCCTTGCAGGTGACAACATCACCGGAACATAGCACAAAGACATTTGGGCCAGAATAGTTACTGCAACTGTGATGTCCGTGGGTGGAGCTGGTGTATAAAGGCAACTTCAGAAGGAACCCTTCATAGCTGTGAGTTCCCAGCGCACTCTGAAATGTCTGCAAGCCTGGACCAGCAGTACGATGGGACAAAGCAGTTTCTTTTGGAGTTGTTGGTGAAAGACAGGGTACAAGACAATATGATCAAACCTTGGCCGTGCCCAGACACAGATAAAGGAGCAATGGAATTGTGTTTTGAACCTTCTTCTTATTGAACTTGCAGCTTTTGGGGATGGAAAATCCACTTTTAGGTCAGCTAGACCTAAGAAAATAAAGAATCTCCTGTCCAGCATGGACAGGTTTCACATGCGACTGTCTGCGTTCGAGGCAGCTGGTGCTCTTTGCAGGTGGAACCGCGCTCTGCACTGGCCGTGCACGAGCACCATTTGTAGCTCTTGTGTGGTTAGTTGCTGTGCTGTAAATTCAGTCCTAATGTGGTACTAATTAAATTCCCTATTTAGACCAATCCTCATTCCAGAACGTAAAGCAACAAGTTGAACCTACACACATTTACATTCCTCTTCTTCCATCTCTTTTCTTCTTACGTTTACTCTCCTGTTTGTATTCTTTTGTTTTGTGAGACTTCATTTACTGGCTCACCCCACCAAGCAAACAGCCTGAGGTAGCAAAATTCATGGGGGAAGGCAGCATCAAAGATTTTGGACTCTGACTACTGCTCTTTAACAAATCACAGTGGCCGTTTTAAGATGGATCTCAGCTCTCTGCCTGGTCCCCCCACCCCCGAGTTTTTTTTGTCCTTGCAGCCTACTACAGGCAGAATAAGGAAAGAACATTGTCCTGTGATGTAACTGTGCAGTTCACGGTCTGAGCCTGCAAGTTTGTCCATCCACAAAACCCCAGAAAAAGAAGCAACGTTCAAATGCCTGAGACCTCACAGTCTCGCACCTGCAGGAGCAAGCAGCCGGAGACTGCTTCTTTGGAATATCAGGTGAAAAAAAAAAAAAAGATATTTAAACAGGCAGGAACTTATGGATTCATTTGTTCAGACTGGTAGAAGCCATTAAATGTTTGCAAAGCAGTTTTTCTCTGTAACATTACACTTAATGGGAACAAATTAGCTGAAAGATACGATTGCAGGAATGGTAACAGCAGGATTCTCTATGAGCTTTGAGTTTGCGGAGTGTTTTTTCTGCTCCTTCATAAAGGAAAGGGCTCTTAGTGTATAACTTCTGTGGAATTGTAAGCGAATAAAAGATGACATAATTCTTTGCCCTTAGAATTGACTTAAGCTAGATGATGCACAGACACAGATGAGATATAACTCTGAACTGTTGCATTCTTCAGGGCTGGCACAGTTCTTGTAGACTAAGACTTTTTTAATCAACACGATGAACCTGGTTATAATAAATTAGCGAAGTTACCTGGCCCAAATTCCATGTTAAATGGGTCAAATGTTAGCACTGGCTGTGAGAAAATAAAAAGAAGCTATGGAAAGACCATTAATAAGACATTCACAGAAAGAACCGGCTGAAGCTGTATCCAGACTTTGATGGCAGCAGTAGAATTGTGGGACAGTTGTCAAGCATTAAAGCTTCATGTGAGAAGACAAACACCTCAAACCGTAAGTGTTAAAGCGATCGCCATCGGAACGTGCACTGACATCCAGCCACACACTGTAACATAAATGAAATGGCTCTGATGCTTAGTCCTTCAGTGTTGCATTTCTAAATTTGCTGTATTAAATAGACTTCTCCTGTTCCTAGTGTCAGACCTCAACCCTATTGCAACATAGAAACTGCAGAGGATATATAATTTCAAAATCACTATGCCAACTTGTTTAGTCCGTGTACTTAGTGGGCTTATATAGTGCTCAGCTCTTCCAAAAAGCAAGCTTTAGAGGTTTTCCCTAGGCCACGTAACAAAGCTGGCAGAGCAGAATATGATTTAGGATCAACCACCTACCATATGGCACTTACTTCTCCATCCTATGCTGCTTCTTGTTCATGCTAAGTTACTCACGGCTCTAGCAATAGAAGTAGGAGGAGCTGTTTATTATCCTCAGCGTAGTAATGATACCTCAGGCCACAGTGACAAGTAATTGAAACAACAGGGGTCTTAGAGATACTTAAAAGCAGAGATCTTAAAATATATGGAAACCGGTGTAGACAAATGGAATGTGTAACTAATAAATTGCCAGCTACTGCAGTATAATATTACAGCCCAAATTCAGTCATTCCAGAGACTTCCGCAGTGCCACTTGCTCATCTTCAGAGTGTAAATCTCCATCAAGCTGAGGCCAAAATAACAGCAATAATAATAATTAGTTATTCACACATACATTTGCCTAAAGGGGTTTCCACTTGTAAATGCCAGGCAGGTGAAGAGTAAATTTAACACCAAGGTGTGACAACAATCACATCCAATTAAGGACCTAGTGCTATGCAGTACTGAATATCTATGGCCTAAAGCTGATGAGGAGTTAATCAAGTAAATAACGATCTTTATAAATATTGTTGACTTATTGCTTTGTGTTGTGCTGACCTGAAAATATGTTATGTCACATTGGCTTCAGATTTAGAGATTAAAAACAAAACAAAGTGATTTGTCCACAGTTGTATTTGCCCTAAACAGACGTCATGGAACCCTTTATTATCAGCGCTCAGGAAGGAAGGATACAATCTTCAAAGTAAGTCTTATGCCATCAGACCCACTGATGTGTATTTCTCTGTGTTCTTTATTAAATGAGATTGCATTTGAAATTTTTCATTTGCCTTTATGATATATTAATAACACTTTACCTACCCATCACTCTGTATTTTCTGCATCATTTTATCCAGTGCTTTCGCTTTTAAGATGGTCCTAGAATTTATAGTACTATTCCATGTACTGTATGCATTTTGGGCATATATTTTATGCAGCTGAGATATATCATACTTAACAGAAAGTTTTGCAAAACCATAGTCTCACATTGTAATGAGATACAGAGAGATTAAGGCTATTTTAGTACTTTGGCTACTGGATGGCAGATGAAGGGCAATGTGATTAAATGCAAGATAAAACTGTGAGCTGAGTGATAAAACCAGACAAGTACATGAAAGATTCTTCTGTCAGAGGTTTTTCTTATTTGTCATGTAAATATTGCCTGAATGCACTATTACTGAAACTAAAGTTTGTAATTTTGCAGCTAGTAATTCTCAATTAGAGGTACTGTTTCATTTATCACTATGGGATTGTCTTTGGAAGACTAGGAAATAAGACAAAGTCATATAACAGTAATGTTCCTTAACCCACACTAACCTGACTGCACTGCTTATTTCTAGCAGTGTGCATCATTTGCCAGGGGAGAGATCTAGCAAAGTACCACAAGTGCTGCCAGCATGGCTCTGCAACGGATAAAGTCAGTAACTGATTCCAACAAAGTGCTTGAAGGAAAAAAAAAAAAGAAAAAAAGAAAATCAAATCACCAGGGTCTCTAGATCTTCAGTGGGGAGAGATATGTGAGATTGCTCTAATGAGACCCCACCTGGAATATTGCGTTCATCTCTGGACCCTTGAGCCATAAGAAGGACATGGACCTGTTGGAGAGGGTCCAGAGGAGTGCCACGCGGATGATCAGAGGGCTGAAGCACCTCTGCTATGAGGACAGGCTGAGAGAGTTGGGGTTATTCAGTCTGGAGAAGAGAAGGCTCCAGGGAGACCTTATAGTGGCTTTCCAGTATCTGAAGGGGACCTACAAGAAAGCTGGAGAGGGACTTCTTACAAGGCCATGTAGTGACAGGACAAGGGGTAATGGCTTCAAATTAGAAGAGGGTAGATTTAGAATAGCTATTAGGAAGAAATTTTTCACTCTGAGAGTGGTGAGACACTGGCACAGGTTGCCCAGAGAAGTCGTGGATGCCCCATCCCTGGAAGTGTTTAAGACCAGGTTGGATGGGGCTTTGAGCAACCTGGTCTGGTGGGAGATGTCCCTGCCTATGGCAGGGGGGTTGGAACTCGAGGATCTTTAAGGTCTCTTCCAACCTAAACCATTCTATGATTCTATGTCCATCTTGTGGGTGGTTAATATGCAGAGCGGAGAAGCACCAAGAGTTAGCCAGTAGGGTATGCTGAGCAGCAGGATCTACTCAAATATCCTTGTGGATTGTTTCTGTCATTGAACTGTGCAAAAGTGGAGAAGAAATGGGTGTGACAGTCCAGCAACCTCAGCTGACGTCTTTCAGGACCCAGGGTGATATCTGCTTTGCAGGGGTCCCAGGCTGCTTAGCCTTGGCTTAGGGATCCCAGTGCTGCACTGGGGAGTGTGGTGGGCTTTGGTTCTAGCAGCTTCAGCCCACTGCCCCTGAGCTGCTGGGGATATTACCCTGATTTTGAGGGTGACAATATGTAAAGAATGGGGATGTTAACATTGGGAGTTATCTCTCTGGTAACATAGGAAGTGCACCAGGAAAAAATGGGACTCCCATCACCATCAATATTCCAGCTCCATTTTTATATCATGCCACAGACACCCAGTCTGATCCCAGTTTTGGGATGTGGTTGGAGCACCTGAGCCTCACACCACCAGTGCACGCTAGTTGTAGCAAGGGATGAGGTTTGCAGAGGTTGCTGGTGCCTCTTGCTGGAAGGCTGTGGGGGCTGCCCACACCCACTAATGCAGCATTGGAGGAAGACAGTGCTCACCATAAGCTACTTGAGCAAATAGTAGGCTCAGTGCAAGTTGCAAAAATTACTGGCCAAAGATTTCAGACAATGAATACATTTTTTTCTCAAGCTATTTATGAACAGGGGAAAAAAAAAGAAACACAAAAAAGAGTGATGGGTTGAATATGCTTTGTTTGCCTGGCATTAATGGATATCTGAAGGAGCTGGGTTGCATGACTCATTCAATCAAGATGTAGAGATAATCAAAGGGGGTGAGAAATACTTCCAAAGGATCCCATTCTGCATTCTTCAAACATCCCAAACTCCCAGCGAATTCAGTACAGAAGAATTAAGATGAGGTTTCCGTCCTTGCAGCTCTCCTGTCTCCCTGGTACTTTCAGCAGGCACAAGTTCTGAACAGCTTTTTGTGCCCTCCCAGGGGTACTTACAGCAGAACTGAGACTAAACCATCTCTCAGAGCTCATACAGGAGCTGCACAATTGCCCCTTTCTGTATGACATTTGTTACATGCATTTCCAGTCCCTGGGCTGCATCTAAGCAGTCTGCACGTGACCTGCTGCCTGTCCCCTGCCACACTCTTTCCACAAGGTCCTCCCCATCACATGGGGACAGAGGCCTACTGTGCAACCCCGGGTGTCTTGGTAACGAGCTGTCTGGCTGCTCTTGATGAAGTTCTGGCGTCCCTCATGGATATGTGACACCCAGGAGTAAAATGGAATTATCACTATAAAAAAAATCTGATCTTTTCATGTCTATAATTTGTCCCCATGTTTGTGTGTTATTGCATTGCATTAAGCTCCCTCTAAAATAAAAAGCTACAATTCATAATCAGAGAGAGAGAGAATAATGCTGGGAATCCCAGATTACTGAAAAGGAGAGGAAAAAAACAACACAAAATTGCTGCCTGACATGATTAAAGACACTTCAGAATTTTATAGGGAACAGCCTGCAAAATTGCTACAGAAAATGGCGGGAGATAAGGCAGAAAAGGAGTTGGTTATCAGAGGGACAAGTTGGGGTCTTTTTTGAAAAAAGTTGCTATAGGAAAATATCCTGTCTGGTCTCCAAAAAACAGGTGCCAAGAACAGATATAACCAAAGAACATATAGATGATCAGTGTCCCATGCTTCATTCAATCAGGCAATCAAGATAATTAGAAAGTATGGGAAAGATTGATTAATGGCCAAGACAGACATTGAGTTGACCTTTTCTTTATTACCACAGCAGTACATTTAAATAGTCTCCACTTAGTAGGGTTTAAAATAGAAAAGTGAGCTGTTATAGGTATAGTAAATGTGTAACTAAGGATGCATGATCTAACACCCCTATACTGAAGCTTGCTTCCCACCTTTAATCTCCACACCATCTCATCTGAATATGAATTAGTTTAATTTCTTGAATCCATGCTCCAGCAGCAGTACTACTTACTATCTTTGAGACACAAATTTATTTAAAGGTAGTAAAAATAAATATAGATTTAAATGTTTTTAAATTGAAAATGCAAAGACCTGGGGGTCAGTGTTACTTTGTGAATTAGCATCAGTCGCGTTATCCAGGGGAGTAGGACCAGGGGAACTGAAACAGACTCCTCATGCTGGGAGCCCCAGGCTCAGTGATGAATGAGGGAACTTTTCCAGGGCTTCTTGGTGGTAGCTGCTGCTAGGAGAGCCTGGCACGTCCACAGCTGGGTAACCTGGGCTGCTCCTCCTTCACGTCAGAGATTTTGGCTCAGCGACCACAACTGGGGCCAGTGGAGCTGCCACGGCACCGGTGCCAGCGGTGCCAGTGGCAGAGCACAGAGAGCACACAAAAGTCTCAAGGGGGAAGAAATTTTTCTAAGGCATCTTTAGCTGTATCAGCCAGTCTCCCAGGTGTGAAGGGAGAGCTACCAAGCAGGCTAGAGGGCAGGAACCATCTGTGGTGAGGACTGGATGAGTGCGTGGCAGGAACGGGACGCCACGCAGGAGAGGCTTGCAGGGATTTGTGGTACCCGTAAAAAGAGATGCTGAGCCAAAACACGCGGCTGGCAGAGCTCACCTGAGAGGGGCTGAAAATATTTCACGGGTCACAAGTCGGAGAGGCTGGCTGACTCATGCCGCTGGGTGGATGGCGGGGAGCTGGCTACCTAAGCAGTGGACTTCAGGGCACAGCAGCACTGCCCTGATCACACGGGGAGGCCGGGACTCAGGTGTGTCCAGGTGTCATGGTTTCAGCTTTCTTACTAGCAGCTGCTGTAGTGCTGTGTTTTGAATTTGAGGTGGGAGTGGTGTTGGTAGTGCACTGGTGGTTTTGGTTGTTGCTGAGCACTCGAGGCCTTTTCTGCTCCTCACACTGCCCCGCCAGCGAGCAGGCTGGGAGGGCACAAAACCATGGGAGGGGACACAGCTGGGACAGCTGACCCCGACTGACCACAGGGCTATGCCATACCATATGATGTCGTGCTCAGTATATGAAGCTGGGGGAAGAAGAAGGAAGGGGGGCGTTCAAAGTTATGGTGCTTTGTCTTCCCAAGTAACCATTATGCGTGATGGAGCCCTGCTGTCCCAGGGGTGGCTGAGCACCTGCCTGCCGGTGGGAAGCAGGGAATGAATTCCTTGTTTTGCTTTGCTTGTATGCGCAGCTTTTGCTTTACTTATTCAACTATCTTCATCTCAACCTATGAGTTTGTTTCTCACTTTTACTCTCCAATTCCCTTCCCCATCCAAACTGGGGGGGCGAGTGAGTGGCAGCATGGTCCTAGTTGCCGGCTGGGGTTAAAACACTGCACCAGGGAATATCCCCCTTTGGAAAAGAGTTTAATTTGCCTTTTAATACAAAACATCCCTCACCCCAGTGAAAAATGCAGCGAGCTGGGCTCCATAAGGTGACCCTGATAGCAACTGTAAATGAGAAGCAGAGGTAGGTACAGACACTTCTCAGCAGCAAAGAGTGGGAATGAATGATGCTGGATTTTGCCTGGAGGCAACCCAGGGCAGCAGTTTTGCCACACACAGATCTCACACAAAGACAGCGCACTGTGTTCCCTGCCATCAACATGGGCTGGACGCCAAGCGGCGTGGGTCTGAGCACGCTGCAGAGGGCTCGGTTTCCCACTGAGGTCTGGTGATACCTGCTAAAGAGTCACGGTGTTTTCTCAGCCACCGAACTGAAGAACGGTGTGTAGTGCTCCAGGCTGTTTGCTGAACAGTGCTCTTCCTCACAGGCAGGTCTGCAGGGAAAAGAGAAGGAAGTTAATTAGTAAAACTGGAAAGCCTTTAGGAAAAAAAAGTATATACTCAGAAAAAAATGCACACCAGCCCTTGTGATATAACATAGGTGAAATCAATGGATTTCTACAGAGTGTTTTTGCAGAACTTTACAAAATCTGCAGGAAAATTATGGCATCAAGCAGTGTTTACAACTACAGAATGATGTTTGAAACAAAAAATGTTACGAGTTGTTCATTTGCAGTAGTCCATTGCCCTCCCCCCCCTCCCAAACTAGAGTGTTAGCCTCTTAATTTTGCAGAGTTGAGAGCCATCAACATATTGTATGAGAAGTTTTCTTCTTTGAGGTACCTCTATTAAGCAGAAATAATCTCAATCACCAGCACTGGATCAGACATTCAGCTCATGTAAATCAGCAGAACTCCTTTGGTGTCAATAAAACCACCTTGATTTACAGTAGCGGGAGATCTGAGCCGCGTATTGCTTTGAAAAATTGAGGTGTACGTTTATTCATTGTTTCAAAGGTAGAGGCTTGATCTGCTCGGCTGGGACACAGCCTTGCTGTGTCAGGCAGCTCTGCCGAGGTCCCCGCAGGCTCAGGAGGACCAGGGCTTGCTCACAGCACGTACTTTGCAAGACCAGTGCTGCACTGAATAGGAGCAAGTCCAGCACATCCCGAGGAATGCCTCCTTACCCTAACCCACCAAAAACGCTCTTGCAATGGCAATTAATTGGTTCTGGGACACCCTCCAATGCAAATGGCCAGATCCAAAGCCCTCTGTTTTGCTGGCATCAAAGGGGCACCAGCTTAGTCTCAAGGGTGTCAGTTTTGAGACTGGTGCTGGTGCTTTATATGCATCTAGGTCACACTTCATCTGCGACCCAATGCGCAAGCTGTGATCCTGCGCTGATCTCGAAAGGGGTGTAGGGCCACATGGAGCCCTCTTTAACCCCGCTGCTCCACTTGCTGCAGCGCGGGTATGAGAGTGGAGCAGGGCTGCTTGGGTGGATGGAGGTGCTGATGCCTGTCTGCATTTGCTGGACCGGACCCAGGCTTCGTAGTCCTGCTCCAATAGCACTGGCAGGTAGGTGAGACCAGGTGGTGCTGGTCTTATTGAGAATGTTGCTCTAATTCAAATAAATATGTTAAAAAAAGCCTAATAAGGAAATGCGTGCCTCATAATATGAAAATGTAGATGCATTTCAAAGAAGAAGGCAGCAAACAACTGTTTTGGAGACTACAGAAGGTGCCATCAGGTTAAAGCAGAGTTCGGTTTGGTGTTTATACTGCATTAAATGCCATAGAACTGGTGGTTCAGTGTGGTCAGACACAGAGAACTTCTGTCTAGTGCTGAGCATTTTCCACTCTCATTGACTTTGCTGGAGGAAACTGAGGGAGCTCCACACCTTGGAAGGTGACTGCGAGCTCTGACATTTGAATCGTATTAATAAAATAGTTTCCCTTGGTGGGATATGCATTTCCCCTCCCCCTAAGTCTCAAATAATACTCCTCCTTAAAGTAGGAACAAACATTTTACTTATGGCTAGAATGCATTTATTGGTAATTTTCACATAAATCAACTTATATGAAAATGTATTCATAATCCAAGCTTTCTCTATAGTGATAAAATGTTTCTGCTTCTGTGGTAGAAAATAGCTTATTATGCAAACAGCATTGCTAGTGTTACATTATGCATGGGAGTCACCTGGAGAACATCACAAAAGCTTCAACCAAAAGGAAAAAAAAGAGGGGAGAAAATCGGGTGTTCCATTTACTGCACCACTTGCCTATTATAATTAGCTGTAAATGAGCTGATATCTGTACTTTGAAATGTATTTCATATATGCCTTGGTAACACTATACAAATAAGAAAAGCAGAACAGAATGGAAGAATATGAAACTCACCAAGGAATGGCCTTGCAAAATGTCACCCCAATTAAAAAGCAGAAGCCTGTTGCCATTTTAAAACTGGTTAGTTGTATTTACTTTGAGAATACCTTGGTTATATTTATATACTACTTGATTTAATTCAGTATGTTGCAAGTTCCCGACGGACTGTCATTATTATGAATGACATTGTTGAGAAGTTTGATTAAATAAGATCTACTCAGACTAAAAAACATACTGTTTCAGATTTAAAAAAAAAAAAAAAAAGAAAAAAAGAAAAGAATTAGTCCCAGCACATTCATCCAAGACCCGTTGTCTCATGTGGCCTTTCTTATTGAGGATAAGAGGGTGGATTTAAAGCAAAGCGGGAGGATCACTACAATAAGGGCAAGTCCTCTGGAGACAGTGAATTCTTATAGTTGTTCTTGGGGCACATCTTTTGGGACGTTCTGGGAAGACATCACATACCAAAGCAGCTCTTGCCCAGAGTAAGTTTACAGTCGGGGTTGTTCAAGACGGGAAAGATAGGGCCTACAGGGAAGATGGGAGGGACTCCTTATCAGGGAGTGTAGCAATAGGATGAGGGGTAACAGTTTTAAACTGAAAGAAGGTAGATTTACATTAGATATTAGGAAGAAATTCTTTACTCTAAGGGTGGTGAGACACTGGAACAGGTTGCCCAGAGAAGTTGTGGATGCCTCATCCCTGGAAGTGTTCAAGGCCAGGCTGGATGGGGCTTTGAGCAACCTGGTCTGGTGGGAGGTGTCCCTGCCCATGGCAGGGGGGTTGGAACTAGATGATCCTTAAGGTCCCTTCCAACTCTAACCATTCTGTGACTCCATGAAGACGAGGTCTCTGTGATTTTGTAGTCTGAGGACTAGTATTCAAGTAATTCTGAGTGTTTCACAAACCACTTTGTTTTGGGAATGTATATGACTCCCTGCACCTATCTTGGCTACTGTCTTTATACCTACAATGTTGTTACAACTCTTAAACCTTCACTGGAGGGTGGCTTTTGGCTGCAGTCTTGTTGCAGGGGCCAGATGTTTTCATCATGTCCTCTATGTCAGCTTGTAAGCAGTGAGCTCTTGACTTCTCTGTTGTTCTTGGCTGTGTCTATAATCCAATTGTATAACTAGTGTTTCCCTGAATCACTTGGTTCTGAAAACTGTTGTCTAAGCCAGAGCAATCTCTTTTACGTTGTATTCATTCATCCAGCATTTGCAGCGAAGGCAGGACAAACATAAGCAGGGCTTCACCACCCTTCACAAGCTCTTAGTCTTGCCAGTCAGCCAAGACATGAAGTTAGCCCAGAGAAAAACAAGATGACACCAGAGGGAGGAAGGGAGATGCTGTGAACCAAAACTGGTGCCTGGTGGTGCTGCTCTGTGGCTCACTGTCAGCCGACATGCATCCCTCCGCAAGGGTGTGGGGCTTCGTAGTGCCCCGCTCCCTGCAGCAGGTCTGCTGTCAGCATCTCCCAGATCGCCCAGTCTGAGGCAGCCTGAAACCTTGTGCAGACCTCTTCATCAATCAGCAGTTTGCAACAGTGGTGTTCCCCAGAGAGTCCCTGGGGCTTGAACTGGGCCTGGTCAGGATGGGCTATAACTACAAGTTCCTGCTTTTTCTAGCCCAGCCCAAGTTTGCCGTGTCTTCTCATGTCCCTGGCAGATATGGCTGTAAGTTCACCTGATCTGAGGGAACCGAAAAAGTTATGCGGTGCATGATATTGTGATCTCCCCAAATCCTGAGTGCCGAAGGGGCTGGTCTGAGCTCACCGGTCATTAAGTGTTTGCTGGCCCAGGAAAGCACTCTCTGACCTCGTAGAGTGGCTGGTAATGCCTCACTGCGACCGGCTCTGCTGGGCTCCAGGGTTTAGAAAGGCAGTTCTGCCTCATGAGGTCTCACCTCAGCATCACAGCTGTTTTGCTTAAGTGGGAAGCTTCATGGGGTTCAAGCTGGAGGGAAGTGTACCTTTCAGCAGGAGCCAGCTCACACCAGCTGTTGTACAGCAGTGGTGTCTGCTGCTGCTCAGGTAAAATCAGGTACTGAATGGAGCGGGTGTCTTCTGCCTTTTGGCTCAGCATGGCTACTAAATGACACGAGGCAGTAGGAGGAGAAGCAGCTGAGAAAGCATCCTGAGAAAAAGGCTGGAAGATGGACATTACAAGTTGAAACTCTTCAAAAATGTGCCAGACAATGGAGATGGTTTAACTCCCACTTCACCATCCACAAGATATGGACGCCACCAAACAAGAAGATAATCAGAAGGCGATTTTCTTTCTGGCAACACTTTGATATGAGGCAGCTCATGTGCTTAATGGTTTTCATTTAACTCTCTTTTGGAGACATGACTGGGAAGTGATGAAAAAACATCATAGAAGAAAAACACGTTGCTAGCATTGCATAAGTATTCTATATATAAAAAGTACATAGTACACATACGTATGCATACACATGCAAGCATATGTGTATGTATACTTATCTACATATTTAGAAATCCAAGACTCAAAAAAGAGAAGTATAATCTGTGACTCATTTATGGCCAACAAGCCAATCCTGGGGTCTAAAGCCTTTAGTAAGAGACAAGATCATGACAAGAATCTGGGGAAAAATACTCACAGGAGCCAATGTTTGAGAAGTCAGAATTAAGCTGTGGCAAAGAAAATAACATTTCTGAAAGGTGGTAACTGAAGCTGCATTTTTTCTTATGGAGATTACATGAGGTGACACTGTGGCTGGTAAGGGCAATCCAGAATATTAGATGAAAAGAGAGCTGCAGAAAGTCACGGCCAACAAAAACAGCACATAGAGACGCACTGCAAGCAAATGTAAGCAAAGATAATGCCTGATATTTGGGAAGATATGCAAAATTGAAATGGATTATGTTACTCTGCAAGAGTGCATACGCCAGCAGAGTGTGCACAGCATGGACAAAGAAGATGACAACAGCATCACTAGCTCAGAGCAATTCCCTCTTTGAACAATGGACGCTGCTGCAGAAGACGGGTGGAATATTAGCTTGAAAGCAAATGGAACATTTATGAATTTTAAGTTGGATACAGGTAGACAAGCTGGTGTGGGGCCAGAAACAGAGATATTATCATGGAGATAACAGCCACAGGCAGTAGGAAATGAGTTGGAAATGTTGGGGCTTACAGTGGAAAGCTTATCTCTACCAAGGGAGTGTGTGAACTAAATGTATAAGCAAATGATACATTAAGAAAAGAGGATTTGCAGATGTGCCAAAAGGTGGGGGGATCTATTTTTTACTTAAAAACATCTAATAAAAAGTACAGATATTAAAGTGTAAAAAGACTAAATAAGACTGATAAGATTTTGAGGGGATCTTCCAGAGGGTAGGCAAGGAGGCAAAATCCCCCAGACTAAATCTGAATAAACCTATTTATCCCCCATCTAATGCCTCCAAGACAGGATTTTCTCTCACCCTAAACCAGAAGTCAAAAGATCAGCTAGTGAAGTTGTTGCTGTTGAATCACAGAGTAAGTGAAGCATCTCTCTAGAGTGGATACAATTTCTGGGCATTGCAGGGGAAAAGAGAATCTGTGGTTACTTATTGATATATTAAATAAGGATGTGAAAGCTGGAGTCTGCTTCTCAGAGAGTGACATTTTTGGAAACATGGACATTGCTGAAGATACTCTGTGTGATGTGCCAGTGCTGGCTGGGAAACTCCCTTAGTGAAAATGTGTTTGCTTACCCCACGTTGTGTCTTCTTGAGGAGCGGCTGAGCAGCTGCTGACTGCACTAGATCATTATATATGTCCACAGGACCAAGTTATGTTCCTGGGAAGAGTTCAGCAACACCCCCACTGTCCTGCACCCAGTTTTTCCCTTGTCTTGGTTGAGAAATTTGTCTCCACTTTCACAGTCATTTTGTCCTGTCTCTGACTTATTTATGATCCTATCTATGTTGCAGTACTGGTGAGGTGATTTTTTTTCCTTTCTGGCTATTATTTAATTAATTACTTAATGAAAATATATTTAATGAGAGCATACTTTGAAGCTCTGCTACTCTTCAAACCTTGGGAGACTGTGTGTACTCCTGGTTCATTCTGGGGTCTGGGTTACAGACCTCCCCCAGCTCCATGGTGCCCTTTGCTTCTTTGTCTCAGGACAGAGGTCTGCGTGGCTTTCCAAATGTTCTAGAGAAGAAGCACTATCTCAGCAGGTAATTCCTTTTTTTTTTTTTTTATTTCATGAGTTCACCCCTGCAGATGGCTGGTGGGCTGGACTAGCTCACAGTGATAAATCGGCAGAAAAGTGATTGAGGAATATTAACCGTAAATTCACTCTGTCCCTAAATCAGCATCACGAGTGCCCTGCCTGCCTTTACTAATGAAATGACAGACCTGTGCAAAAATAGGAGCAAGTCTTGGCACATGTGCAGATCGCGGTAATGAACACACAGTTACAGGATGCTACAGATCCTGCTGCTTTCTGAGTCCGGCATAAGGAAGATGACCCTTTTTCTGGTATGGCAAATGGCGATGTGTGCTGCCTAACTGGTGTTGTCCTGCCTGTGTGCTGCCTAACTGGTTTTGCTTCTGCATGGAAATATGTCATGTCTTCATATTCCACCAGTCCCCCAAACTTCGTCTTCAATTTCTCAGAAAGTTTTATCTCACACCCTATAAAATTACATCTTTTAACATTCAGTGTATTCATCTGAGTTTAACTAGAAACTAGAAATGAGCAAAACCAGGTTTGAGGCGTACCAGAGAGGCAGACACAGTTTAGTGGAATGACGTTTCCTCTTCCCAGAGCTGGGGAATCGTCAGTATTTGCTTGTTCCTTGAGAGAGGCAGTAGCTGGGCTGGAAAAGGTTGAGTCGCTGCACGCCTGCACCCTTCAACGAGAGTCTACAGGTTGTGTCTGCTGCACTGCAGGCCTTCAGGTCTGGCATGAAGACCAGTGAGGTCACACTTCTTATGATACAAGCTAATTTTCCTGCTCTTCATTAGAATATAAATGCCAAAAGAGAATGTGTTTAAAGACTTGTGTAATTTTTCCATTTTGCTAGGAAAAAGGATGGGTGTGAAAAGGAAGGGTCTGGTACCAATGTGACGTATGGCGAGGAAGAAAAACAACTGCCAGGCGGCAAGAGGTGGCCTCGAGGACTGGAGGCTTCCTATGAGAGCCTCCATGTGGAGCTGACTCCCCAGGATGGTGGCTGGGAGTCTGAGAGGAGCAGGAATTACTGTGCAGGTGTGGAGGAAGGTGGAAAGATGCCTGTGAGACCGTGAGATAAGGTGCCCTTTCAGGCCGCTAGACAAGAGAGAACAGTGGTGCTTCAGACACAAGGCTGGGCTGATAGGGTAATAGCTTGCTATAGTCAAACTGCAGAGTGGGATTATTATGGCTTTGGATAAGAGCTATTAACTATTGTTAAGGTGATTGATCACTTTTATCATTTTGTTATGGAAGGAGTTTCACAATCAGAGCTAATCATGGGGCATTACCATGCCCCTGTCTGCTTAAATGCTGAAATCCAGAGACAGATTGTGAGATGATTACAAAAATTGCAAGACTGTCATTTCCATATTGAACATGGACTGGGCAAAAAGCATAACAACACATGTATTGCTGAGGCACCCCATGTAGGGGAAAACACTTGTGAAGTTTGCTTTCAGCCTCCGGAGAGGGAAACAAACAAGTTTGCTCACTGTTCTGTTTAGCTTTTCCAGCACACAAAGTTTCTACAGTTTTAAGACTGTGCTGCTGTTCATCTCCTATGGTATATGTATCTCTGGTACTGACTTCTGCCACCGCTTGTAAGATTTGCTGAGGTTTCATCAGGGAAAGCTTGGAGAGAGGTCTCCCTGTACATGTGTTTAAAGCAAGGAGCAATAAAATTGCACCTCACATGCAGAGGAACGGAAAGGCAGATTTGAACTCGGTGTTGCATGGCCAGAGAGACACATTCAGGTGTCTCCAGAGCAGCAAGATGCTCTCCAAGAACACAGACTTCCATCTTACTCTCTCACATAGTGTTGGTAAGGTCTTTTATGAAGCTTTCATCTGAGAAGTAGAGGACTCAAGCTCATGGCCTTATTCTATTTAATGGAAAAATAAAAATCCATATTAACTAAAAGTGATGCAGGTTCTGAGAAGACCAGTTGGATCAAGTCACGTAAGTTCTAGGTGAATCCAGCATGGAGCTCTGGTCAGAAACAGAAGAACTGTGCCTGAGGACTGGAGGATAGCCAATGTCACTCCAGTCTTCAAAAAGGGTAAGAAGGATGACCCGGGAAACTACAGGCCGGTCAGCCTCACCTCCATCCCTGGAAAGATGATGGAGCAGCTCGTGCTGGGTATCATCTCAAAGCACCTGGATGAAAAGAAGGTTATCAGAAGTACTCAACATGGATTCACTAAGGGGAAGTCGTGTCTGACTAATCTGATAGCATTCTATGATGAGGTCACTAGATGGGTGGATGAGGGGAGGGCAGTGGATGTTGTCTACCTTGACTTTGGCAAGGCTTTCGACACTGTCTCCCACATCATCCTCACTGGCAAGCTTAGGAAGTGTGGGACAGATGGATGGACAGTGGGGTGGATTGAGAACTGGCTAGCAGATAGAGCTCAGAGGGTTGTGGTTAGTGGTGCAGAGTCTAGTTGGAGGTCAGTAACAAGTGGTGTCCCTCAAGGGTCAGTACTGGGTCCAGTCCTGTTCAATATATTCATCGATGATCTGGACGAAGGGATAGAGTGTACCATCAGCAAGTTTGCTGATGACACTAAACTGGGAGGAGTGGCTGATACGCCAGAAGGCTGTGCTGCCTTACAGCGTGACCTGGATAGGCTGGAGAGTTGGGCAGAGAGGAACTTAATGAAATTCAACAAGGGTAAATGTAGGGTACTGCATCTGGGGAGGAATAACCCCATGCATCAGTACAGGTTGGGGGCCGACCTCCTGGAGAGCAGCTCTGTGGAAAGGGACCTGGGAGTCCTGGTGGACAACAGGATGACCATGAGCCAGCAATGTGCCCTGGCGGCCAAGAGGGCCAATGGCATCCTGGGGTGCATCAAAAGGAGTGTGGCCAGCAGGTCGAGGGAGGTCATCCTCCCCCTCTACTCTGCCCTGGTGAGGCCGCATCTGGAATACTGCGTCCAGTTCTGGGCTCCCCAGTTCAAGAAGGACAGGGATCTGCTGGAGAGGGTCCAGCAAAGGGCTACAAAGATGATTAGGGGATTGGAACATCTTTCATATGAGGAGAGGCTGAGGGATTTGGGTCTCTTTAGTCTGGAGAAAAGAAGATTGAGGGGGGATCTTGTTAATGCTTTCAAATACTTGAAGGGAGGATGCCAGGGGGATGGGAGCAGTCTTTTTTCAGTGGTGCCCATTGATAGGACGAGGGGTAATGGGCACAAACTTGAACATAGGAAGTTCCATCTTAACATGAGGAGGAACTTCTTTACTTTGAGGGTGGTGGAGCACTGGAACAGGCTGCCCAGAGAGGTTGTGGAGTCTCCCACTCTGGAGACATTCAAAACCCGCCTGGATGCTGTCCTGTGCAACCTGTTGTAGGTGACCCTGCTCTGGTGGGGGGGTTGGACTAGATGATCTTCAGAGGTCCCTTCCAACCCTGACTATTCTGTGATTCTGTGAACTAGCCTATCAGACACCGTCTCCAGTAGCACATGGCTGATCCTACATTAAGATTTGAGATGCCCAGAACATATCAAAGAAATTCACATCTATGCCTTGGTGTTCTCACTGGTGATGAATGAGAGCAAAGAGAATATCTGTTACCCACACACTCAGCATCAGGAAAGTGGCGTCAAGGAAGCAGCTCTTTCTGTGCTGTTTCAAGGCTCATTTTCTCTCCTTGGGCACACCACGTAGAACAAGCTGCAAAAATAATGAATATCCACCATAAACAATGCAATGTTCAGCTCCTACGGGAAGGTGCATGTTCAGCTTGACCTTGCAGAAAATGTGCATGTAATAGTAAACTCAGTAGAAATAAGAGGCAAGAGACTGCATGAGGACTGGGCAGAATGGAAAAATACCAATGACACTGGTCTGGCAAGTCAAACTTGGATTGAATTGTGCAAATAATAAGCGGTGCAATAAGAATTCTGCAACTAAGTAGCATATTATTGTGCACAATATTAATAACGTGCCAGAGCAGCAGTGCATGTGTTCACCAGTGTGATCTCTTGAAATGCTGTTTCTCTGCAATGACTGACTATTACAGGCAAAAAGAGGTATCTCCTACTACAGCGAGCCTGTGTCAGAGACATCATGCAGAGAAATCTTTCCCTGTCACTACCTTCTTTGTCTAAAGTCTGTTACTTTGGCAGGTCCTTCTTCATATCTTCCCTGGTGTTTTTCCACTTTTGACTAGGAATATGAACTCTTCTGGCCCTAAAGCTCCATATTGGCAGAATCTGATTTTGTGTGTAACAGGCCCAGTTCTGCTTTGAAATTATCAGCTTCAGAATCTTTGTGGGGTCTTTCTGGATCAGCTGGTTTTAGCACAAGTCCATGTACATGAAGTGCCCCTAAGACACTCATGTGGGTGTTCTTTGTTCTCCTTTGACATGGATGACCACTGACCATAATCTAACCCGCCAATTCATTGGTCATAACCCATTCGTCTGTTACCAACGCAGAGTCCTGTTCATAGATTCTATACCAGTCAGTAGAATGATACATACATAAGACGCATTTGGAGATGTTTTATATGACTAAAGACACCCGTCTTGGGAGGAGATGATTTTGCAGGGAATGGAGGAGACTCAGTGTCAGCTGATGTGCCCAGATTTCAGACTGCTTTCTGAACAGAGGGGAAAACCAACTCTAAAGTCTTTGAATGTGCATGCTAGCTAGATTAGATTTGTACTGATAGCTTTTGTTTCCGTTCCTTTCCCTCTTGCCTAGTTTAATATGCATGGCTATATATGGAGAAAATGTGTCTCTGTGCTGGCATAGCAAAGATAACCTTGAAGAGTATAAATGAACGTACGTATTGATGGAGCAATTTGTGTTTTTATTGATTTCTTGCTGTGTCTCGCTGAATTCCTGGTATGTAGAATAGGCTGTAACTATTTTGTTATGAAGAATGCTACAGAATATATTTTCCCACACCAATTCTTAAGGGACACGGACAATTTATACATGAGAATATGGAAGAAAGAATACAGTATATATTGATTATTATTATTTATTACTATAAGTAGGATTTAGGGTTCCAGCTAGAGAGACAAGACTTGAGATCAAAAAAGGATAGCATATTTTCTGTATAGGAAGGCAGAGCTACCAAGATGAAATACCAAGATTTTAAAACTCAAATACATAGCTTTTGCCAAAGTGGAGAAAGTTGAAGGTGAAAGGGTGACACAGTGACTTGTTCCTGAGAAGAAAGGATGCTGTCGTAGAGGAACGATTAATGCTTTCAAAATGCAAATGGGCGGCTAGACAAGGAAAGGCTGGGCTGGCTCTCCTCTGTGCTGGGTGACAGGCTTGGCAAAGTGTGACCAGCATGCAAGGCACTGGGCTGAGATGAGGATGTCGACCAGGTCCAGAAGCAGGTACCACCCCAGGCCCTGATCCTGCACAATCTTCTGGACCTGAGATCTTTGGTTTCTTTGAAACCAGTTATCTTCTATACGCACACAGGGGTCTGTGAATTAGGGATCCAGTTTGAATTGGTGATACAGTGATCAGTAGCATTAAAATGAAGACCGTGGATGTCTGTATGGGTAGCTGGGTGGGATTTTCTCTTGTTCATCTGTGTTCTGCAGTCTGTCCTCCTATAGCACACTCCACCTGCTCAGAGCAGAGAAATAAAGCAAAGAAATGTGTTGAGTACTAGCTGCTGTGCAACTTTGCTGGGCTTTGAGGGTGGGCAGAACCCCCAAGCGCTGTTTAAGGCAGCTTTATCCCAGAACTGAACCGAGCCTCCATTCAGCTCAAGGAGTGGAAACTGCGTCTTTCTTGTCTTGTTGCTTGTGAACAAGGAGATGAGCAGTGTGTCCATCCCACTGCACAGAAATCAGTGACATCAGAGATACCACACTGGGAAGAAGGCACCTTCATTTGGCCCAATATTTGCTATATGATTGTGCCCAGTAGTGGATGCCGAGGAAAGCACACAAATAACAGTGCACATGTAGCAAGACACTTCCCTTCAAATACTGAAGGATTTTCTAAGCTAGAGGTTGCCTCTGAACCCATGCTAAATAAGTGTCAATGGCACCATCCTCCATGAATTTGTCTAATCTTTTCTGAGCTCATTTAGGCTTTTGGTCTTTCTAAAGTCCTCTGGTATTAAACGCCACAATTTAATTATACTGTGTAAGAAAAAGTAGTTCCTTTCTTAATTGTAAATGAGCATACATGGCAATTAATAAGGCTTTTAAAATGGAGAAAGGAAGTCATGAAACTGATCACATAGATCTGGTGTGTGAGGCTGAACACAAACATGGGAGTCGGCAGTGCCAAAGGCCTGAGCAACTAAAGGTTGGGGCTAACAAAATGGAATAGTAGTACTATGCCAGACCTTGCTAGATTTGCAGGCTTCCAAGAAATAGAGAGAATAATTATGTGAAAACATGAGAATGTCAAACAATGATTAATCACATGATATACATTATCAATGAAGTTGTGGGTCATCATGCAAGTAACTGTGCAAGATAAATGCCTGTAAATGAAGACTGTTTTAGCATATTTCCTTTCCATTCATCTCCTTACCAAGACTTGAACTTCACAGTCTTCAAAATTTGTGTATACCATGGACTTGTACCATTGTATGGTGGTAGAATATGTCCCTCTTTGTTCTCACCCCTTTGTTATTGTTTCTTTCCATGTACTATATTCTTGAGAGAAATACGGGACCTTATTTTTGCAGAGTGACAATCTAAACCTAGGCCAGCTTTTAATCCGTGCAATAATAGAGAAATATGCAGATTTAACATCATTAACTTGAAATTGTGCAGTTTCTATGCATAGGTGAGCTGCGAGGCTCCGGATATGTCAAAGCAGCTCACTCCTGAAGGTTGTGGAAAAACCCGTGATCCTTATTGCAACCTGGTGAGCAAAGTGTGTCAGCCCATCCTCGCAGGAGGGCAATGACTCTGGTGGCCTCCCCTGAGCAAGTGCCATGGGGACTCCTTCTCAGACCCCGCACTGCTCTTGCCAGTTTGCTTGAACTTTAGTATTGCTTTGTTGTCTAAGCAGCCTGTTGTTGTCCAAAGACTGCTAATTTCCTTGACCCATTTCATCCTGGCTTAGTGGCGTGCAGGGGTGATGTCAGTCTCGGAGAGTGAGGGTTTCCACTTGGTCATGGGTGCTAGGGAGGACTCCAGGGCTGGCTACCCTCACTCTGCCTCTGACCATGCCTTGGAGCCCACATCTGTACTTCAAGCATTTCAGAAAGGCAGATTTTTCTTCACAGCACTCCTGTGGAAACAAACTGGAGAGAGACAAATGGGCCCACAGCTTGTTTGATTTCATGGAAGAGCATAATATTTGGTATTTTTTGGGGGGAAAGATTTTGTGGCTCTTGACCCAAAGGAGAGTCAGGGCACCTGCCTGGTAAGCTACCAATATGGTCTTCCTGAGGGCTGGTCTAAATGCTTCCTTGTCTCCATCCACTTTGCCTCAGCTAGAGCAGAGTCTTTGGAGCACTGCTGCTCCATGTGTCGCATCTGACTGGGCTGAAGACCTCAGCTGAGTTGCCATTGAAAGGCATCTTCCTGCAGGTATCTCTGTGTGGAGTGCAGAAGCCAGCCTACCAAGTTCACCCTAAAGCTCTGAAACATGGTGTCCTATGGTCAAGCCACCTTTTGATGAAGTGTTACCTTAAGTCCAAATCTACTGACCTTCGAGACACCATTAACGCTGCCACTGAAGGGAGAAGAAAGGCAATGCTAGGGACAACAAATTCCCACAGAGCTGAATATAAGGCTGTTGTCTTTAGTGAGTGCTGTGCACAAGTTCCTGTTTATGTGGGACGTTCCAGTGACGTTTCATTTCTGTGGAAGACACAGAACCTCAAAATTTCCTGTAAAGCAAGATAGGCAAATGTTTTGTTTGGCATGACTTACATTTACAATTTTATTTTTAATTTAAAATTTCTGAACTACATAACTTGACGACAGAATCAAATTATTCTAGACCAAATATGTTGCAACAGATGTTACAACTTTTTGAAAATGTTTTATTAACTGAAATGAAATGTTATTGAAAAATCTTCCTGTGAGACATTTCAGTATGGAGTTATGGAATTTTTCTAATTGAAACATTTTCTGACAAAGACTTGAAGTACACTTTATATTTGTTTTGAATGTGCTTTTTGGGCATTTTTAATGCATTTTTATAATTTCAAAGCAAATAAAAAGAAAGAATAATAAAGGCAAAAGAAACTCTTTCTGGGACTGAGAACATTTAGTAACAATGGACAGTACAAACCCAGAAAGTATTTTTTAAATGGCCTGTACACGGCTACTGTTTCACACTGAACAGTAATTGCTTTTGTAAGCAACCAGCCTTATTTTATACAGTGCTCAGATGTTACAGTGCTTTCATTAATTTTTGCTGACAATATTGTAAAAAACCCCACCCCTCCAGAAGTGCACAGAAGGGGGAAACTTCCTGGGGAAGTTTCACATCTCGTGGACCATTTGTACCATGTGCTTTAAACCTTAGAAGAGAGTCTTCTGTTTTCATACATCTCTCTTTGGAAGTAGGAGAGTGGTTTGGTGACAAAGGAGCACTCAAAATACATCAACGTTGCCAAGGCAGAAATATAAAGCAGTAATTTGAGGATCTTGAGGGCACCATGCAGACTACAAAACTAATGGAGCAGCTGTTGCTGATGGAGGGGCAAGGTTTTCAGGGCTTTGGGAAACTCCTGTAATTACTTGCTAGGTTTGGTAGTATTGTTGCAGATATTCAAAATTCAGACACTAACTGTTCAGTAACTAAACATACTGAATATTTTTTGTGAAAACAACTGAAGATTAGAGGGGATGCATTATCCACAGGATGATGCCAAAAGCCATTTAATGGTCACTGAAAAAAATGATGCCACCTCCTTCCAGACCGCCAGGTCATCCATTCAGGGACATTGGCTGGTACTTCCATCTCAGAGTCTTTCCTGCTGCTAAGAACATGCGCACATTTCTCAAAAAGGTGGAGCAGGGGTCATTGTTTCTCTTTGGGTGTTTCATGGCCCCTAGAGCATGAAAATCAGTCAGAGGATCTGTTTGTTTTTTAGCAATGGTCTGTGGTTGGAGTAACGACATGAGAAGTAGAAGGTCTGGGACAAAAGCCCCATTCATCTTAAATCCACAGCTCCAGTCTAGCAAGACTGACTTAACTGTGAGGCTGTCAGGTACGAACTCCTCTGTCTCTGACTGTGGTGTAAAAAAACACTATCAACTGCTCTGAGGGCCTGGTTCTGATGGTTTAGGTATTCCCAGAGCCTAGTCGACAGGAGATCTTTGAGATGTAGGGCCAAAAGTGTCTAGTTTGGGGTTGCTGGTTGTTCTTACAGAGGAGGTTGCTGTGCGCTGAACCGGAGGGTTCACCAGAGCTTCACCAAGAGTTGCATTTCACTAGGCTAGCTGCGTACTGAGCGGAGCTTCCTTGGATTTTAGCACACTTCTGGTATTAAAGACCATTATTTGGTCATCATAGAAAATTTGGAGCGGCTTGGGAAGACCATGACCATCAGCGTTTCAAGGCAAGTGTAAAATTGAATAAAGAAATGTGAAGGGGTTGTCACTTTGAGTTTTTTTAACTACTCCCATAATCTCTCTCTGAGAGAGACTGGTCAACCTTCTCTGTGTCCTGAATGCTACCCAGATCCTGTGCTTCTACCTGGCAGTGACAACACAGTAGCCACTACTGGGACTTGTTTTAAAGGTTTTGTGATTTGGGCATAGACAACCATGACAACAGAAACTGCATAAAATTTTCACTTATTTCTACATAGGTCTCTAAAGAAACTTCCTTCTGTTACGAAATACTTCTTTTGCAGTATCTCCTGGATCACTGCTGGGTCAGAATCCCATCAGCCTGGATCTTACACGAATCCACAGAGTAAACAGCAGTTTGTGATTTCCAGGCCAAGGATGAAGCTCCTGAAGCAAGTCTGATCTTCACTGGTAAGGCCTAGGGCCTCCCCCACTGCATTTACCAGAAAATTCTGGAATCATAGGATTGGACTTTTTTTCCCTTTTTTTTTTAATAATAACAGACAACTTTTACAAAAATTCATACATTCAAAACCAGTGCACAAATAAATATAGAAAAGACAGAATATTAAGAACTGAAGGTCTGTATTTATATTGATTCGGGGTTTTTTTTTGCTAATAATTATATGGTAACAAAATGCTAAAGTAAAAGTACAAATACAAAAGAAAGAGAAAAAAAGTCAATACTTATTATATTCAGACTCAGAATGGTCAGATAGATATGACCACTTTTTGACACATTTGCCAATATTTCCTTCTCCCCTCCTGTTAGCAGCTGTCTGGTGAAACCCGATGAGTGGACAGAAAGGGACAAATCCATCCAGAGTATAACTTCAGAGGAATGACTCGAGGGACATGTTCAGTCCATTATGACGAGCAGGGAATGCAGGCTGATTGGCATCTCTCCAACAACACAAGATTGTATTTAAAGATGCAGAAATTGCTTTTAGCATATGCTGTTTCCCCCCTGCAAATGCATGCACAGTGGTGCACACTGTGTTTTCAGGAATATGATTGCCTTTAAAAGATGAGCTGCTGTGGTGGGTTGACCTTGGCTGGACACCAGTTGCCCACCAAAGCCGCTCTGTCAGTCCCCTCCTCAGGTGAACAATGGAGAGAAAATACAACGAAAGCTCATGGGTTGAGATAAGGACAGGGAGAGATCATTCAGCAATTAGCATTGCAGGCAAACCAGACTTGACTTGGGGAAAATTAATTTATTACCAATACAATCAGAGTAGGGTAATGAGAAAATAAAAACTAAATCATAAAATATCTTCACCCCACCCCTCCCTTCTTCCCAGGCTTAACTTTGCTCCCAAGTTCTCTGCCTCCTCTCCCCGAGCGGTGCAGGGGTACGGGGAATGGGAGTTGCGGTCAGTTCATCACGTCGTTTCTGCCGCCCCTTTGTCCTCAGGGGGAGTACTCCTCACACTCTTCCCCTGCTTCAGCAGGTGGTCCCTCCCACAGGACACAGTTCTCCATGAACTTCTCCATGATGAGTCCTTCCACGGGGTGCAGTCGTTCAGGAGCAGACTGCTCCAGCATGGGTCCCTTCCACAGGGTCACAAGTGCTGCCAGCAAACCTGCTCCAGTGTGGGCTTCTCTCTCCACAGGTGCACAGGTCCTGCCAGGAACCTACTTCAGCACAAGCTCTCCATGGGGTCACAGCCTCCTTTGGGCATCTACCTGCTCCGGCGTGGGGTTCTCCATGGGCTTCAGGTGGATATCTGCTCCACCATGAACCAGCATGGGCTGCAGGGGGACAGCCTGCCTCACCATGGTCTTCGCCATTGGCTGCAGGGGAATCTCTGCTCTGGCACCTGGAGCATGTCCTCCCTCCTTCTTCACTGACCTTCGTTTCTACATAGTTGTTACTCTCAGTCCTCTCTCCTGGCTACTGCTGCATAGTTTTTTTCCCCTTCTTAACTGTGTTACCCCAGAGGCACTACCACTGTCACTGATGGGCTCAGCCTTGGCCAGCAGCGTGTCTGTCTTGGAGCTGGCTGGCATTGGCTCTATTGGACACGGGGGAAGCTTCTAGCAGCTTCTCACAGAGGGCACCCCTGTAGCCCCCCTGCTACCAAAACCTTGCCACACAAATCCAATAAAGCTGTTTGGGTATGTTTTTTATTCTTCTGAATTATTTATGGATTTATAGGTTGAGGGGAAGTTCCTCTTGGTGGGGGATTTTTTTTTGTTTGGGTCTGTTCTAGAAATTAGATTATCTTATTTATAATGAGAAGGATGGAATCTGTAGGTAGTCAATAAATCTAAAGTAAAATGCAAAAGCTGGTGTCATTACAAAAGATGAGGAAGATCTCTTCAGGCTGCACCTTGCCTTGAGAAACTCTTTAGAAATGCCAGTGACACCCCTAAGATCAAACCTAGAACAAATCCTCTTACTTGGAATCAAATATACTTGTTTATAAGTCAACTGAACTTTAAGGTTTCTGAACTTGCGTACTTATAAAATTGGCTGCCTGAAGGGCCAGTGAGCCAGAGCTCTGTGCTTGCCCGGTTGTTTGTAGAGGGGCATCAGGTTATGACCAGGCCACCAAAGCGCTATAGCAATAGAGTGTTTCCCTGTTCCTTGCTCAAACCTGTGCTTTGATCTCCTTTTTTTAAACTAGTTTCTCCAAATAAGAGCTATGGGCTTGAAAGGACTGACATCCTGAAGTTTGCCAAATGTAAGATAGAATTGCTAAGACAGGAAAGGTTGCTACGGGTGAGAGGATATATCTTCAAGTCTTTTACAAGCAAACTCTGAGTCATCTGAAGCTAGGATGTGAAGCCAGATGGTTGCTCTGCCGAGGTGTGGTGGTGTTTTGTGACCCTGCTTTACGCAGGATGCTGTCGTGTGTCCTACACTTCAGGGTGACAAAGCAACGGGAAGGTCACAAACGGCCACAGTAGCACAGCCTTCCTTTTCGTGCAGTTTTTCTGAAGAGGTATGTGATAGATAGCGCTACTGATAATGTAACCAGCTGTCCAAAATTCACTCGTACCAAGGCAATCTGTATTGTGTTATGTCTCTGAGAACTGAGAATGTCACAGGAAAATGTATTTGGCAAGCAAAATACAGGTTTCTTTTAAATCTTACTTCTAAATTAGATCGTGCTGGATTGTGTCTGGATTATATAAGTGCTCACCTTAGGGGATGATGCTTGAACTCTAAATCTTTGTTTATCAGATCCACACCAGACACATTACTGTCACTGTCTTTCTTGTGGTCTTGATTCAAACATGGACATTTATTGCAGTAAGAAGAGTTACAATCATTAACTTTTTTCTTCTTACAACATTACCTGGTGGTCACACATTGCTATCTGGAAATAGTTCACGCTATTCCTAAACACCTTCAGGCCTTCCTTGAGTGGCTTTGTGACCCTTGGAGCAGCTCCAGGTCATTCCCCTCCACCCCTCTGTGCCCAGGCAGTGGCTCTTGTTAGGTCTTACCAGCGTGATGAGCGATCCAGTTACACGGCGTGTAAGCCTTGAGTGTTGAATAGGCTGTTCAGGCTCCGGGTGAGTGAATAAATGAGCATCTGCCAGAGGATGCTCATCCAGGGGATGTGGTGGAACACACCCGAAGTGTGATGACGAGCCTACGTTAGATTTAGGGCATTAGATTTCTCACGGTGTCACCACGCTACAGTTGTCTGTACTGGGGAAGACTCTCTATCAAGGGAAGGGGTGATGTTTTTGGCGGTACCCCTAGAGGGCACTCCCAGACTCCTTTTGGAATAGGTTCGCTTCTCCCAGATGCGTTTTGGAACAGGCTTGCCTGCGCTGAGCTCCTGCAAGGGAATCAGCGCTCGCCTCTCCACCTAAACACGCAAAACATCTGGTGCACCTATTTTAAGGCACTGATTTTAACAGATCTTGCACGTGCAAGCTATCTGAACACAGACCATGCTTGCTAATGAAAGCTCCTAACGCAAGCATCAGACTTTCCAGAAAAAAGCAGTAAGGTGTAGAGAAAAGGATTTTTTGCATTAAGGACCTTTCTTGAAACAGTTGGAGGATTACTACTGCAATGACCGTACACGGGGAAATGTGGGTCATGTGTATTTCCATAAGCTCTTGCTTCCAACAAGTGACCAGTGCCAAAGGAAAAAGGTGGTCAGTCTCACGTGGGATGCCCGTGGTAGGACTCAGGATGGATTTCTTCCTCCTGCTCTTCTCTCTCCTCTCTGTGCTTAAACTACAACCAGTTAAAAACACTGTCCCATGCTCTGAATAGTTTTGAGCATTGCTGAAAATGCAGATGCTGAGTGCTCTCACTTTTACTTCAAACTGAAGGAGCTGGGGGTGAAATGAAGCCTCAAAGAAGGCTCAGTCCTTCATGAAATCTTATGAAAAGTACGATTTTCTGAATTAATACATCAAATGAGATAACTTAGATTTCAGACAGGATTTTTTTTTTTTCACGGTTCTCTATACCAGATAATTTTGGATGATGGAGATGTAGGTAGGGTATGCTATACTTTCCAATTCCAATCCTTTTGCATTGCATCAGCACCTTTGGGACAGATCTCACTGAAAAGTTGTCCTGTCTTTCAGCTAACAGTGTACGGAGTTTGCCACAAATAAATATGGATGCTTCTCTCCTAATGGTGAATTCAAAGTCTGCTAAAGTACTAATCTGGCCGTCTGAAAATAAAAGAGTATCAAGAAAAAGTCAGTGGCTTTAATTTATTCAGACTACAGACAAGGTGGTAAACTCCTGTAAATGTTTGGAATGCGTCAACATTTTCCTCAATCTGCCAGTTACGTTTTTTCAGGGCACAACTTGTATTTGTTTGTGGGCACTGGCCAGGGAGACAGCGTGTTCTAATGAAAGGCAGGTACAGGCTGCTGCAGCAGATTCCAGGGATTTTCTCTCCCTGTTTATTCCAAAAATAAGCGCATTTCCTCCTAATAAATGTTGTATGCAAATATGGCTCAGTCATTTCTACATGAGATTCTAATTCATTCATTTAAAGATGTTCATTTTGTAGTGTATGCATATTTGCATATGTAATTCAGCAAAGGCAGGGGTAATCTTTTATTCTCATCACTTCTGACATTTTAATCAATGATTTATGTCTTATTCTTACATTTATTAGCCCTCCCTTAGAATGCTAAGGCAGATTATTATGCATTGATATTTCTATACATATATAAAGCTCATTAAGACTCTTTGACAGAAGGATGGTCGAAGTGCAGGTGCAGGGGCAGGCATTTGAGGGCTTGTGCTTTACCTTCTCTACAGGCTGGTTGTGCTCATTTGATAAACAACTTCCCTGTGTCACCGTCGTTCCATCTGTACAAGAGAGATAGCATTGCCCGAACTCAGGGGTGCAACTAATTGGAGTTTTTAAAGCTTTTTGAGCTCCCTGGCTGGAAGCTGCCATATAAATATCCTTCTGGTCACAAAGAAAATTAATGAGGTTCAGTCCTATGTAATGGAGATATCATCCGTTATTTCTAGTTTTTGTCTGTGTTTAAAGGTGGCTGCAGAAATGGCACCCTCTTCTAGAGACTGCCCCTTGCAGGTATTCGCAGTCACATACTCGCTGACTGTTTGACAAAATGCAGCTTTTACTGCTATTTCCTTCTTCTGACTTTGTTGGCTTTCCAGATCTGAGAGACTAAACTGGATTTTATTACCTCCTAGGCACCAACAACAGAATAATTTATCTAGTCTCAGTGCCAGTCAGTCACTCCTCTGTGAATCCTCGGAGGGCAGTTGAGTTACAAGGACGATTGGGAAAGGCCGAATTGTAAGACACAGAATTACAGAGGAGTCATTTTAAAGGCCTGATTTAACCTACAAGACCTTTACGGCTGGGGTGAATGTGTAATAGAAAGAAATCAGCTGGGATCTCAGCTCCCGTTTAGAGTCTGAACCGGGTCTCAGTATTTAGAAGAGTTATTTGTGATGAGAGAAAACAATGAGGGATTTTTCAGAAGTATAATTGCAACTTAAAGAGCAGAAGTACGGCCCTGGAAGTCTCTCAGAGTTAGAGCTTTGCCCACGTGATTTTTGGAAATACGTTTTTATTCTTATATGCAATAAAGGCAGCCCTGTGTCCTGCAGGAATCCAGTTCTGATTTCCAGAAGTGTAAATCCATGGATGGTACCTGTCAAAAGCAAAATCCCAAGCATGTTTAATCTTAGAAATGGGAACTTACATGTTCTTCATGGGTAAATGCCACACCATATTCTCGGAGAACTCAGGCATATGTGAGAAGCTGGCCCTTGATTCAGTACAGCCACTGCCTGCAGCTGAAGTTCACGGCATCCCCATAAAAAGAAAATTTCTGGAGGACATACGAAGTCCCAGTTCAAACTCTTTTCAACAGAGTAGTTTATGAATTCTCGTGCTGCACACTCCAGTCTGCAACCTATTTTCAAATAAATCCATGTGACTGCAGCTACTGACTAGTTGGCCCAAAGTAAGGATGATGGCCACAAGAGAGCTAGAATTACAACTAGATATTTTTGTTATAAGAAAGTCTCATCTGGCATCTAATTCTTCTCAGGTATTGTTATGAGTCCTAGGACTGTCCAATATACCCTGATAATTTTGATGCTGTGCTGTCAAGCTCAGGACAGTGGGGATAAACAGGATAAACAAGTTGTGTCATGTGTTTCTTTCTAAGAGCAACAAGTAACTATAGTGATACTTTGAAAAATGATAATTTTGGTTTACATTTATCTAATGCTAAAGATCCTAAAGAGAGATGTGTGCACATCCCTCTGTTCTTGGACATGTAGCTTAAAAAAATTCCAGTCGCTACTAGTGAGAAAATGTGTTAATTCTAAGAAGGTGCTCAGGAGTCAAAGAAAAGTGGGGAAAAGGGGATCTTATCAATCTCAACTCTTCTAAGATCATGAGATAGACTCTCCTCTGCGTTCCTAAGCAAACTATTGTAAGAGTAGCTTAGTTCCACAACTCCAAGGCTAGACAACTACCTTAAAAAAAAAAAGAAAAAAGTTTTTTCTAAAAATGACATGATGCCAGGGGCTGGAGCTCTGAGAAAGTCACTGTCAATCCTCCTCCTCCTCCTTCTCCTCCTCTTCCTCCTTCTCTCTCTCCTGACAGGTGGGAAAAAAAGGTCCGGTGTTTCATATTCTGAGGAAACACAGTTCTCAGCATTGTTAAAACATCTCCTATTTCATGTTATAAGGGCATTCCAAACACATTTATTTTATTTTATTTTATTTTATTTTATTTTATTTTATTTTATTTTATTTTATTTTATTTTATTATTTTATTTTATTTTTTATTTTATTTTTAAAAAATGTGAAAGACAACAGACAGTGTCCCCTCCTGGCAACTTCACCTTCAGCACTATCTGCTGATCCTGGATACTCTCTGGCTGTGGGCTTCCTCCAGATGTAGGGTCTCTGTTACACCTCTGATTTCAGGTCTGGAAGGTCTGGGCAGGAGAGCGCAGAGCTGACCCAGGCAGCTCACCGGCCAGGGCAGCCCCGTCCCTGCTCACCCTTCACTCCGCAGCCAGCAAATGCACCACTGTCTCTTTCTAACCCGCAAATGATCTGCCAGAGGAACCTTCCCCAGTGCTTCTCAGGGTTTCCTCAGTCTGTAATTAAATAAACAACACCACAGATCTGAGTTAATAGTAAACATGGCAAATATAAACCTAAAGGAAAAAGATGCTGGAGGGATGGATATAGTCTGAAGAGAATATACCAAAGGATTTATAGGACCATTAAACAGAGAAAACAGAATAAGAGAAACACAAAAGTACACAAGGATCACCATTGAATGGGTTTCTTGGGAAGCCCAAATATTCTTTTTACTTGCTCTAGAAATAGCACTTTTTTCATGTGCTATGAAGAGACATTTGCTCTCTGTGCTACGAGGAGACAGTCCCACAGCTGGTTCTCCACAGAGGAAAAGGCACACGCAGTGCAGTGCTGCCACTTGTAGTTAACACTGCTGTTGTCCTTCTTTTATAGTGCCTACCACCATGTGGATACCTTCAAGGAGGTGCTCCAGGACAGAGGCAAGATGCCACCAAGACGAGCAATGTTAGCACAGTGAGACAAGCGTGGGATCTGATCCCCCTTGTGGGGTGGTCCCACTCACCTTCACCGTCCCATGGGAGGCTGAAGACCTGTTCACAGGGCCTCTTGGTTTGGTGAGGACCTTCTGAGAAAAAGATGTAATCAGTACTGGGGAAGCCAGGAGTCTAAGGGATGCATGGGGCCAGACCTGAGTGTGAACAGCGAAGTGGTGTGTGGACTGAGCTGAGTGCTTCGTTCTTACACTGCAGGTTCTTCTCTCATCTGGGAATTTGGCTGAAAATCTAACACCATTCAGAGCCCTCTCCCTTTGGGGTCCGTTTTCCAGTGCCAGGAAGGTCTGGCAGAGCAAACACTGAACTTCCCTTGCATGGCAAAACCGCAAAAGGAAATACTGGACTGAAATGCAAAGTGCAAAGTGATTTTGGCTTCTGTATCAGATGCCAGCAAAATAGGCACATTTTCAGTTAGGTACCTGCGTATTTTTGAGTTTTTAATTGCACGATATATGGCGTCACTGAAAAATCAACCTGGAGCAGCATGTTCTGTGCTGCTGCTCCCTCAGCTGCTCTTACTGAGCGGAGCGGGTCGCCCGGCACACGAACCTCTCCAGCCATTTGAACATTTCATAAAAAGCTGCACTTCTGGAAGGTTTCATATGTTTGCCAGTATCCGCACAGGCCCTAGCGATTTATTTTTTGGTAGTAAGTACTACTCATTCATTGAACTTCAGAGTTTTCCTGTGTGGTTTTAAAAGTAATTTGGCCAGAGGTAAGAGCTGCAGACCCCATGGGCTGTAGCCAGCATTTGTTTCACATAAATCATAGCTTGCTTTAGGTTACATTTTCTTTGGAATGGAAAGCTAATTTGTTTAGTTATGTTGGTCTGAGGGCATCAAATTGGACCATATTGTCACTGGTAACAAAAACAAGCTCACAGACTGCTCAGGCCATCAGTAAAGGTAATTGGTCAAATGGCTTCATCCAGCCATAACTCTGAAGGTAGACGTCTGATAAGTTAGTCAAAGCTTCACCTTTCATGAGCTATCAGTTCATACATCACCCTTGACATGAAAAGGGCCTCATTCCCACAGCTTTAGCACCAGAAGGTTTTTTTTTATTCTTAAAAATAGCATCTGTGCACAAGATAGTCTTGGAAATTTTATACCAGCAACTAATACGTTACTAAATCAGACCTTAAGGATCTCCTGGGACATTTCAGTTTATTTTGTAATTGTACTACTCATTCACTGAAGTAACACCTTTCAAATCAAACCTTAACATTAAATCCAAGCAAAAGAAGCAATTATGCTCCCAGCTTCTAACAGTAACATGAAATAAGTTTAATTATTCAGTAAAATTATTTATAGACAAGTGACTTCTTGGTAGCCTCAATCACCATTACATGTCATACTAACAGAACAATTTTTTAAAATTAGAAGATTCTTTGCTAATTTATTAATTATGTAGCCTCTGTTTTTAATTTTAATGCTGCATTTTACAGCACTGTAAACTAATTATAAGGAACAAGACAGTGTTCTCATTCATGAATGACATGAGGAATGTCCCAAGAGCAGGCACTACCAAAAACCCACTGGTGACCACTGCTGAGGGACTCCCAGGCCTGGAGTCCCAAAGCTTTCTTCCTTTGCTTTAACATACAAGTAACGCTGTCAAAAGAGCTATCTCTGCCAGATAATACCGGATATGGATCCAGATATCTTGTTTCTCTCCTTACACTGACTTTGAAGAATTAAAAATTAGGAAGAGTAAGGACATCTCTGCCCCCAGACTTTAGTTATCTTCACAAATGAAAAGGTTATGCCACCACGTTACAATGAATTTACCTCCTGCTTTGGTAATTTTTTTTTTTAATTGTCAAGCTTTAATGCGTCTGGCCGCATTGATTTTGACGTAATTAATGTCCCCAGAGAATCAAAGTTGTTAACATGACCCAGGCTTTGTACAGCATTAAATAATAAAACAATGTACAAGGTTTCAGATGCAGGAACTTCAGCCAGCTTACTCTGATGATCTTTTAATGTTATAAGGAAGGAAACATTAAGTAAAGCATTTGAGATGTGACTCATTAAACTTTTTGTTCTAAATCCATTCCTTATAAATGTTTCCTACAAATTAAAAGGAATAAGTAAATTCTACTGCTTCACATTTTTTTTGCCTCCCTTCTTCAACAGGAAGGAGGAGAAAAGAGAGAAGAGAGATAGAAAAAGAACCCCAGCATTAAGAAGCTGTTTTCTCTGCCACCAGTGAGATATCTTATTCTTCTCTTGGTGGACAAATAAGTAACCTACGTGCTGGGAAGGAGGGACAGCAGGGACAAAGTGCAACTGGTACCGGCTCCAATGTGCAAACTGGGGAAAAGCAGGGGCAGTAACCACTCCTGGCAGCTACTCTCACTCCATCATGGTTGCAGGGCCATACGCCTGCACCACATCTTTACCAGCAATGACACGCCGGCTGTCAGCCTGGCTTAGGAGAGACCTAACAGCCAGGTGACCTTGTGTCCACTTGGCCTGTGGGTGCCCCAGGCACTCCCCTGGCACCCAGCCTCAGCTGTGGCTCTACTGGGAAGGATGCACTTCCGAATGCACCAGCAGCATGCCCGAGCACACGGCTCTAGGCTGCAAATATAAGTGCAAGGGAGAATCATGGCCTACAGACATACCACAAACACATTGATATGCTCTGAGGCTTGGCGAGCTTGTACCAGACAGCGTCAAGTTGCTTATGGTATTGCTTGTAGTTGTGCTTCCACTCACATCAGGTGGCAGTTTTATCTTTTCCTTGGGTGGAAACTTTTTTCCTTGCAAAATTGTCTAGTGGTGGTTGGGTTTGGGTTTTTTTGCACATGTATACTTTTAGCATTTGAAATGTCCCATCCCAAATCTTGATTAGCATTTCGCTAATTTTGTAGAATCATAGAATTGTTTCAGTTGGAAGAGACTTTTAAGATCATCAAGTCCAACTGTTAACCCAGCACTGCCAAGTTACCACTACACCATGTCCCTCATCACTACATCTACACTTCTTTTAATGACCGCCAGGGGTGGTGACTACCATCTGCAGTCACCACCCCTGTAGCTACCACCTGCTATTACTAGAAGATATCAAAACAACTGTTCACTATCCACTTTTTCCATGCCTTTCACAATTTGGCTACATCCTCCCTATGCTGTCTCTGTTCCATGCTAAATAGCCTTAGTCTGTTCTTACTCCTTGTAATGGAGATACTTTGTTTGCCCACTCTTGGCACTATGCTCTTTTCTTTTCCAGTTGTCCTGTTGTCTTTCTGTGCCTTTCATCACCACTCCCAGCATGTAACATTTTCTAGCTATTTATATGTCTGTACTACATAGTTTACAATGTATGGAACAGATCATCTTGAGTGCCATTATGCGGCACATGCAAGACAACCAGGTGATCAGGCCCAGTCAACATGGGTTCTTGAAAGGCAGGTCCTGCTTCACCAACCTGATCTCTTCTTATGACAAGGTGACCCACTTCGTGGGTGAGGGAAAGGCTGTGGATGTTGTTTACCTGGACTTCAGTAAAGCCCTTGACACCTTTCCCCACAGCATTCTCCTTGGAGAAACTGGCTGCTCATGGCTTGGATGGGCGTATTCTTTGCTGGGTAAAAAACTGGCTGGAAGGCTGGTCCCAGAGAGTGGTTGTGAATGGAGTTAAAACCAGCTGGCGGACAGTCACAAGTGGTGCTCCCCAGGGCTCAGTATTGGGCCTGGTTCTCTTTAATATCTTTATCAACGACCTGGATGAGGGATCAAGTGTGCCCTCAGTAAGTTCGCAGACGACACCAAGTTGGGCAGGACTGTTGCCCTGCTTGAGGGTAGGATGGGTCTATAGAGGGATCTGGGCAGGCTGGATCGATGGGCTGAGCCCAATGCTATGAGGTTCAACAAAGCCAAGTCCTGCACTTGGGTCACAACAACCCCATGCAGCGCTACAGTGTTGGGGAAGAGTGGCTGGAAAGCTGCCTGGCAGAAAAGGATGTGGGGGTGTTGGTTGACAGCCGGCAGTGTGCCCAGGTGGCCAAGAAGGCCAACGGCATCCTGGCCTGTATCAGGAATAGTGTGGTGAGCAGGACTCGGGAAGTGATCGTCCCCCTGTACTCGGCACTGGTGAGACCCCACCTCGAGTACTGTGTTCAGTTCTGGGCCCCTCACTACAAGAAAGACATTGAGATTCTGGAGCGAGTCCAGAGATGGACAACGAAGCTGGTGAGGGGTCTGGAACACAAGTCTTATGAGGAGCGGCTGAGGGAACTGGGGCTGTTTAGCCTGGAGAGACAGAGGCTGAGGGGAGACCTTATCGCTCTCTACAACTACGTGAAAGGAGGTTGTAGCGAGGTGGGGATCGGTTTCGTCTCCCAAGTAACAGGCGATAGGACAAGAGGAAATGGCCTCAAGTTACACCAGGGGAGGTTTAGATTTGATATTAGGGAAAAAATCTTCACTGAAAAGTTTATCAAGCATTGGAACAGGCTGCCCAGGGAAATGGTTGAGTCATCATCCCTGGAGGTATTTAAAAGACAGGTAGACATGGTGCTTAGGGACATGATTTAGTGGTGGTTTTGGCAGTGTTAGGCTGATGGTTGGACTTGATAATCTTAAAGGTCCCTCCCAACCAATAAACGATTCTATCATTCTCCAATAAAACTAATTTGTTTGTATCATTTAGTAGAAATTCTGTCTCCTTATACATATTCTTGTATTCAAACGATGCTACTTCTGCAGTATCTAACTAATACCCAAACATCCTGATGATAATCAGAAACGGACAAATCAGGAATCACATACCAAATAGATGTCAGTATGCAAACCTTCATTATACAGAGGTTAATATATACATGAGAAATCAGGCTGTTTCTTGAAAGTCTACAATGTAAAGTTTAATTCCAACCACTACACAGGAATGTGTGCAGACAAGAGATGTAAGGCTTTGTTGCTCTCTTCATTCAAAATTGTGTACAAGCTACTGAAAGACTGAACAAAATATTATGCTTTTAGCCCTTCCCCATAATGGCTTGTCTCACTTTTCCACCTGTTTTCACATTACAACAACCCATTCCAATACATGAGTAGAAAAAGAAAATGGAGGCATTATGATATCGGGGAATTGCTCATCTGTGTTTTAATAGCTCTATTTCTATAATTATTGATTGAAAATTACTCTCTCAGACAGCTGTTGAAATACATTTTCATGATACATTTTGCACCAAAAATGCCAATACTTACTGCTCAATAATCCTGCCTTTAGTTTGCCTAGTCCTTCATCTGCTAAAAAGAGGCTGCTTTGTGTAACGCTCCTCTGTGCAGCACACATATACACCTCATTGGAGCAATCATCTGTAGCAGGGCTGTCTCACGGCATGGCTGAGATGAGGCAGATTAGAGGAAATGCTAACTTAAGTGAACAACAAATGATCCAAGGGGCTGCACGATTACCAACCACTTGATAATCGCCGCATGATAAGATTGTTGTGGTTTGATTGCATGTCAAAGCTGTATGATGCTGCTTGTGCCGTGGCGCATCCTGAAAGGCGCCAGGAACGATCTGATATGGAGACCTGTGAAAAAAACATTTGTCGAATTGATGGATAGTTTCTGTCTCTCGGATTATCCGAGCTGTAGTGTTGTGTACAAAATGCAACGGTAATCCTTTGCTTGAGACTGGTGAGCTGGGAATTGCCATCCAGCATTTTGGCTGCCCAGGGAAGTGGTTGAGTGGCCATCCCTGGAGGTATTTAAAAGACGTGTAGGTGTGGTGCTGAGGGACACGGTTTAGTGGTAACTTGGCAGCATTAGGTTAATGATTGGACTTGATGATCTTAAAGGTCTCTTCCAACCTAAATGATTCTGTGATTCTATGATCTCCTCATCACATGGTGTTTCTGGGAAGCTGGGTTCTGCCTAGCTTAGTGCAAGAAAGGTGGCCTAAGGGTCCCATTGCCACCCAGGGCCATGGACCACTCACCATTGCCTTCCTCTGCATCAGCAGCCTCCAAGCTGGGGAACGTAACTATAAACACTCCAGCTGAAGTATGACTACAGATCTGACAGAGAGAGGGACTGCCATGCAGGTGCTGGTGTGACGGCAGGAGAGCAAACAGCAGGGAATGGGGAGGGAATGGGGAGCCATTCCTGGGGTCAGGCTGCGGCCCGGCTGGCAAAGGAGCAGCAGCTTCTGGCAGGGATGGGGGTTTGTGCTGCCTCCCAGGTAGGGAGCCAACGGAACATCATCATCCAGCCGCTAAGTGTGTTAAAATAGGTCTACTGAGATGGTGTTTCCTGGGATTGCTCTTTCTTCCTTTGTGCTTCATAGAATATTTGTAGGGGTCTTTCCCATTACTGTTATGTGCACCAGGCAGAGCTGAAGCCTGTCATGGTTTCACAGCTAAATCCTATGGAGCTGCAAAACTGGTACATCGCTGTGATTTTTTTTTTTTTTTTATTAATTAATGTGGCCTGAAAAGTTTTGCTCCCAAAGGATGTTGATTAAAAAATTTAATAGGGGTTTTAACAGCCAAGCTACATCAAAACGCGCAGCCTTTACATACTGTCCCCAGCATTAATAAAATTAGCAGGAATACACTCTGCGTTTGTGTAATAAGTACCCCCCGGTTTCTATTTTGTTCTCCTAGATCATCTTGCTTGCTTCAAGTATCCTGTCTCCATGATTTATTGCTAGATCTGCTTTGTCACCATCTGCTCTGCTGTTGCTCGAGAAAGAGCAAATCCCCAGAAAACATTACTGTCCAGACTGAGCACCATATAAGCATCCTTTGCACATTCAGCCAAACATTGACTAATGGTGAGCTAAGCTATAATCACAAATTCCCTCCTTTCCTGTTCACTACAGTTCAAATTCATATCAAAAACTTGGTGGAATTCAGCTATCCTCCTTGGGGATATAGGTTACCATCTGTCTGGTTTCCAGTGGTACATTTAAAAAACATTTGTCCCATTTTCATAAAACATTCTGCTGCACAGCAACCACTTTAATATCTAATTACACAGCATTATGTATCACATATGTCACAACCAGAATAATTTGACCTAAGTTTCTCTTATCTAGTCTAGTCTGTTTTGCTATTTTAAATTAAGTTATCCAAACACCTACAAATCCAAAAGAATGCCTCTAGCTAATGTAATTAAAAAAAATAAAATAAGTAAATATTGAACTGCCTGAGGAATATTTAGGATTTAATTCAGTAATTTATATAAGATTTTCATTTCAAAAGCATGCTAGATTTTAAACTGAAGGTTAATGTACTTACCATAGCATAAAAAAAATAAATCCAAGTTAGTAACAGCAGACAAGAGAATAGCAAAAGAGATCAGTTTTTATGCTGCCCACATAAACGCATACACATGCCAAAAAATATAACAAAATAGATTAGCTTTCTCCACTCCTCAAATCTTCCCGGCTGTCTCCAGAGGCCTGTGCAGAGGACAGACAGTCATTCTGTGGTCAGTCAGGGACAGCATCTTCCCAAGCCACATCTACTCAGGCTGCTTGACGTGAAACCCACTCAGGTCTTCGGGAAGCTTCCTGTTGACTCCACCAAGCCGTGGTGCTGTTGGGGACCCCTGGAGAGGGGCTGGGGAGAGGCAGCCAAACTGCACCACAGCCATGTCCCTCTGCCCTGACCAACCCACGTGTCATCACTAACTGTGCCTCTGAGCACCTCTACAATGCAGTTAACGATGATCAGGGCACAGATGCTCTGGGAGCACTGTGATTTCAAGTGCACATGAAACTGCTTGATACCAAAATCCCATGGGGTGATGGCATTCACCATCCTAGGCCAGTAGCTTGCCTTGCACCATTTTGCCCAGCTGTGCTGTATTTCTGCCTCGATTATGCAGGGATGATGCTCCAGCAGTGGAGGGATAATGCCTAGAGCCACATTGCATTTCCACCCTGCCTCCCCTTCCCCTGCCCAGGATCTTTCTTCTTCCCCCCAGCAAAGTGCTGAAGCAGAGCAGAGTTGCCATGAACACAGGCTTAGAGGCGTAATGGTCTGTAGGTCCCTGTGGGCTTGTTGAGGGTCAGGGATAGGGAAAGACTTGAAGACTCCACTCAGTTCTTCTGGGAGAGGTCCCAGCCAAAGAGTGGGATGACAGTATCCCAGGAGCTGGGAGAGGAGAAAGAGAAATACATGTAGGGAAGAAAAAAAATATCCTTCCTTCTTCTACCTAGAAACTCAAGTAGACCCCTTGGCCAGAACTGTTGGTATCCAGCAATAAATTGTGTCATGATACTTTTTTCTGCTGTCAGGTCCTGGAAGATGCAAATAGTATTTCCCGTGGCTACCCCAAGGAGAAGAGTTGCAGCAGACCAATCTTGAGATGACAAACGGATGATGGATAGTAGCAATTATTTTTTTTTAACACAATTTTTTTTTCTGTCTGTATCTAGCCAGAAAGCGGCTATCTCATTCACAGCTATTTGTCTAAAAGAAGCTATAAATTTAACTAAAGTTCACGGGGAACATACACTCTTGAGGGCGGTAAGGTACTTCCCCTGTAATCACATCAGTTCTGTCTGCACTGAATCTGAGGCAAATTAGTCAGAAGTCTCCCTCAATTTCTCTGAGCCTTCCAGATAGATATGACAAGGTTAGTCCAAAGAATAATGTTAATAGTGGAGTCTGTAGTGTAGGATTCCTCCCCAAAACTCAGAACCACCTTAGAAAAACACGCACCTTCAAGAAGCTTGTCCTGAAAGCAGCCAAGCTTGATTATCCAGCCTGTCTCCACCAAATTGCCTCTGTGTTCTTCCACGTGAGGAAGACTATGGCTGCTTTGCAAAGAAAAGGTCTGTTCTGAGGAAGCGTTATCGTTGGCCTGAGGGACAGATGGGGTGGCTGAATATATAGGGGTACCCTGAGAGACTAACTCTGTAATTTCTAGAGCACGAATGACCTTTACATAAGGTGTACGACTGGGCAAAGGAGGCTCGCATCCCCCGGTCATGGTCACGGTTTGGTTGCACAATGGCAAGCATCATTTGTCTAGTAGCAATGTCCTGAATGCACTGCGGACACTTGGCCAGGCTCCCTGGGGCTCAGAGGGAGAGGCAGGAGTGTCAGCAGCGCAGGGCTGGAGGCACACGTGTGGCTGGAGCTGCCCATCTTCTGCAAACGATGACTATTTTCATTGTGTTATTAGTGTTAAACTGAATTCACAGTAGCAAATGCCAGATTTCATCAGACGGGGAATGATACCATTTAAGAAACGGACATTGAATTCTCAGGAAGAATTGCAGCAAAAAAAGGAAAATTTGTAAATCACTTAGATTTTAGAGAACTTGTTCTATTCTACAGGTATCCCAGTAGGACAGAAAAAAACTCCTTGTAGGAAAAACTGCACAGACATCATATAACGTTTCGTTACACTGCTGAGCTAGTCAATGAGATTTAGAAAATATTCAGACATCGATACAAAAGCCTATTTGCTAACTGCCCCCAATGGTAATATTATAGTATCGGGCGCTGCTAGCTGGGAGAAAAATAATCAGATACCCATTAAAATTTATCGGCTGTTTCAGGAGACATTATCTGACCAAGATCAGTATGACTCTGAAGTTATCTCAGAGGAGACTTCCTGAGCTCTGCGGTATTCAAACCAACATCTGAATGAGTAAAAAAGAACCCAGGTAAGTATCATAACTTATGAGATATTTCATTATAAGTCTATCAGTGGACCTCTTCAACTAACCAATAAACAAATAAATAAATACAGAAGGAAAGTGATCTCTACGTTTACCTTGGTGTAACTTTGCACTGTTTGCTGAGTGTCAGAATTTATAACTTTATGCCCTTGAACTTCATTTACACATCCACTTTTGAGCACATTTGCTCATACAACAACAGTGATTGCCAGAGCAATCATGCTAGCAGCCAAGGTACAAAATAATCCCCCATTTATGGTTTGTCTATGCACAGAGGTCTAAGCACTCCAAGAGAGGCAGGATTTAACAGTTCATCCCACTTCTCATCATGGAATTAATCCAGACAACCGATGGTAAGGCAGGCTTCCCATTTAATAACCAGATAATAGTCCTAAGTTTTACACACAGAAAAAGGCAGTATCTAATGTCCCTGACTTGTACAGCTGGGCAGAAGTCAAAGGTTTGTATAAACTTACTAGAGATGAGCATGGAACAAAACAAATAAATTCTCTGTACAATTAAGTTGTCTTGTGAATCAGAGTGGTCACAAGAGGCCACCAGAATAAAGAAGTCTTGGCATTAGCACCATAAGGAAGCTGCTGCGCTGGGTATAAAGATTCCTGTGTCACTAGTTCACTGCCGCTCGTGTGCCATTAACTCACCAGTGGCTGTGCAAAGAGCTGAGCAGACGTTTTCACTCCGCGCACTTCCAGTGGTTTTAAGTGCAGTGCTTTTTGGGCTAGTTCATAACTAGTTTCTCTCTTATGCTATTTCTTTAGAGAGAGCTGAAGAAATCTGCAGAAAAAACTGAAGGTATCTAATCTTTCATCCCAAAGCGATGGGAATACTCTTCAGTATTCTTTGCATAAACCTGAAGTATGCACTGAGACAGGATGTTAATTCCATTTTACAACTGCTGGTAAATTGAAGAGAGAGAATACACACATATCTATCCCAGAACACACACTAATAATTTTCATGAGTGTTTTAAGAATCTCAGATGACCAAAACCAAGAAATACAAAGTGGGCTTTTTATGATTTTTCAAGACTGATAATTGTTTTAGTGTCTCAGGCTCAAGCCAACGTCTCCAGCTAAATTAAAAGCCCTGGCTGGTACAACGAACTTGAGAATATGAAAAGTGTCTTCAATTTCAAACATGGCTTCTGTTAACCAGAAGTTACCCAAATTCTGTTTTAGGAAACGAATGACAAAATCTGCTTGGTTAGTTAGTAAAAGGGTATTAGAGTGAGTCTGCAAAACCCAAGTGTACCTTTGATTAAAGGCAACATGACAAAATGAGCTGTATTAGTAAAAATTAACCTGAGCATTTCTATTTTTATTGTGCTAAAGACTGTGATTTCCCAAGGCATTTTTTGTAATACCTAAAGGATATTTGATGGACGGTGTGGGAAAAAGCCATTATGAAATCTGTGAATGGTCTAGCATCTGCTGCTGAGAATGCCTGATGACTGGGTAGCGATGGGAGAACTACCAGTGCTTCATGTAAAGATGTGAGCTTATATCCTGCTGAACTCTTTGGGGTAAAGACTTTTCAATCTGCTGCCATAGAGTTTTGCAGGATACTTTCTTCATACCTACATTGAACTCTTAATTGCTTATGTAAGAGGGTAATAACGATTAACCATACAGCGTGTGAGCTGCAGAACAGAAGTTTAGGCCAAGAAAAAGACAAATAGGTGACTGCAGAGAAGTACAGTAATTCATCATTTGAAAATTGTTCTAAAGAGTGAAGCAGCTTCTGAGCAAATAAACCTCTCACAGAAACATAAGATTAACTCTTAACTAGGTTAATCTACATGGGGTTTAGCTGTTTCACTCTTTGGTACTCTGAAGAATTGGATTTGTAATAGGTCTATTAATCAAAGTGATGGAAGAACAAAATCTTCACACTCAGCCAGGAAGGCATCAATTGAATATCAAAATCATAACATTTTAAGTTAAAGCCGTCTATCTGGACTTCAGAAATGTTTAGACTACACAACCAAAAGCTAGAAACCAAACATTTGAACTAAGCTGATAACAAGTGATCATTAATTAAGACTGAAGTCGACAATCTGGCACTGAAGAAATTTCTGGGACAGTGAGCCAAAATTCTAAGGTAAGGTGTCCAAAGTAAGTTCATAATCATTCATCGTCAACTCGAGATAAGATAAGCTCATTGGAGGAAGCCGAACGTGGATAATACAGGGGACTACAGGCAGTCTGTATGATAAATATTAACTTCTCTTCTGGGGGAAAGGCTAGTGGGGACTCAGGCACTGGTTTTTATAAACAGTAATTTTGATCTGAGGCTACTATTATTGATGTTGTCAAAGATTCATATTGAGATGCCAGCTAACTACCAAAGCCAGCTGTTGAAGCCAGTTGTGCTAGGCTGCGTCCCAGCACATACTAGTGCCAGCCCTTTCTCCACCTCCCTCTTAGTCTAAAACCCAACAGTTTATCACTACAGGATGTTTAAAAACAGCCTCAGTAATAAAGTAATAAACACAGTGGGATGCTGTCAGTTCATAGCCATCCAGTAGCCAAGATCTCAGCAGCCGGGTTGCGAGCAGAGTATGCTCTTCTGAGCTCTGCGGATTTTCAAGGGACAACCCATGGGCTGCTGGTGGGCTACATGGCATACAGAAGCGGGTGGGAAAAGCAGAAGCTGCGCGTATCGCTAGTTCTTCCTCTGTGCCACTTTTCCCCTATGCAACAGTTCCCAGTTTCCTTTAACCATCTAGTGTCCTTCTAAAGCTTCTTGAAAAGGAAAGTTGGGAATAGGTTAGAAGACATAGGTGGGGAGCTGAAGGAGGACTCTGCAATGATGGATTTCCTCTTGAGCTTTTTCATTTGCAAGAGGTGTCTTTGGAGAGAGAGTAAAAGGTTGCCCATGTGCTATGTATATAAGCGATGTGCGTGGTACGCTGGGCACCCTCCCGTTTCTCTTCCCCAGGACTGCATGACACATGTCTATGGAGCTGGTGGCTGTGCCTGAGCAGATGCTCACAGCCTTGTTGTACGGATGATTTGGACTTGGGGATGGCCCAAGACTGCCCTCCTGCACTCAGCGTAGACCATCCCAACCCAGCTCTTGGAAAATACAAGTGGTGGGCAGTAGTGGCTGCCGGCAGGGAGGCGAGGGGAGGGGAGGGAAGGGGAGAGGCAGCTGGAGGGAGCCAGAGGCAGGGCAGGAGTGGGGAGGGAGAGACCACTGGTGTATGAAACAGCCACTTCCACCAGCAGCCAGCACCCGCCGTGGTGCTCTCGCAATATGCTGTGAAAATGGGGCTGCGGTGACGCCTGCAGCCTGGTGTCCCTGCGGCGGGGGCTCTCCTGCAAGAAATAGGGTGTGCGCTCCTCCTGCTGTCCTGCATGGTTCCACCTGGCCGTTCTCAAACACGTCCTTGATACTCTAAACGACATTGCTCAGGGAAGTAATTACTCCCCAAACTCTGTGTTAATTCTCGCTCCTCACACAAGAGTCACGCACATCCTGTGCTATAAGAGCCCTTCTGCGAGGCGTGCTCTGCACCAACAGAAACTGCTGCCGGAAGAGGAGAATCCGTGACATTTTTTGGTCATGAATCCCAGCGATAAACAGCTCCTGTGATACCCCTGGCCCGCACCGTAGATGGCGGTGTGCGGATACTCTCCTTGGCATATTTACCCATTAGCTGGTTCCTTGACATTTGCTAGAAAACTACTTCACTCTGTAAACAGCAAAATGAGAACATCTGAGACTATATTTAAACACGATTAATTTCATATCCGAAATAGGAGTATTTGTTAAGTGTTTGCTGTAAACTTCAGTGTATCATAAATCCAGTTGTTTTTATAGGTCAGATCCCAGAAGAAATCTAAGCAAAGAGACTGAAACATAGATAAGCAAAAGAAAATTTCCTTGGGCTGTTGTATATAAGAATAATAAGTAAAACTTAGAAGTAAAGTTATTAATTCCACAAACACATGTCTACATTCAGTCTATGCACATACTTTACATCAAATTCAAAAGCTAAGTATTTTAAGTCAACATTACTACTCTCCAAAATAACTAATGTGTTAACCAAAACATTTTGTGAATCTACATATAGCTCTTTAAAGATTTAGTAATTTTAGGTTTCCTGCACCGCAGAATATAGCCTGGACTTGTTCTGCACTCAAAGACATCTTCCTACTCATTTTTTTCCTTGGGTAGCAACCAGACTTCATAACTGCCTCATACCCACATGGTGGCAATGCTCTAAACTGCAAAGGGTAGAGATGGTTTATTTGGTTTCTTGAAGGAGAAGTGGTAGTACAAGACAGGGGACTGCTATCCCCCCATGAGTCCTCTCAGTCCTGCGCTTATGAGCACTGCCATGAGAACTTTGGGGGCTGAAGTTGGTTTTCAGGAGGTCTGCTAACCGTGGAGACATTAGCGTACAGCTGCAGGCCAGGTTTTGTCTGGGGTTGGGGTCAGACCCTGCAGTCTGTTGGTGTCACGGAAGTATAGCTGATGCCAGACAAGAGGGTTTGAGCTGACTTTTGCTCCTTAAAGCTGGTCTTCAAGACAGTCATCTGATGACTAGCAACTAAGCATATAGGAAGAGATACATTTTTTTTCCTTCTCCCAAGAGTTTTACCCCCCAAGCAGGAAAATTGGTGTGGAGACCAAGATAGAAGAGGAGAGAGTGTGCATGGGGCTGTCTGGCTTGAGCACCAGTGAGGTCCCAGAGCTGACTGAGCAGCCCCTAACAAGCTCCTAGATCCAAGGCTGCTGTGCTGTTGCTCTCCACTCCAGCAGAACCGTAAGTGGAGGGGTAATTAGGCGAGAGGGCTATAAAACACAGTAGTGGCTGCCTGCTAAAAGTTCTCCAGTGAAACTCTTCCCTCGGATGAATAACCACTGCAAACCCACCCGATCCCTCTCGAGCTGAGGTGCTGAACGCCAGCAGCTTGTTTTAGCAACACCCAGTTACCGCTGAACGCGCGGTTATTGCACTTGCACACAAAAATGGAGGTGCAAGCGGTCAAGGAGCAGATGCAACGTTTGAAAGTCACCGCTCGCTAAACAGCAGTGAGAGAAGAGTTGCTCCTGTACATTGTGCCAGAGGTCACAGCAAGGCAGTCCACCTTGCGGGCACCCTCCAGCTGGGGAAAGGCCACCGCTCACATGAAGGAAGGTGCTGGGGGGGGCAAACACTGGAGTATGTCATGTCATCTCTCTGCCTGAGGCAAGGGAGATGCACCAACTAACAGAAGAGGTTGCTCCAGGGAGAACTGCAGTGGGACACAAATGCAGACCGCGCCCGGCACAATCGACTTGGGGTTTTTGATGATGGCGAGAGCCGGTTTATAACTCACCGACTTGTTTGAGGATGACGGATCTCATGAGATCAAACAGAGCAGCCATCTTTGGAAAACCTGTGACCAGACCTTAACAAACCAGGTGAGTGGGCAACACAAGGGCAAATGAAATGCAGTGCCTGTAAATACAGTGTAGTGCAGCTTAGAGAGGCACATGCAGACTTCAATTTAGACACTTTACAGGGCTTTCAGTTCACTGTATTATTTTGGAAAAAGGACAGCTCGATGAAGACATCTGCTCAATGTTCAGCTGCTGTCAAAGAATTACCAGCAAAATATTTTGGAAAGAGCATTAGTGTGCCTGTTCTAGGACTTGAGTTAAAGCCTGTCCTCAATTATTACTGATCCAAAGTTTAAAACAGTTGCATATTGGGATCACTAGATAAGACCTCTTTCCTCTCCATAAATCCCGTTTGGGTAAATTTCAGGACTGTGCGCTTCAGACCAGAAACCCCAGATATTTCCTCTGCCTGCACCCTGGTCAGCCATACAGCACGTGCCTACCACAGCCTGCTCGCCGCACGCGGCAGGCGGAGGTGGTGAGGCTTTCCACCTCCCCTGAGGCAGCCATGGATGCCCTGAGAGATAAGTTTGGACTCTGCTGCTAGTCAAAACGGCTCCAGCCTGAACCTGTCCCTCACTTGCCCCAGACTGGGGGGGAGCTGGGGTAAAGCTCTCCCTTAAATCCTACCCACCCGCAGCTAGAACAAAGAACATGGGCCTCAGTCTTTAAGCTCACCTAATCTTTCTTTCACTGATTGGATTATCACAAATATACATCTAATTTAAGTCATCAAATGCTGATGTTTTCAGACCTGTAATGTTTTATGTACTTTGGGAAATCGGCTGTACACAGTGTTAAGAGGCCGTACCAAAACCAGGACAAATACGATGAATGAACAAAATGAATGAACATCTTTACGAAGATGCAATGATATAAGCGCAAAGCAGAACGGGTGGTCCTCAGCTGGGTGAAACGCAGCCTGAGGAAGCGGGTGGGGAGGACCTGACCCAGAGGAACTGCGGGAATGCTCCCACATTAGAAGATGCAGGATTTGGTCCTGTTTTTTAGCATTTGACAGCAGCTATTTAATGCTCAGAATAAACGGGTAACAGCAGTAACATAAGCATTTTTTAAATTCCCGTTTGTACTATTTAAATATTTAATAAAATTAGCTAACTGGTTGCTGACTAAAGTGCCAGGGAACAGCCTAGTTTACCAGGCTTAGTGCTACAGAAGAATTATCGGTTTATATCCAGGGGATCCATTGCTAATGAGGTATTTGAGTAGAACTTTGATGTGTTAAAAACCATTGACTAGTGCTAGATATTAATATAACCTCACAGAACTATTTCTCCCGTCGCTCTGTAAAGGATGCATCTTACCCAAGGCTTAAGGCACTCTATGACCAGCCCATCTGGAGATTTCTTTGTGCATTACTCGTCAGTTATACTCATGTTTCACAATAATAAAAAAAGGAAACTGTATACCTTTAAAATCGGGCACGTGTTTGTTAGGCACTCTGTTAATTAAGTATTAATTACTTAACAGTGCCCTCATATTTAGCAGTATTCATTTTGCCAAAAAAAATGCATTAGTATGTATTCACTGTTTCTTTTTGAATGTTCAAATGTTCTTTTTCTCAGTGAGAATGAAAAACAAGTCCTCTTCATTCCCTGCTAAGGACATTTTCTTTCATGTTCTCTCACATCCTTTCACTTTTTTTTGGTCATCATTAATTCTGTTGCAAGGATAAAGAAGTGCACACTCCGCTACAGAGCAAAGCAGGTCTGACTGATGCTATCTCTCTCCCCTGACCTTTCTGTAGCACTATTCATTAATATGACTATACCACTAAGTCTGCTGTTTGGGGGATTTGGGAATTGCATGGCAATAGCATATTGAGCTTTCGTCCTCTAGCTGGAAAGCTGCTTCTGCTTAAGGATGGTGACAATTACACAGATTGTTAGAGAATATGGTTATTTACCAGCAATAACTCATTCTTTGTCTGTAAGTTGCAGAGCAGGAGCTATGTGCCAAATTATTGCTGATTAACATTTTTCAGGTGAACCAGTGGTCAAAACGTGACCATTTTTCAATCTTTTTTTTTTGGTTGTCAAAACATTTCCTCATCTTCAGTGCTTTGAAAATAGCTGTTAGAAATAGAAAAAAAACTGCCACTTTTACACTTTATTTTTGTTTTTTTCTTTAGGATTTTATTGGCTGTTGCTGTTGGGAGAGTTGGTGGTGTAATTACTTACTTTTTTTTCTTTTTTTCTTTTTTCCCAGAATTGAGAAATGTTGCTTGGAGAATTTGTTTCTGAATTCAACAGCACAAGAACACCTGGTTTAAAAGCAAATTAAACACTTCCTCAGAAAACCTTGCTTGGTAGCCATAAGATAGGCTACTTTTAGCTGCAGCTGGAGTGAAGGAAGGGTAACTGCACATCCCATAAGATCACCAATTCCTGTGTCTTCTAGACATCTGTCCTTGCTCTTCTGCTCCTAACAGCTCTATGCGTGCCCGGATGCTGAGATGGAGAGCAGAGAGCACCGCTGTGGTTGTACAGAAGAGCCACATTCAGTGCACGTTAAGTTACCATATGTAAGGAAATCCCTTCATCTTTCACAACATAGAGCTCAAGGGTAAGACAAGAGTGATCTCCTAAAGGACAGACGGGAGGTGGCAGGGATTACATGTCCCTTGAACGGGGACGACTGCTTTGCTGGCTTGAAAATGTCTTCTGCTGCGGATGCCTTAGAAGGAGAATAATCATTTCTGAAGCCTGAACGTAACTCCTCCACCTAGCGGTGCTACAGATTTCAGATAAGGGAACATTACTGCATTATGTGTATATACGTATCAAGACACCAGGAACCCAACATCCTACTTCTTGAGTAAGCCCTGAGGAATTTATAGCATGCTAATTGCACTCACTTTGACCATCATTAGGCTGAGATAGCCTGGCTTCCACATTTTTCTCCAAAAGCTGTAACCGGCTTTCTCAATGGGTTAGTTGTGGACAAGCGTGAATGGTGCTGTCTTTAATAGCTGCCCCGTGTAACCTCTCCCCTCGAGTATTCCTGAGAGACTTCAGAAAACACGGTGACGTTCCTGACTGGGGTGAAAAACAATGCAGTGCTGGTCAAATCCTAGAAATATTTGTTTAGAAATAAATCATAAATCATATTAGAAATACTTATTCAGAACTAAACCATAAGAAGTTGACTGTCAGAGCCTGCAGATCCCAACCCGAAAAGGTCCAGAGTGATCCCTCCCTCCCAGGTATGAAAGGATGCTGAAAAAGAAGCAAGAAAGAAGAAGAAAAGAAGCACATTTCCCCTTGATTCAACCAACCAAAACATGCTTTGTGGGTTTCACAGGTCCGTCTTAATTTGCTGGCGTAGGCAACGGGACGGGGCTCTGCAGCCAGAGGAGGAGCGGAGACGTGGTGAGAGGCTGAGGCACATCCCGGTGCTCCCGCCAGCCACCCTGGGCTGGGAAACGTGTGTGGCCTGGCAGGTGACAGGGATGCTTGTGGCCTGGCAGGTGTCAGGGATGCTTGTGGCCTGGCAGGTGGCTCTTCCAGCAAGGCGATTGCAGGAAGGGCTTTCTCAACAACCAGCCAAGAGTAAGGATATAGTTTTAGAGAGTAGCGCACAGGGTTTTATTCAACACAGTCCTTACGTGCTTAATGAAGCAAATCATGTAGCTGAAGGGTTTGCAATTTAGATGGTAATTTTTTTTTAATTTTTATTTTTAAAGGGAAATCTGCTTGCACCAGGCTGTTTTTAGAAGCTGGGAACTCAATTAATTCAAGACAACATTTAATGAAGAGCCAGGGTGAAATGACCAGTCCTGATGGTTACATCAAGCAAGATATGAGCTGAGCCTACCTACCATTACCCTAGCCAAGACAGAAGCGTGACGTTCTTTAGGAGTGGTTGGAAGATCCAGCCTCTGCTCGGACTCTAGTAGCCAAGCTAAAGTCCCAGGGCTTCACTAACATCAGTAGTGCCGCCTGAAATGGCAATACGATTGGCTCTCATGCTACAGCTTCACGGGTCACTGACTCGTTTTATACTCTAAAGGAACCCCAAAAGTATCCTAGTGAAAACAGGAAAAAAAAGAAAAAGAAAAAAAGCCCAAACCCAGAAAACCAAGCGTAGTAAAATTATCAGTAGAACTATGAATCTGCTTAAGGAGATTTTAATATCTGTTTTTACAATCAATCCATTTGGCAGAAGGGAGGTCCTCTAAGAAAAATTGTTTGATCTTGCACTGAAGCAGATGACAAGTACTATAATGTGCTCTCCCCATAGGTTTGCTGTGGGGACAGTAAGAAAAGCTTGGTAAATAATAATACCTTAAACTACAACGAAATTTTCTTCTCTGCCTGTTATATGACTAATCTCACCTTCATTAGTTTTAATACTAAGCTCTATAAACAATGGCAATCAGAGCAATAGCTATATGAACTTTTAAAAACTGTGGTTTTCATTCAAAATTAGTGATGACACATCACCTGGAAGCTGGAGGGCTTCAGCTAAGAATAAATAATAAGCCAAGTCAGCACAGGTACTTTGCAGGAACCTTACCCAACAAAAAGCAGTCTAGACGTGAGGTACTCAGAGCCATCTGATGTCCTCAAGCTGCAGATGAAGGATGCTCACCAACAGTCTGCATGATGTTTTTCCCCGCATTCTTAATTATTTGTGGGTTTAGTTTAAAGTAAATGACATAAATAGAGGCAAGTGAATTTGTTAGCATCTGAAATTCTTTAAGGGTGTGGCTGCACAGGTGCAACCTGTGCAGAAGGGGAGCAGAGCAAGGGTTTTTCTCTCTCTGGGTCAGTTCATCTCCACTAGAGTCACATCACATTCTGTAAATTGCACCGGTACTTCAGAGAAAGCAAAAAATAAGCCCCAAGAAGACAGTTAAGACCTCAGCAGTTCACAGGAAAACTGCTCATGTATCTTCAAACTTTCAAGGATCGCTGTGTGTGCAAGAGCAGTACCGAAATCTGCCTCTGATTTTTATTTGGCACCAGCGAGATAAATCCACTGGAGTGATTGAAATGCCATTTATCCCCACAAAAATAAACCACCCACATATGCACTTCCAAGCAAATACTTGAGCCCTTACAGGATTTTTCTTGCAGGATGGGGCAATTTGGGATTCAAATGCAGAAAAGGGCAATTGTGCCCATTTGGTGGAGACTCTGTACAGCTGCCATCGGATTGCCCGAGAGGGGAGCAGAGAGTAGCCTCTGCCTAAAGGGGGACACAAAGACAAACTTGTTATTAACAATCCAAGCACCAGAGATGCAACACAGGAGAAATAAACGCAGGTCAAAAAATCTCACTGATGCCGGTGGATTGGGACCCCCTCCAGTTTCCCCCACCCCCCAGAAGAATATCTCTGCAGTTCCTGCAGTAGCTTAATATTTTAAAATATATATATATANCTTAATTAGCAAAATCAACATTCTTATGAACACATTTACTCGGCAATTCCTACCAAATGTGTCTTTCCTGCAAACCTGACAGGAGGGATCGGTTGTCTCTGTGTCCTCTGCACCCGAGGACGGCTGAACGTACCATGCAGCCCCTTACGGAGCTCCTGCTCCAAGCCTCATCCTGGTCAACAAAGAGATTCCTTTTGACCTTCCTGGAAGCTGGATTAGGCCTTTAAAAGCCATACATTTTAAAACATTCCATGGAGGTTATGTTTGCTCTAAAACCACAGTGAAGTAAATGCAAAACTATATTAATATTTAACATTGGCCTATAAAAACTAGGAACTCGGAGTCAGGACAGCTGGTACAAGTTTAATTCACATCATCATTTCAAAATGAAAATGCAGAAGAGGACAGAGTATCACATCTTCACGTTCGAAATCTATTTTCTTTTCTCTAAGATCCGATTTTGTTCTTTCTGTACCTACACCTGTTAAATAGCCATGAAAAATATTTTGCATCTATGCATTTTTTTTGATTTGCTTTTCCTATCTGGTAGTACCGGTTATATTCAAAGAAATCAAAACAGAAAAAAATGGGTCAGAGGAAAAAAAAAAAAGAGAGAATAGATTAGTTAAAAGAAAAACAAACACAAATATTGTGCTTGTGGACTGTATTTAGGGGTTGGCCAAAAGTCTAAGGTCTTGATAGATGGTTCTCGGCGCACAGTTTTATTGCTGGTACACAGCACACTTTGTTCCTTTTGTTTCACTGAACCTGCCAACTTTGGAAATTAGTGACACGGGCATTCAAAATGTTTGACAAGTGGTCAGACTCCGATATACATATTCATACCCCAGCGGTCAATGATGGCAGGAAGTTTCAGATGCAGTAAAAATGAATTCTTTCGTTCAGCCCAACTTTAATACAAGTTTCGTAAGCACTTTTACTGTTAAGGCAGGAGCGCCTCTTAGATAGCACACAGGGGACACATCATTTAAAGAAATGTTTCTTTGCTTGAACCAGAAGTCCAAATCTGCTCAGTTCATTTAAAATATATTTTTTTTTTTCTCAAGAATAAATGAATAAGCAGTTCCTTTTGTGGTTTTCCTGATGCTTGGTGACTTGCTATTATTCTTCCAGCAGAAAAGGGATCAGGCGCTCATATGAACAGATGTGTCCCTCCTCCTCAGCCCCACACTCGCCCTCTCCCTTTGGAAAATAAAGGTGAGGGGCCTGGTGTTTGACTAAAAGAGGCTATAAATCTTCTGGGGATACACGGCTATGTCTTTGCGCATAAAAAGTATCGAGGAAAGGAAACAGGTTAAAAAGCAAAGAGTCCTTGTAATAAATCATATGCTGCGCTTGGGTTTTTCTTATTTTTTTTTTTCCTTTTTTTTCTTTAACTCCTGGAAGCGCCGGGCTGCTCGAACACACCGCCAGTGCCAGGAACCCTTCTGCTTCGGGGCGCCGGGCGAGCGGGAAGGCACGGCGGGCACCTTTCGGTGTGCGGGGATGGAGGGTGCCCGCATCTCAGCTCAGCCCATTTGACAGAGGGGCTCAGCCCCCGAGAGGCAGAAGTGTCGTGTCTTGTGTCCGTTCCCCGCC
>VZSZ01004714.1:846568-925585 GCA_013398815.1 Ibidorhyncha struthersii | reverse complement strand
TAACGCCGCCGTCCGGAGGGTGCCCGGCGGCTGAGTCCGTCCTACCTGGAAGGCGCGTTTTGTACGTTCAGTTTCCGTCGGCGGACGTGAACTGCGCCGGTTGAACTTTCTTTTTTTCGCCCGGAGGCGAGGACCGGGCTCCGGTGCTCTTGCGCGACGCAGCCCCACCGTGCGAGGGGCCGTCGGGTGTTTCAAATCTCGAAGAAGGGCGGCAGCGCACACGGGCGCTGCTTTCCCGTGTCACGAGTTCGGCGCTTATTTTCCAGTTTAGGAGTGAAAGCGGCTTAACAGCATCTGCTGCAGTTTGAGCTTCGGCGGCAGATTGGAGCTGTTACGTCGGACAGCCCCGACAGTTTTGGGGGGTGAGGGAGGGGGAGAGGAGGGCGATTCTTGAGGGAAACCTAACTAGAGCCAGCGAACGGGAGACGCCGTAGATGGGTTTTACCATGGGTAACTTAAAACTGTCAACAGGGAGACATTTTGGCTGGTATGTGCAGGGTTTAAACTTCAACTTTGTTCTGAGGATAATGATCGGAAGCGCTGTCTTCTGAGCAGCTCAGTGTGTTCGTGGGACTGGTACGGGGCTCGATAAACTCTGTGGCCTCCGTTTCTACGCAGCAGACCTGTTACTTCAGCTGGCTAACGTGCGCGGCTTTTCTTACTCTTTCTTCTCCCAGAACCCATCTACGTTCCATTCCTCATCGTGGGATCGATATTTATTGCCTTCATTATCGTGGGCTCTCTGGTAGCGGTATATTGTTGCACGTGTTTAAGACCCAAACAACCGTCGCAGCCAATACGGTTTTCTCTGCGGAGCTATCAGACCGAGACTCTGCCCATGATCCTGGCCTCCACAAGCTTCAGGACGCCGTCGCGGCAGTCCAGTACTGCGACAAGTTCCAGTTCGACCGGCGGCTCGGTTCGCCGCTTCTCCTTTCCCCGGGCAGAGCCCGGCTGCCTTGTGGCGTCGCCACCTCCACCGTACACATCTGGCTGCTTCCAGACAGCCCACGCGGTCCACCTGACCCAGCCGTCGGGATTTCTGCTGTCGCCGCCGTACTTTGGGTATCCTCTCCAGCCGGAGCCTGCCCCGGCTGGGAAAAGCTGCTCTGATTTTAGTCAGAGCTGAAAGGAGTTGTCAAGAAATACCGGCGCCTTCGGAAGCGCGGGGGCTGCTGCTGCTGGGTGTCGCGCTGACACGCTCTGGGGTTGCAGAAGTCAGAACGGTTCCCGTGGGTGAGTTGCCCTTGAAAAGTGCAAGGTCTCATTTGGGATCTCGTTTCCCAAACTTGGGTCACACTTACAAATGAATTGTGAAATGTCCCAAACTTCCGTTGCTCTAAAAAGCGCCTGCTCTCATCGTTCAGTGTAATTTGTGCAGAATGTGCTCAGAGACAAGTAGAAAAACCGTTTTGGGATAAAGTTACTCATTTCACGGCATTATAAATGACATTTTAACCCTAAACGCTATTAACTTAATTAACAAACAGTGGCTGCGTTCCACTGATAATACTCAGACTAGTTCTATAAAGCAGCAATAAGCCTGAGAAGTAAGAGAGGAACTAAACTAAAGAGAAGAGTCTGCGGATCCTGAAAACAGCCGACTGCTTCCCACTTCCACGAGCAACGAAAATAAGAGGGAGTATTTTACAATAGATATCAAAACGCGTGAGGTTTTTAAAACAGACATAATATACCTGAACTTACACTGCATATTTGTATTAGTAAACTTTAACTACGATAGATAAAACTAGTACTAATTATGCTAGTTGAAAACGTGCCAATCCCGAGCAGCCAAATAATTACCTGGGAGAAAAGCAGAATGTATTCAGCAGTATCGCTAATAACTTCTCCGCATCCAGTTCTAAAAACAGCATTATATTAAAGCGTATTTCAGAAGGAAGTATTTATTGTTGGCTTTTTGCTCAGCAACGTATGTGAGTTGGACAAACTGATCATGAAGTTCTATTTGTAAAATTAGCCATGTATAAAATGTAAAGACAAGCTTGTAATTTAAAATGTATTTACAGCATTGACAACACTAATTATTTAGTAGTCACACCAAAAAAAAAAAAAAATCAATAAACTGTGTTGTTGAAATATTGTGTCATCTGTATGTCTCTGTACAGATAGTGTTGGATGAGCAAGTTTTCGTTTTGATGGTGTAACTATACTGTATTTTTTCCAATTTTGCTCTTGTAAATGATTTACATCTTTAATTGTGCACCTGACGCGCAGATTTAATATAATACAAAATTCTGGATATATGGTGAACTAATAGATCAATTAATGTCTTTTATATGCAACTGTGGTAAAAACGTGGTAAAAACTACACTGATTAGTTGGGCGTTTTAATTCAAAACATCCTACCCTGGGAATAAATTTTGTTTGCCCTTGTACATTCCTTCAGCCGAGTAAACCAACAAACCAGGTGGAAGAAGAAAAAACCCACCTCTAACCCAAACACATGCAGGCAGCAAATGGAAAATACACAAGGGAAAAAATGCAGTTGTTGAAGTGCTTCTCTGCAGACTTATTTTTGTGAACAAAGTCATTCTGTGTGTCAGAATCTACAATATCAGAGGCCGAACTGTCCTGTCTATCAGCCCCAAACTCGCTGTCTGTGGGGTGTGTTGAAGTGCGTTGGAGCTGCCCTCTTCTACGAGCACTGGCGTATGGGTGCATATTAAAATTGCAGCCCTTCAATTCCAGTATACTTCTCGGGATTTTAGAAACCCTCATTGGTTCTGCCTCGAGTTGAATACGTTTTTTTTCTTAGCAAATACCTAACAATCAGTAGCTAAACATTTATGAAAAAAATATTTTGAAATAACCCTTTTAATATGTTTTTTATTGCGTAACTTAACATTGCAGTCCAGTAGATATTACTGCTGGAAATGCGGCTTCTAAGCAGAAAGACCACTACAGTTGTATACAATGGTGTTTTAAATCACAGGTTTCGGCTTGAATGTTGTATTTGTTAATTACAAACTAAAATGATGATACACAGTAGTGTATGTTTTATAAAAATCTAAAAAGTAAATGTCGAGTATTTGGGAAATGAAAGGTCAGTGCAAAGGTTTGCAATTATTAAGAAACAATCTTCAAGGAAGGGGGTGGGTAAATTTTCGCCCACCTTTGATGCTGTTCTGTAGGACTGTGTTCCGCTGCGCGTTTGGAATGGGTAAGAAATACGGAGCTGTTCATCAGGTAACTTTTTGGAACAATCATTTAGTATTGCAACAGCTCTTAGCTCTGGTGCTCGGAAGCGCCCTGCGAGATCTGCTCATCATTCCTGCGTATGGCAGGAACAGATAGTAAACCAATTAAATTGTGTTTTTCACAAATAGGGGTCCTCAATTTGTAGAATTTTTTTATTTTTTATTTTTTATCTAGTAAACCAAGGCAACGCAGATCCCTCTGGAAGCAGAAACTCCATCAATTCTAGATAAGAAGGTGCAATTTTATGTTCCTTTAAAGACTGATTAGTCATCAGAGCCACCGACACAGGTGGTGGGGAGCTGAAATCCAGTGTTTTTTTCTCAAGGATGGGCTGTGCGCTGGGAAGCCGTGAGTTGGACTCGGTTGTTACTGCCTGTGAGCGTTTGGCGGTGTACGCTGACCGGTCCAGGCTGCTTCACCGTCATGGTCCCAGTGGGCTCTACAGGCACGTTTATTAATGTTTTAACGCAGGGATGGATTTTTGCTGCGCTTGCGTTACAGGCTCCTGGATTTTAATGATTATTCAGACTCAGTAAAGGCTGCGCAAGTGTGCCACGTGGTGTGACACAGCCTGGCGGGGAAGATCCCCTCCGAGGTACCGCCTGCCCTCCCCTGATGCTGTGGAATGGGTTTGACCCCGTAAAATAACTTGGAAGAACTTGACACGCAGGAATAATTTCATTGAATCGAGCTTCGAGAAGTCTGGAAGTTTATAGAGCGCTAAAGCGCTTCCCAGATGGGTGGCCAGAGGGCAACAAATCCTGCAGGCGGGGGGGTCTGAGGGCTGGGAAAGATCAGGGTGGTTAAAAGAGCTGTGCTGGGTGACCAGAGCAGGTGAGGTGGGGATTATGCACCACCTCCAAACAGGTAGACACAGAAGAATCTATAAGTTAGGAAGACTCTGTACATTGTTGTTCACGTGGCCACAGCGGCAGTGACGTATGTAGCTGCCGGGAGGGGAAGGGGGGTGGCCAGAAGACAAGCCCGCGGCCCCAGGTGCTTGTTGCCCGTGCCGGTAGTTTCCAACCCAGATGGATTCAGGGTGCAGGTGAGAACCCTGAATTTCCTTCCTACTGAGAAGGACCTATTGGCGCTAGATGCTCCCGTGATTTATAGATAATAGCCATTTTTCTAAAACTTGCAGACAGGACACCAACGGCATTCTGATATACCGTTTCAATGACTAACGAAGCGGTTTGAAGGGCGAGATGTACGCCTGAACCAAAAGAAATTGCTTGCTGTCAGAAGTAACGTTTACACAGCGCTTGCTTTACTGCAGTAGCTTTGACTATTTCTTTTGTAATACCGGAGTTAGCTCATCCTCATTTTACTAAAGTGACACCACTCTAAAATAAATCACAATGAAACAAAAATCACAGTAAATTGCTTGTTGTCATTCACACGCATCACGCACAAAATGCTTTGATTGCCATTAACTGTAACAGCGCGTCTGAAACCCAAGCCTTCGGCAGGCAAAGAATAATAGTGACATGAATTAGATCAGCCATTTGTTTTGTATTTCTACATTTTGGGTTTCTTAAGCCTGTACCTCCAAAATGCATAAAACCTCTTCAGCGCTAAGAAAAACATTACACGCAGTTGCAGAAATGTCTGAAGGATTTTATTTGCAACTAGGTAAGCGGTACGGTAAATGGCTGTGTAAACTCATGGATTATTCGTAATACTAGAATATTCCCACTAGAATAAAAAAAAGTGACAGTTTCAAAATTAGTTTGTCCCTGCTGTTCAGTTACAGCTTGTCAGTAACATTAAGGAGACGGAGTCAATTTTCGGCGCTTTTTCTCTGCGTATTGAGATGTGTGCTGTGGACGTGATACTCTGAGCAGTGCTTCTGCTTTTGAGGGGGCTGCTGCTCCATAATACTCACGTAAATGGTTTTTCATTCGCAATTACGTTGAGGCTGTAATTCCACAATACGCTATCTTCATTAGCAAAGGCCGAAGAAATGCCTTTTTGTTCCTTTTATTCTCTCCACCTATGGCTTGTGCAAATTCAGGGGCTGGGGTGTCAACCAGGGTAGGGAAATGATTTAGCTTAAAAATAGCACTTGCCATAAGAGAGGAGAGAAAAGATTTGAAAGGGCGCCTGGATCATTATAAACTGGATTACAACCTGAGTTAATTTCAACAGCCTCATCACTGCCAGCGTAATAGAGGCGGTGACATACCATGAGGCGCAATCTCCTTGAACCAACTCTACCATTAAAGATTGAGTATCATGAAACTAACAGCGTGAAAGACGCGTCTATTATCAAACCTGCCTTGACAGGACCCCAAATCTACAAAATAAATTCATTGTCTAGTCTGTATAGAAAGACTCCGTCACCTATCTACAACTAAAACGCAGTTTAGGTTTGGCTACACTGATTTCTGTTCAGTGGGTGGGCACTGTTAGGGGAAAGAAATACCCACCACCATCATAGCCAAAGGATACGGTATTTATCACCGTTGTCTGAAAAAAGGAGACGATGTTTCCTTATTCCCGCTCTACCATCCTTGTACTGCATCCTTCTCTTTCCAAATACGGTATCAGCAGCATGGTATGTTAGCGCTCGGTGGCATATCACTAAATTGCAGGCTCCTGTGCTCCCTTTTATTTTTTTACGTTTTTTTGGACTTCATGTGAGAACTGAAAAAAACATCTCAAAACAGGAGTTTTTTTTTAAAAAAAAAACCTTAAACCCATTTTCTACTTTTTCAGTTTATCTTAATAACATAAGAATTCTTTGGTATTTATGAAATGCGATTTCTGATATGTCCCATTTTAAAGAATTCAAGAGTGATGGGCTGTATGTTTTCCTTTGAAAGTAATCCCTAGCATTTGCAACCAATCAATTCAACAACGCTTCTTCATTTAATGGCAAAGTTTATTCATTTTTTTAACAATTAAAAGACAAAACATTTAAAATTTGCAGTTCAAAACATGCACATTCACCAAATGCCAAATGACATGTAACACTGCATAGAACTGAATGTGTTACTAAAAGAACTATTTATAAAACACAGTGCATTTAACATCCAGTTAAAACTAAACCTGAGAAACTACCATAAACACCGAGTCAAAAAAGTCTTCATTCATGCAGCTTCATAATTTCCACGACAGTTTCAGCAGTAATGGCTTAGTGGAGCTGTAAAACCTCACTTCACCTTGAATGCAAATTTTGCTGTTGCAGACTGACCGCTTGCCGCAGCGGTTCACACATATCAAACACTGAAAATCTTAATGAAAAATTACGTTGAAGTAGAAAACCAATATTAATGCATTTATGGCTTCTATTCTACAGTAAAGAAACACCATAAAATATGATTTTTAGAAAAAAACTTGTTCTGGTCACAGCTTTGCAATTACAAATCACTCCCTCCACGGAAACACTTTCGTTTAAGTTAAAGTATCGACCCTCCAAAGCGCCCAGCTTTGCACATCATTGCTCAGACGGGTCGTCCTTACACTCACAAGCAGTCCAGTTGAAGCCTATACGTGAGTAACGGTTTGCATAAGCAGGAACCAGGTTTGGAATGCTAAAATATTCCTTTGTTTAATAAAGATCTATTGGTTAACAGCGAGGAAACTGGGGGAGCGAGGGCAGAGGGGGAGGAAGGAGAAACTAGTTTGTTGAGTTTTGTTACCAGTGAAAACATCCAGTACCAAGAAAGCTGAAGTGACAAACTCATTTGCTTACACAGCGCTAGCTTCTCGATATATTATGAGCAGACTTTTAACGAAGGCATTAAAAAACAGAGAGCAGCAACCACCATGCATTGCCTCAGAACACTTAGAAATATTGCCTCATGCAGACAGAATGATCAATTCATCAGAACTACAAGTGCTTCTCCACAGTACATAAGAAAACAAGGGAAAAAACTTCTCTTTAAATTGAACACGTATTCCAAATTACTCATCATTCAAGATGGGTTTAAATGTAACGAAAGAAGCGTTAAGACACGTAACGCCCATCTTGGTAACACGGTGAATTTTATGGATGCATGTGGACATATAGGAATCTTCAGCTATCTCTTAGTTGTTCAAAATATTTTATTTATCATTTTATACAAATAGAATGATGACTAAGTATAAATCTGTTGAAACTGCTTTGCAAAAATAAGTGTAAAATTAGGAAATGGCAAGAAAAAATTTCAAATACAAATTATCATTAGGCTTGTTAAAATTTGTTTCTTGTTACTTACTCTTTTGAATCATTTATATATATATGTATATATTTAAAAATAATCGAACAACAGTATTTATATAAGCTACCCGATTGCTAAGTGGTACTGGTTCAACTTTTTTATGGAAATTTTTAATACTAACTTGTAATTGTTATGCAGTGCACATGAAACAGATGGAAAAGTCCCTGTGAATTCTGTATTTGATACAAATTTGAATTTTCAATCGATACGAACAGAGGCATTGTTACGAGCATTTTTGCCTAAACTCTTTTTTCTTTAAATAAATATTGGCACAATCCCCTTATTTCAACAAAGATACGATGTACTAACAGGACGGTAATAGATTATATTACTGTGTACTCAACATGAAAATAAAGTGCTTATCTTATACTTGACCCGATTTAAAAATGGGCACACATAGCTAAGATGATCTTACATTTTTAAATGGAACTGTATGAGCAATCAAAAAAAAAAAAAGAGTTAGAATTGCCACATTGTCTTTTTTACTATTTCCAAGAAGCGGTATCTTCCAACCACTAATTACCAGAAAAAGTATAGAGACAGGAGAAAAACCCATCAGAAGTAATAAAAATGAAAAATGCACTTTGTGAAGTACTCCTTCAAATTCTGTAAAGACGCAAGGATGAAACACTGTGATAAGGCTATCTTAAAAAACTTAAATTACAGTCTAAATTTAGGATCTTGGAGCTGTTTTAGTTGCTTTCTTCCTTTTCAAGATCGTTAAACTGGGGATATACTGTGTGATATTCTCCACAAACTGTGCTACAATGGTGAGACAGAACTTTATTTCAGAGGAAGAATAAGAGATCATGTAGATTTCTCATTGTAAATATTTTACAATGTATTCTAGTCCTCACATCCTTTTCTTCAAAATCAGCAATTAAACCACTGAGAACAGAAAAAAAACAATAATAATAAAAAATTCACCCACAAAGAGAGTATGTATAGATTGAGTCATTTTACAACAGTTAAGTACACTGAAAGATTATAAAGGAGCAACAGTGTCATGGTTAATTTCAGAAATGTTTTGAAGTTGGTCATTGTCCCTTGGATGACAGAAAATAGGGATCCCCATTTTAGGAAAGGGGCATGCCCCCAAATTTTTTCTTGCCTTAGGTCAAGTGATTTGGCCCTCCCATATTGATCCATCTATTTATCTATGGCTGAAATGGCTTTTCTGAAGGCAGTTCTTGTCTGCATGACTGACTGGCAGCACTGTTCCTAGTGGGATACGTTCCCTTTGTCCCTGTGTCTTCTGTCTTCTGTTTAACGATCACTCCGGGAAAGCGAGAGGAAGACATTGCATAACATGCATATGAAATGCAGACTGCCTTCCCATTGATACGCCTTCCTAAATATGTACTTTCATATAGTGCTTTTTGTTGGGCTTTCCACGTGTATTTGTAAGTTGCTCTTGGAATGGAGCATAAGAAACTTGGATAGTGCAATAAAGTTACACGTTAAGTGTTTAGTTAGATGAAAGGCCAGGAGGTAAAGTCAACCTTTAGTAAGTACACGACTAATGAAGGAGGGCAGAGAAAAGATGGGATTGGATGACTCGTTACTTTTAAGTTGAAAGTGGATGATTTGGAGAGCAAAGAGGAAATTCTTAATGTAACAGATCATTGGGGATGTCATTGTTCCGCTTTTCCTTCTACTTGATCTCCATTCAAAGAAAAAAAAAATCATTTCTATGTAATGCACAGAAATTTAATTAAAAACTGCTACTATAGAAAAATATATTTTAAATGTAATTATGGTGGCTTTTAAACTCCGATTTAAACATGGACCAAAAAGCTACAAGATTTCACTAAATTCTGAAGTTAAAGTAGCTTTTCTTATTTTGAAACCTTACGGTTGTTGGGGGGTAAGCTGAGAAATACCAAATATAACTACTTAAAAAAGTTACCACAATGCTCTCATTTAACACCTCCCTCTTTTTTTTTTTCTTCCTCCTTACACCAGGTGTGTCTCTTTTTTTGCAGTCACTTCCCCTCCATTTTTGATTAAAGGTGAGAGGATATAGGTATTCTGCATGGCCACTAAGTTGTAAAGAGGCTGCTGCAATGTATTTCACACCTTTAGAGGAAGTGGCTTTAGTGCAAATAAAACAGTACATACCACAGACTAGCGAAGGGCATGCTTTGCTCTCTATTTCAGTGTATGCACTTCAAATAATTTTAGTATAAAAATGTTGAAAGTGTAATTAATTTTTTAAAATAAATTAAAACAAACTTTCTTTTGAACCTACAGCATAAGCAGATACAAATGAACATCGCAAAAATAAGTAAAGTTTGCTACAGGGAAGTAAGGCAGAGCAATTTTTAAAAATGGAACAAAATAGTATGTGTCCTCAATTTTACAAGGTGACAGCATTTTCAACATAGCAATACTAAATGAAAATAAGGGAAAAGCTTGTATAAGGCCAAAGGTGCAAAGTGTTGCAGTTTTGAAAGCAAATGCCGTAAAGGCCACTCAAATTAGACTCACTGTACTGTAAATGTTTCTCCTCAAGTGCACAAGCATGCAGTTCTGAGATCAGGACTGGAGTTAATTTCCTTTCAAATTATTTCTAACAACAGGAAACATTTATGGAACTTCTTTGGCAAACGTTTTTAGGTTAGTTTGACACAAACATCTATAAACATCTTGACTCAAAATCTTCCTCAAAGAAGGTGAATTAACACCATTAAGATACTATTTTTTCAGCACTTGTTGAAATCAAAGGCTTGTTATCAACTGTATTTAAAGATATTAACACTTAAAAACCTTCACTGATGCTAATGGTCTGTCAATGTAAAGTATGTTTAGCGACCTGACCATTGCCTTCTGAGTACGTGACCAGTATTGATCCAACTTCATTGTAAAATAAGCAAGCTGGCAAGATACAAGGTAAATTCCAATCCGTTTACAAAGGCTAAGCAAATACTCATTAAAAAATTTAGAGATGGTGTGTTACAGTATAATTGCACAGTGCTTATGTCTACTGAATACACAAATCCAAACTTTATGGAACAAGACCATCATAGATCTTTAAATCTCTGATAACTGGGCCGTGGTCGCAGCTCCCAGCAAAGATCTAGTAGTCCGACTCACAAAAGTAACTGATAAGGCCTAAGTCTCGACCTGTGTTCCTTCACCATTCCTCGGGCCTTTGTTTTGTGGTATCGTAAGCTCTTATTACTTCAGACTGGGAAACAATTCCATTTTCATCTTGAGAGAAGGCGTAGCCATCTGCAGATACAAAACAAAATAGAAACCAAGTAAGCTTTGATCAGATTTTTTTTTTGGCAGAAGCTTTAATAAAAACAACTTAACAAAGGTCAATAGGGGGCAATAAACCTCTTTTCAGCAATTAGTAGGTAGAAATTCCATGCTGTTTCTTACATAATTTTGCAATTATAAAGTAGCAGAAAGAACTCTGTGCAGTATCTTAGGAATGAAGAGAAACCTACCAACAGGCAAAGAACACGGTCTACTGGGTTTAGTAGACCAGTAGTCTTCTTATAAACAAATGCAGTGAAAGGAACAATTTTACTTCTATAGTATTAATGGATATTAATTTCTCTTTGTCCGTGAACACTTACGAAGCAAGTTTTGCTGCAGAGAGTCAGAGCGATACAAGTTCACATGGTTCTTCTTAAAAACATTCTTCAGTAGTTGGGCTCTTTCAGTCAAGCTAGAAAGAAAGTGGACACGCGTGAAAAATATTCACTTACTCATAATAATATGCCTTTATGTTAAATGAGAATTAAACGAAAAGTGTCCATTCTCCTTTTTCTTTTTTAATTGTGCCTGAACTAATTATTAAGAAGATGATTAAAAGCATGTGCAAGGGCAGATTATGAAGTCCAGATCCCTAGTAATGTTTTCACTCATCACTGTACAGGCAAAGCATCTGTCTGAAGCACTGTTGTGCACTGCACAATACAAATAAATGAGTAATGTGACCATTTGAGCATGACTCACTCCCTTAGAAACGTAGTGTGGCCAGATTAGCGCCAGGCTGAATTACAGTCNAAAGTGCTCTTAGCCTCTGCTGACACAGTACCACAAAGGGATGGGAAAAGAAGCAGGGGAAGTCACATCTGTGGCCATCAGCTATGTGTACAAAAACATATTCCTTCCGTGAAAAGTGTTCTAGCAAGGTGTGTTCCCCATGAAACTACAGAAGGTGTTTTTCTGGAGATCATACCCAAATAACAGACTACTTTGACTACTAGAGGTTGGTCATTTCAGCCCATCTCCTTCCTTCTCAGCAGTACTGAGTCTGTTATGTGGTTATTGTACTTTAATGCATCCAAGTGACTCTCCATTTCAGCCCACCAAGAAAATAAGTATTAAACAGTTTTTAAACTGAGACTCAAGCATCAGCTGATTGCTGAAAAATGTAGTGAAAGAACTAGTGCATGTGTCAGGTTTCCTTACGGTGCATCTTCCTTACAGAATCACAGAATGATCAGGGTTGGAAGGGACCTCTGGAGATCATCTAGTCCAACCCCCCCACCAGAGCAGGGTCACCTACAACAGGTTGCACAGGACAGCGTCCAGGCGGGTTTTGAATGTCTCCAGAGTGGGAGACTCCACCACCTCTCTGGGCAGCCTGTGCCAGTGCTCTGCCACCCTCACAGTAAAGAAGTTCCTCCTCATGTTAAGATGGAACTTCCTATGGTCAAGTTTGTGCCTGTTACCTCTTGTCCTGCCACTGGGCACCACTGAAAAAAGACTGTTCCCATCCCCCTGGTACTCTCCCTTTAAGTATTTATAAGTATTGATAAGATCCCCCCTGAGTCTTACATTTTAAAGTTCTCTCAAACAGGATCTTACATTACTAAATAAATAACGAAGGACTGGCCATAGCTCAGAAAGCTTTCAAAATCTGACAATTTTGATAACATATTAAAGATGTGCACAGGCCTATATTAAAAAAACTCACACAAACCCTTCAATTTCTTCCTCTAAATTTGATATTCACTGTGAATTAGAGCTTGTGTTTCAGAGAAATACCACCCTATTGTTTAAACTTTTCCAATGCTGAAAAATCCAGCCCCTCCCCATGTGAACTGGTCTAAAAATTAGTTCACTTAAAAAGTATCTTATGTTTACTCTGAGTATATATTGATGTGACTCGGTTATCAAAGCTGCCTCTTGTGTAAGGACGTGGGAGGTATAACAGATTTACATACCTACATTACTGAACTTTGATCAGTCAAATTACTTTTTACCATTATTGTCAAGTAGCTCAACAGACTTCTCTTCCCAGGCTTCTGACCAGAGTAAGTTGTGCAAGGAATGGAACTAGATTGCTCCCCTTACTAGATTAGCATTCAAACCATTAAATTCAAAATGCTCATTCTTTCTTCAGTGAGTATATACTTCTTATATATGAAGCTGAACCACTGCCTTTAACTGGAGAGACTAACAGTCTATCTCCCCTTTCTGTTGCCCTCCAGTCTGGTGGTTAAAGCATATACCAGGAGGTGAGAGCTTGGCTCTTCTAAGTCGGAAGAGGGAAATAAATTGATTATTCCCACACCCACAGAGGAATGCTAACTGCAAAACCTACAGGGTAAGGGAACAGGCAGGGAAAACTGCTTCTGTGGCCATGTTCTGAATGAAAAGATGGAATGGGACATCCTTGTAAAAAAGGAATTAGGTACCAGTTCCAGGAAAGCAGTCAGCATCTGCTGACTGAACCCAGAACGGAGCGGCTGGAGTACTGAGACACACCTTACTCTCACTGCTTTCATAAGCTAGCTCTTTGGAGATCTTTTTTGTTTTGTTTTTTTTTTTTTTTTTAATCATTTTTTTTCATCCTAATTGCTCCTCTAGGCTGTGTAGGAGCCTTATTTTTTAGTTCAGAGCTACAAACTATTAAAGTGACGAGATCAATAAAAAATTAGGGACTGAGGTTTAAACCACAAGGGTACACAGAGTGAATAAATATCTTCATGTTAGATGGGAGGTCAAAGAAGTGGAAGGCCGTGCAAATACTTAGGTACTGTTATCAGCTGTATCTCCTCTGCAAGACATCTGAGAAACCCTTCTTAATGTGAGTTGAAATCAGCAAGTTTCTATGTTATTGTCTAATAAAAACCTATTTTATTAAAAACATAGCAGGCCTATTCTAGCATTTTTCGTACCATCCCTGTTCTTTGCTTGTGTTTCAGAATGAAGTGTTCAGATTTGCTTAAATGCTAAGCACTGAAAATACTGCCCTTAGTTTTACAAGAACGTGAAGTATGCACATGTCTTAGTTTATGTGTAATGAAGTTTCCACTGCACAAATCTGATGCTGGTACAGAAAATACAAATAAAGTAGGAAATACATTTGGGAAAAGAAAAGTGCTTCCAGCTATTCAGGTATTAAATTCTGCTCTATTTCTATATTTGAAGAAATACTGCAGGCTCTTTATTATGAATCACCCTGTTGAGATTCAAAAGCATATTTAAAAATCTAGATGTGAAGTCAAGAAAACATGGTTTCATAATTATCCAATGATAAATCATAGTAACTAAATGCTTATGCTCATTATGGGTGCCAATACGGACAAGGAGAATATTAACTATTTTTGAACATGAAATGTATACATTTACAGGCAATTGATCTCATTTACGGAAAAAAAATATTACTACTTTATGTATTTCTGACCAACCACTAAGCTGGTCTAAAAATAATTTCCAAGTGGACTGAGTGAAAAACAATGATTATATGAAGCAGCATTTGCAGTATATATCTCTGAAGACATTTCCACAAGTTTGGGCTGTTATTCATGTTATTGTTAGTCTACATAGTATTCAACCCCGTAAAAATATTTTTGTATTAAGTATTAATACAGTTGTGTCTGCTTAAGCATTATATACAAGGTATCAGAAAAACTTTCTGAACAATGGTTTCTATACAAAAAGTATCCTTTTACCTTAGTCATTTCAATTTTAAGTACAAATGGCTCTGTGGCATTTCAATTACAATGGCTCTAATGATAGAAATCATACTTTTTGTGGCACAAATTTGTTAAGCTGCTCTATTATTGATGCTACCAAGGTGCCCTCAAGTCAGCAGTATTCCAACATGAAAGTTTACTTTCTGTTGGGAAAGTGATCATGCAAAATTTGCACCTTCTTGCTCAAGATATATTCTTACCTAACTGAAAATTTATTGTGATAAAACCTATTTCAATGTGTTCCCTAAAGAAGAACAGAATAAAGTCTTTTTGGACAGTTTTGGGGAAAAAATCTGATTACACATCCTTACACCCACTGAAACAGTAAGATAGGATAGGAAAGCTCTTCCAGAGCTTTCAACGTAACAGTGTAAAAACAGTTTCAAATGAGCACATGAAAAATACAAGGGATGACAGATTTTGAGACTACATTAGCATGTCCCACTTTTAAAGCATATGCTAAAATACAATAAAGATCTTTGAAGAACAGTATTTTAAATTATTTCAATGTAATGTAAATGTCAAATTTTATCATAATTTTAAGCAAATGGCTGAATGCGCAAACTCAGAATTGAAATAGAAAATTCCAATGCTAAGGTTGTTTGATAGGAAAACATCAAGAGGTAAAGCCTACAATCTCAGTTGTATTTAAATGCATGCAATATCAGGTCAACACAGTCGTAAAAATCTGTAACAAATATATTCTAGCTGAAAAACCAGCCATAAAATTAACACTAATATACTTAGAATCACAGAATAGTTTGGGTTGAAAGGGACTTTTAAAGATCATCTAGTCCAAGGCGCCTGCAACGAGCAGGGACATCTTCAAGTAGATCAGGTTGCTCAGAGCCCCATCACATTTCCAGAGCTGGGACATCTACCACCTCTCTGGGCAACCTGTGCCAGCATTTCACCGCTTTCACTGTTAAATATTTCTTCCTGATATCTAGTCTAAATCTACCCTATTTCATTTTAAAGCCATTACCCCTTGTCCTATCACTGCAGACCCTGCTAAAAAGTCTGTCCCCATCTCTCCTGTAGGCTCCCTTTAAGTACTGAAAGGCTGCAATAAGGTTTCCCTGGAGCCTTCTCTTCTCCAGGCTGAACAACCCTAACTCTCTCAGCCTGTCCTCATAGCAGAGGTGCTCCAGCCCTCTCATAATCTTTGTAGCCCTCCTCTGGACTTGCTCCAACAGGTCCATGTCCTTTTTATGTTGAGAGCTCCAGAGCTGGATGCAGTACTCCAGATGGGGTCGAGGGGCAGAATCACCTCCCTCGACCTGCTGGTCACACTGCTTTTGATGCAGCCCAGCATATAGTTGGTCTTCTGGTCTGTGAGTGGACATTGTTGGCTCACCTCCAGCTTTTCATCCATGAGTACCCCCAAGTCCTTCTTGGCAGGGCTGCTCTCAATCCCTTCATCCCCCAGCCTGTATTGATATGGGGTGTTGCCCCAACTCAGGTGCAGGACCCTGCACTTTGCATTGTTGAACCCCACGATGTTCACATAGGCCCACTTCTCAAGATTGTCCAGGTCCCTCCGGATGGCATCTTGTCCCTCAGGTGTGTCAACCACACCACTCAGCTTGGTGTCGTCCACAAACTTGCTGAGGGTGCACTCAATCCCACAGTCTATGTCATTGACAAAGATGTTAAAACAGTACTGGTCCCAGTAAAGACCCCTGAGGGACACCACTTGTCACCGATCTCCATCTGGACATTGAGCTGCTGACCACTACCTTCTGGATGCGACCATCCAACCAACTCCTCATCCAGCAAACAGTCCATCCATCAAATCAATATCTCTCCAATCTAGAGAGAAGGATGTTGTGGGACACCGTAGGTCTTCTAAGTAACCTGATCAGATACTGTCTGATTACAGCATCTAGCCAATAGTCGAAACCGGACCTGTTATCTGTTGAAGTTGAGCCTCTTATTCTGTGTTGTAATATTTTTAAGATGGGAATGGACAGAGTTGAAAACTTCCCGAGTTATCTTTCTCACTATTTCCCAGTTACTTCTTAATCAAACAGTGATTTACATCTTCTGAGGTTATTTTGGCATGTCATGAAAACAAATCCCTTCTGCTACAATGTAAAAAAGTACTTCCAGAGATATGCACACTAGAAAAATATTATTTGGTGCTGAAGAATACATAGTAAGTTTGTCAAAAATAACTATTTGATCTTGCATGAAAAAGACTACAACTCAAGAATAAAAGAGTCTCATGTATATATTTAAAACAGATGCCGAGGACATTCCTTACCAATTTAACTACTGACTCTGCACTGGTAATTAGTTAATCCAGGCTTCTACAACTTAGGAGACTCAAAAATGTTTACAATAGTTCAATTAAATTTCTGAAGATGCAAGTCAGTTCATGAGACCATTCCTTTAACAAAGAATACTTTCTCTATAAAGGGTGAAGTTTTGGCTCTTTTACCTAAATTAAGATATAATTAAAAAAAAAACATGCAGGGAATAAATCCTTAAGAGATACTAAGATGTCTAACATCCACTGATTTGTATGTTAGGTGGGTGCTTGTATACTTTAAAAAATACAGACCTAAAAATAACTTTGTGGAAAAGGAACGGATCTAAGACAGACATTCTGGCAGGTAACTAAACCTCCTTCACGAAGCCCTTCTAATGACTTAATTGTGGGATAAAAAGATAACTATAAAACTAGTGGTGTAAGTTCCTCTTATCAAAATAAGAAGGGATTTGGAAGACATTCTGTAGGGTGAAGGAAGAGCATACTGGAAGTAGAAGTAGCTGAATTTGGGAACACAAGAGAAGTCTTGGGAATGCAGGTATGGAACACTAAGAGGGGACATTACCTTACTTTCTTCTACATCCACAAGGTGATCCCCTTTTAGCACTGTCTAGTACTAATGTCTGCTTTCTTTTCTGTAATTCATTCTTTCACAACTTTTGCTCTTTGCAAAAGAGCATACAGAATAGATTGCTTCTGGCTCAAGGCTCAGCACATTGATATATAAGTTGGTTAATTTGGAGGAAGATCTTGCCCTGGAGCTGCCTTAATGAGCGCTGCAACTGGAGAGAGGCATCCGTAACAATCAATTTAGATCACATTTAAAGCACTGTTGGGTCTTGCAGTGATGAGGAAAAGTATGCTCAGTGAAGGAATTGTCATCAACTAGGGGATTTTGCAGTACTTCCAGTATAAAGTTGCTGCCACAAAGACAGCATATAGAGCCTGACAGGAGATACTATACAGGTATGTGCTCCTATGTAGGCCACCACACTAGTCTAGGTGTTCCACAGGTGGTGGGATGAGCTTCCAGGCTTCACAGTATGTCCCCTGGTATTTGTCTATGGTACCAGTGAAGATAAACTCCACGAGAGACAAAACATTCTTGTGAAAATAATTTCTAGGAAAAGAAAAGTAGGAGTAAACACACCAGCTGGATATTCCACCCATTAGAAATGGTAGTCATCACCTTGGTATCCAATGTAATTTGGTCTCAACCTGGTAAATCCTTGTAAGCTGATTCCCACAGAACTGGAGGAGGGATACAGTAAGACTGAAGGAGAAAGGGAACTTAAGTATCTTTAGGAACAAAAGGTGCTTCCTGAAAATTGAACGTACAATTAAAGAAGTGGCTGTTTGTCTTTTTTTCTGGTCTCTTTCCATGCCTACCTCAGCAAGAAAAATGCCTACTTGGCGAAGCCCTTTGCCATAAAGATACTGAAAAACCAGCAGTCCAAAGGAAAGAAAGAACAGGAAAAATCAAGTATCAACGCTTTTGGCTTTTTTTTACACTTCACATGAAAATGAAGACAAGGAAAGAAAGCTCTAGCTCAGCCAAATGGCAGTAATGAACTGGAAGCGGGGGAGAGGGGGGCTTTGTCATCTCATATGCCCGTTGAGCAAGCGCTTGCTACGAGTTCGGCTAGGGTTAAAAAGTCTTAAGTATTTTAGTGAGTGCACACCTTTATGCTGAGTTTACACAAAGAAATTCTCCAGTTGTTCAGTTTTACCTTCTCCCTTTTCAAATTACCTGCCTGACCCCTGAAGGAGGATGTAACAAGGAAATTCTTGTGGAGTCTTTAAGTTTAGCCTATATGAGGTAAGAAATAATTTTGTCAAATTTGTTTGCTCTGAACTCGCATTAAACACAAAGCCAGCTTGTTCTATTCAATTTCAGCAATCCTAGACAGATTTTGCTGTTTTCCCCTATACTACCAAGAAGGTTTAAAAATTATTCTTTTTTTACTGTGCCTAGGCCCAATTTATAACTATACTAGTGAAGGATGCAGGTTTAAACTCACTTTGTATTAATTGTTAACACAGTCAGAAGTGAGAGAATTAAAATTGTACCTCAAGTTTGCTCTGTACATAATAACTAGAACCGTAACAGTCAGCTACAAAGAAACACAGCAGTTAAAGCCCTTGGTAAAACCTACATCGAAGTGTATGAAAAAAACATACGGGCTAAGTAGACCTGAAACCTCTTTACAGATGTCTTCTGTTTGCATGGATTTTGAAAAATAACCTTTTGTCTTTGATACATGTATAAGACTGAAAATATTCAGCTTGCCTTTTTTTTTTTTTAAGACAATGATCTACAGATTTTTACAGTACCTCTTGCCATGCACAACTGCCCCAGGATCCTCAGACTTCGCTTCCAACTCCTGAACTTCATCTACCAGTGTTTTAAAAGTAGCTCTCTTTACTCTGTAAGTAATACAAAATACTGCCAGATTTACTCTTCTTGAAAGTAAAAGAACAAATTGTTTTAACAGTTATATAAACATTCAATTTACAAATCCATTTTCCCAGATGACTTACAATTAAGCTTTACAAGAAGAAAAGTTATAAAGCGAGTCTAAATAATATATTCTATCAGCTGTTCTTCCAAATTAGTTACAACAAATATTTATTAAAAATACATGACAATTATTGAAACATTAAAAAGACTAAAAACACTTGTAATAAAGTTTGTCAAAACCAAACAAGGTGAAAAATGATTTTGTATAATCACCAGAGCTGATCTTCATTTGCTTTTCTTATATTAGTAATTAGAACGCACACTTAAAAGTCAGTACTTTCTCCCGTAAACCTCGGCATTTCTGTACTCACACTTTGTATACTACATCAAAAAGTAAAGCTGTCATAGGAATGCATAGAAGTCCCATCCAAAACACTCCCGAGCTGAACAGCATAGCTGCCTGGAGGAAAAAAAGCACAAAATGGGATGATTTTATGACAAGAACTATGAAAAAACCTCAGAAATATCAATTACTTGGTTGAAGGTATCAAAAGCAAATTTAAATGAACCATCCTAGACTCTCTAATGTGAAAAAAAACTTTAACTCCTTTCTAAAATCCCCTGAGTCGCTATAGAAATCCAGTAGATAGTAAGCACTAATTCATGTTAAGAAGCTGGTAGAAAGACCACACTGCTTAGCTCTTTGAGAGAGGGGAGTCTACCCCTCCACAACCCTGCTCTACACCACTATGCTGACTGTAGACATTTCCATTAAAATCAGATTTATTGAAAATCCATCCCCCCACTCGCACAATCTTTGTCAATATATTACGAGCACAACTTCTTCTTTGCAATCAGCCCTAACAGGATATAATGGTTCCTGACCCTTGATATGGATATTGGACACTGTTACAATAATTTTGCAATATTATTTGGATCAAAGTTATCTCCAACAAAAATCACTGTACCACAGTTCCCACACTGCCACAGACTCCTGTTCAATGAACAGCTTAAAAATGAGAATTAAGAAAACAACTAATTACATAATTATGGAAGTATGTGACATATTGTTAAATGAACATCTAACATTAATGCACAGTGAAGTATTTGCAAATCAGATCATTGCTTTTAGCTGCATGTTTGCTTTTTTAAACACTGCTTTATATTAATACATAGGAATTTCTTCTGCTCATAATTGAACTTGGTCTGTAAACATACTAAAACACAAACTAAAAACTAAAACGCCCTAAAAAGCCAAAACAAACATCATAATGTATGGACATTAAAGGAAAAAAAAACACTTTAATCTACCCATGCAATTCATGCCCAAGTACCGACATCAATAATGTTATGGATGCAGAGAGTATGATAAATACTTAATGAAGTGTATTACTGAAAGATTGTTTTGCAGTCAGTATTAAAAATACCTTTGTAATGTAATTAGATTGCAGAGAGATTGAAAGTAACATTGCTACACAACGACACCTTTTCAAATCCTTTGCTTCATTACTTGGAAACTAATTCTTTTCAAAGGTTAGACCTCAGTACGTAACTAAAATAAAGAAGCTGAAATTTTACTAATATTATTTAGCAGCCAAATGCAAGCAGCTTGCAGTAGCTAAAGCCTAATTTCGTAATGTGTATATACAAATATTTTAGAATTATACTTGATATGTTCATGTGTAAAACCAGAAGTGAGTTATTTTCAGAAAAAAATGTATCATTCATGTAAAAAGTTGTATTTACCTTGTTTTCATATCCAACTCCCTACTGACACTGATTCTTTGGAAAGCATTAGAATGTATTCGAACTGAAAATTTGGTAAACTTTCCATAGCTATGTTAAAAGGACAGGGATATTGCCCTGAGGTTCTAGTAATTATTTCTGCCAACAGCTGTCTGCAAAGGTGTAAACACTGAGCAGCGACAGGTTCAAAATAAAACAATTCACATTTTCAACGGAGAAAAAAAATAGAAAATTTTGTATCAGGAAGTGGAGAAAATGTATTAGCACAGGCACTTTATAAGCAAAACATGACTTTTGACATACTTGATGAAATACTAATTTCCTAAACCAGCAGCTAATAGGAAATGTCCATCACAACTACATTTTGCAAGACTTTGTATAATTAAGTAGCAATTAGATAGATTAACTTTCCTAAAAACCAAGAAAAAGCATAAAATATACAACTTGAAGGAATTACGACGCTTACTTCCTATTATTAACACCATTTCTTAATTTATAAGAACATAGCAAAGAGCTGTGCTTGCCTTAGCCACCCTGTATTAAATGTTTGCTGGTGAAACAGCAAAAGTGATAATGTAGGTCTTAGGATGTTAATTCTGACCATTGTAATGCTAACTATGAATGAAGGAACAACTGGCGCCTACTATTCAGTCCATCCAGCCTTTGGCTTTACAAATGAACAACATGAATTGAGGAAAAAAAAAAAAGTTTTTCTGCGTCATATTTGAAAGCCTGTCAGATTTTTTTTTTTTTTCTTTTACAGAGTTAATCCAAACCTAAAAGATTTAAAGCCGACATTCGCATTAAAGACAGAGGGCCTCTTTGTATTTTTTGGACGAAGAGGGGAAAAAATAAAATCCCACAGAGGTATTTCCTTCCTTTCTGTACAAGAAAGCTCCCCCCTCACTCTGTAGAAAACATTTTTGTCTCTAACTTTTCACATCTCTCTACACATAGGCAGGTCATCTGGGAAATGGCAAACCAGTCCTTTTCAGACAATGGCACTAACAGGAGCAGCCTGTTCTGGGGACGGACTCTGGCTGCCTCTGTTCGTGGTTTACAAATTGTTCCTAATGTGAGAGATTTGTGGTCCATGCCAAGTTTTCCCCCTTTAGGCCTTGTGAAACCAAATGGAATCTGCCACAAAAGTGGCTCCCAGGGGAATTCAGAAGTAATCCAAAATGAGAGCTGGGAAGCCTAGTTTATTGTAGGATTTACAAATCCTGCAGGGAGGATAAATAATTTGTCGTCTGGGGAGCTCATGCTCAATATTAGGACTTTCTAAAGTGAATTAACATTGCTCATTAAGTGCATTCTACAGATTTTTAGATAAGTTCTTATTTTTTAAAAAAGAAAGAAAATGCTGCCTTTCATGCCTTAGTGGCAGATTAGAAATCCTGGCTGCAAAACATTTTTAATGCACTAATGAAGATGTACTCTTCAGAAATTACACGCCAAAATGAACATTCCCTTTTTCTTCACTATGAAATATTCTACCGAAACAGCTAGCTTAGATTTTAAAAAGCCTTCTGAAAGTAAAGAAATCAAGATGAAAAGAACAGTAAAATTCTTGCTGCAGAAAAGCTTATGAAAACCATTTTCAGTTTATTTCTGGTACCGTCTTGTATGTGTCCTCTCCTTATAAACAGCAGAACTATTAAAATAATACCTCCTCAACACCATCAAACCAGCTGCAGTTTCTCCTCTCAACAACCTACAGGGACAACTTCATTGGTTTTAGATATCTGCATGTGTTTGGCTTCATACATGCCAAAGTACTTACTGTTGTAACATTTAAACAGATTTGCATTTAGCTCCCAGTGCAATGAAGTTCCAACAGGTGAGTTCTTGTAATGCCTCTAGTCTTTCTTTGCTATTTTTCATCTCATAGGTCCTATTAATTAAGAACTAAGTAGGAACTCTGCTTATTAGGTATCTCAAAAAGGGTGTCCCTCCGTTTTCTGCAAATACATTCAAAAGAAAACAAAGCCTTAGTGGCGTACAGCACACAGTAAGAGGCACTGAAACAGAGGGAGTACCAGGCAGCCATGAAGCAGAGAGCTGTGGATATCTGCAGGCAGAACCTAGGAGTTCTTACTTGAACAAATCTCCTATGAGACGAGACAAATGAGTAAGGATAGACTAAGAAACGTATCTTCCCTTTTCCCTAGCTCCTCTCGTTTTCTTCAGCTAAGAATATTACTAATCCATTGCAAGATTGCTGATTTCCTCACTGCAGGTGGACTGTATCCCAGAGGCATAATTAAGATTCTGGTCTTAATTAGATAAGGGCAAATAATAAATATTATCAATAATAAAAACATATAAAGAACCTCACAAATGCAGATGTGTACTACAAATCCTAAAGCTTCATGAAGTACCTCTGTGGTGACATGGTGTATATAAGCATTAATGAAGCCAGACAGAGCCATACAGAGAATTAACTGAGACTTAGGTCTCCTCCTACCAATGTGTCCTTAGTGCAGTCCCTTGTTTTGATGAATATTTTTATATTCTAAGTACCCATTGGAACACACATCTTGCCTTTTCCTAAAAAAAAAAAAAAAAAAGCCAGCCCATTGTCTCTTCTGATCCAGTAAATATTTGATTATTCCACACAAAGTGAAAGAGCAGAAGACGAAGTTCTCTGCTCAATCACCCTTTCAGCAGAAAGCATTACCCTGAAAGTTGCAAAGCACAGAGAAACTTAGACCTGGCTTTTGCGTAACATTCATTCTGGGTGAATGATCTAGCATTAACTCTTGGGTACGTGGGTATTTTAAAAAACATAGGTGATAAGGGTCGAACTGTGGGAGGTAGTTCAGGTCCGTGAATCATCAGATTAGCACTTATCTCACACCCCAGTACGGCATTTGAGCCCAGACAGGGATGAAATGCAAGACTGCACCTTATTACATGTTCTTGTGACTAGCTCAGAGGGGTTGCTCATTTTCACTTTGCGAATTAAGTTCACAAGCATTTAATTCCTTCCTTGCATTTTCTGAAAGCCTAGCTAACCTCAATAGGTATTTCACATTTGGGGGGGGAAGCAAACAAACCAGCAATAAATCGTGGTGCCAGGAATAGCTCTTATGAAGAGAGATTATCAGTTGCTATCTCTGCTGACTTTAGATGGAAACAGTGATGGAAGTGCAATCAAAGATAAAAAAACAGAAAAGAGTAAAGAAAAAAGGCTTCCCAATACATATGAATACCTGGAAATTTCCTCAAAAAGCTGGAGAGGGGAATGACACACAAACAAAAGAAGTTTCCCTGAGAATTAGGAAGAGAAGCAGGTTCTGTTAGCAAACGTTTGGCTAACAAGGTTGAGCTACAGTTTGAACTAACTGCAAAAAAACCCCACAACCTTTAGAAAATTAGAGAGAATTAGCCACCTGGATGTGAAATTAGACAAACTACAAAATACTGGCAGGGTGATATTTATTACACTACTTTTAATCACGCTTGTAATGAGAGAACATGAGTTATTTCGCAAGAGAAGACTAGACCATCCTCTTTTCCCTCAGAGTAAAAAGATTCACAGGGAGACCTGCCTGAGTTGATTCAAAGATGACACAAGAAATAGTATCTGGCAAAGGAGATGTAAAGCCACGATGAGCGAGTGAGTTCTGGTGGTTCTAGAGTTTGTTACCGGGATAGGGGCGGTCTGCACTGTAATAGGTGTAACAGGAAGGAGTACAGGAAACATCGAGTTTCACTAGAATTCGTAAAGAATTGAAGTAATTCCTCAGTACTGCGCATCAGGAGAGAAAGCTGCTATGGAAAAAAGATGGCAGCTGAATGTCATTAATCTTTTAAGTGTCATTGTATGCACAACTGCAACAGCAACATATACCGAATTTGATTCATAACATTTTAAAACAGGAAAAAGCCATAACTTGTGTTTATAAAGGAGATTGGCAATAGTATGTTGAGGGGAAGAATTCAGTTAAATGCCGACACCAGGAAAAGATTAACCAATAAAAAGGAAGAATATTAGAATGGTAATACTACCAAGACAGACCATCATAAGCAGAGAAGGTAAATTTGGTAGTTCAAAGATCAGCTCTGCTGTTTCTGTTTGCACCTGTGCAGTTAAAGAACAAGAATGGGAACGTAACTATTGAATATGGAATAGGATCTTTGAAGCGTATCTGGGAATAGCAGACTCTGGCTAACCAATATCTAATACTAGACTAAGTACAATTAAACCATGAAGGTCTGAGGACTTAAAATGGAAACTACCTAATGGGAATTAAATGGGAAAAGAGAAACCCCTTGTGAAAATATTCTGGATTCCTGAAGTGAAAGGCTAAAAGCAAACTTTAAATATAAGGAACTGAATAAGCTAAAATATGTTAGTATCAGGACGGTAACATAATTTTAGGCTCTCAGGTGGGGACAGATGACTATTATGGGTATGTGACTAAAATGGGTATGTGTTATGGGGTGAATTCTGATACGCTTTAAAAAAACCTTCAATAAAATGATGCAGTTCTTTTATGAAGCAATAATATTCTCCACAAACATACACTGAAACATTTCTCTAAACAAGAGGTTCACATAGGTATAGAGGGGAAGACACATATAGATAACGGATTATTGTTTTGTAAAGACTCACAGGTCTGTAAAAGACAAGCTGGGAAAAAACTTGGAGGAAGATGAAAATATGCTAAAAATCTCAGAAAATTCCTATAGGGGCCTTTTGCCGAGAATGGCCTTGAAAAAGTTTTGGAATATGAAGGAAGACCTTAGCTTTTGCTGTTTAATTATTTCGATGTCCTTGAAAAACATATTTCAAACATGCTCTGTAAATAAGCAACAGTCCCTTGCTGAAAATTTATTACAGCAATTACTCCCCCCAAAATGAGGCCCCAGAATTTTGGACAATATTTTAATCCAGATTGGAAATAAGCAGGGAAGCAGGGGAAAAATAAAAAAAAAATTAAAAATTTACTGGCTAAGTCAGCATAAGCACCCCAGATACTAGCCACTGAAGAATGGCCATCTTCCACAAGTTTTGCAATAATGAAGTGAGAATTGAGAGACTTCAGTATTTGTTTACCATATAGAGCTCAAGGCAATTTTTAGAAATACAGATTGTCAACTGAGTTATCTGACAGGTTCCCTTAAAAGCATGGCACAGTACTTCTCTTGTTTCATTGAAGACCTTAAAGAGAATCATTACTTTTCAAATTTTCGGGGCATTATTTATAACTCCTCCAGCTAATATTAAGGGAAAGTACCATAGCAATTTTCTTAGATATACAACCATTTATTTATTATGCTGTATTCTGCAAAAGTTGTTAAAACAACACTTGTCTGTTTTTAAAAATGCAAGAGAGAAGTATCCATCAACAGCACCCTTTACAGCTGGAGGGACAACGCAGCAGGGCATAAGCCATGTAAGATCCTTATAGAGAAGCCGTTGGGGGATGGGCTGGATGAACAGACAGTGAGGTAGAACTGGCTGAATGGCCAGGTCCAGAGGGTGGTGATCAGTGGCACAAAGTCCAGCTGGAGGCCAGTAACTAACAGTGTAACCCAGGGGTCAATACCGCGGCTCAGTCCTGTTTAACATCTTCATTACAGATCTGGATGACAGAGTGTAGGAAGTTTGCCAGTGATACAAAACTGGGAGAAGTGGCAGATGCACCAGAAGCTTGTGTTGCCATCCAGAGAGACCTCAACAGTCTGAAGAAATGGGCTGACAGGAACCTCATGAAGTTCAACAAGCAACTCCCTGCACCAGTACATGCTGGTGGCCACTCAGCTGGGAAGCAGCTTTGCAGAAAAGGACTTGGGGGTCCTGGTGAACAAGTTGAACATGAGCCAGCAATGTGCCCAAGGTGGTGAAGGGTATCTTTGGCTTCATTAAACAAAGTATTGCCAGCAGAGGTCGAGGGGGGTGCCCTCTAGTCAGCACTGATAGGGTCACACCTGGAGAAATGTCCAGTTCTGGGCTCCCCCATACAAGAGGCATGGGCATACTGGAGAGAGTCTAATGAAAGGTCACGATGATGATGGAAGGGCCTGGAGCATCTCTCATACAAAAGGAAAGGCTGAGAGAGTTGGGACGATCTAGCTTAGAGAACAGAAGGCTCAGGGGGGATATTATCAATGGAGACAGATTCCCAAAGAGAGAGCGTACAGATTAAGGCTGTTTCCAGTGGTGCCCTATGACAGGACAAGAAGCAATGACCACAAACTGAAACACAGGAGGCTCCATCTGAACATCAGGAAATACTTTTTATTTTTTTTTTTTTTTTACTGTAAGGGTGACTGAACACTGACACAGGTTGTCCAGAGAGGCTGTGGAGTCTCCATCCCTGGTAACATTCAAAAGCCATCTGGACATGGTCCTGGGCAACTTTCTTTAGGTGGTGGTGGGGTTTGGACTGGATGACCTCCAAAGGTCCATTCCAACCTCAACCATTCTATGATTGTACACTAGCCTGAATACTGGCTTTGCTCTCCATTAGACTAAAACAAATTCCCCCTTTCAGATCACACTTTAGGGTCATCTCCCCAGAGAAGACCTGTTCATTAGAGACTGAAGTATCTGGACAGTTACATTTGTAAAAAGTTAGTGGGTTTTGGTTGTTTGTTTGTGTATGTATGCGTATGTTAAAAAAAAAAAAATCAGTTAGGGGATTAAAGTATGTATATCCAGTATTTTAACAAGCACAATTCCATATAAGCAGGTTATGTGAGAGGGAATAATAGAGAGGGAAGCAGTATTTAAGAAACTGTTAATATAGTATATTCTAATACATCTTTCCTACATGGTGCAGCTAAATCATCCAACAAGAAATATTATTGTTTTTCACAAAAATTCTGCAAACCTCAATCAAATGATCTAAAATTCTGTAAAATACATGCTTGTTCCTTAACTTCAATTTCCGTCAGTAATTTTATAGGTCCCTTGGGTCAGACAGAGCAGAAACAGATGGTGCTCTGCAGAACTTTACAGTGCATTATCTACAGTAACACAATAAATTAAAGAGTTCTGCAGATACTGAACTTTTGCTTTTAATCTTGATGTCGTACTTCTTATTCCAGTAAGTGTTATAATTTTAATCTAATTTATTAATCTGACAGGTGTATAAAAAAAGGCCTAACAACTCAGAGCACACAACAGTAACAAACCCAAAAGAGTCAGGAGTTGTATTTGTATGAAATATACAACAGCTGGCTTATTTTTCCCTCCTCCCCAATTTGGTTTTCAACTCAAATCACAACCATATTTATTCAAGAAACAGATAACTATACTGGTCCAGAAATGTATCTGTCTTATAATTTTGAAAATCAATCTGCTTTAATAAAGTGGCATTAAAAAGAAAAGTAGCCTTTTGAAGTTCAAGGATGGAAGCATTAATGGAAAGGTTCGAGCAGCTTCATAGTCTACTGACACATGAATGATAGCTATTCTTATTAGGGTGATAAGTTACAGAAACTTCACTAGTTATTGCAATTATTGCAATAGAACTAGATAGATGTAAAAACATATAACAACTTAATCACAGCATCATTTATTTCTTTCAAGTGGGTATAATGCACAATATGGCAGAACATGGACAACAGGAAATGTCTCCTGGTAATTCACTGGATCACAGATTTAAAATGCTTTTTGTTCAGCATCACAGAACAATTTTCTGTGTATTGGAGAAATTGTAGAATTGTAATGTAGAATTACATCTACAAAGTAAATACCTCATCAAATATGAAGAGACTTGGCATTTACTTCTAGATATTTATGAAAACTACACGTGGTTTAAACTGAGAAAATAATATGATATGTTTAAAAAATATTGAAAGTATACTTCACTTACTCTCTTTGATAATGTTACACATAAAAGTATCAACTTCAGCTATATCAATGTAGTACAGAAAGATACATTCAGTTGATTTACTCAGGTCTGCAATGAAAATGTTCTTCTAGTCTGTAGTGGCACCTTTTTTGAAATTAAATGGAGCTTTTTTCATGTAACGGGTCAAAACAGCTGTCCTGTGGTATGACCCACTTCTCCACAACCGTGTTAAATCTAACCAAAAAATGCTTATAAAGAAGTTCTTTTTTTTTTTTTTTTTTTTACTTTCTTATGCATCTATACTTAAAAGCACAACCTTTACAGGTAAAATATTACGAAAATAACCTGTGAAGCTGGTTGTTCAGATGTTTCCAGACTAGACAGTACTGACAGACAACAGATACGGGAATAAACATTACTGCAAATAAATGCTGTACTGTAATAAAGACTATGTTGAGACTGCAAAGTTGTTATAAAATCACTGAAAACTTTTGAAAAGTTTTCTGTATTTCTCTCTCACACACTGTGCGTCAGGTTCCCTCCAACAGAAATAATGTTTTGTTACTACTACCAAAATCCTCCTGGTATAAAATGTATTTTAACACTTTTCTACAAGCAGAAAAAACTTGAATTCCTAGTGTTTTAGGATCTCTGTTTAAGACTAGAAGACTACAATCTCTAATTCTTAGAATAAACTCAAGAGTAATTTTTTTAAACGAATGAGTCTAAAGTACAAACAAAAATAAGAAGAAAGTAAATAACAACTTTAGCTTAATTAACAATAAAAATCGTAAGTCTTGTTTCAGACTACTAAAAGACTCTAAAGTTGATCTGATGCAGTACTTGAACTAGCCATGGATACTATATAATTAACTGCTTAGGTTATCACCCCTTTTTTATCACATATCCTTCTTCAGTTTTACAGCCTATTTTTCCATTTTCTTGTGCTTCATAAAGCCCTTTGTTGCTCTCACATTTTTCATCCATTTTGCCTTCTAGCCTGCGTCTGCAGAAAGACAATGGTGAACTGACAGTTTTCATCTGAACATCATCAATCAGGGAAAATGAAGTTTTCTTCACTAGGGACTTTTTTATTTATTTATTCTTTAAACCGGAACAGAAACTGTTTTAAGGCTGTCAAAATGTAACTGGTTTCTTGTTTGAATGTTGATTCCAAGGTTTTGTCAGCATTTTACTAAAGAAATATGTTTCAGCTACTATCACCCAGATGCTTGTTGCCAATCTCTAACAGATATCAGCTCTATAACTACCAGTTATTCATAGCAGGACAACACTTGTGCCACGACACCTCTGCTTATGTGAGCCAGAAGCCACCTTTGAACTCTCCTGGTGTACTACCCATTTGGCAGCCTAGTTACCACTGTTTATAGGATGTAGGAGTACTGTGACACGAAGAGCCATCCAGTTCTCATGCTGTGAGGAACAGTACTGTACAGCTGGGAGGAGCTGGTCCTGTGTGGGAGTAGGAATCTCGAAAGACCACAAAACAAAGGTCTTGATGCCAGAACTGCCTCAGCATTCTAGATCAACAGGGCATTTTGGATCAAAGGAGTCTTTCTTTGGCTTATTTGGGAAAACTTAGAGCAAAAGAGAGAAAGAAAAATACACTTGATTATAGTACTAAGAAAATGTCAAAGAAGGGGGGTAGTGGCCTACACAATGAACAAAACTGCTGGCACGCTGTCAGAAAGTCATCATTTTTCATTTCACTATATTTTCCTTTAGAGCACAACACTCTACAATCTTTCCTTCTGTATTACTAACATACAGCAACACATATGTAAAAGCCAACTTTATCATCTCTACAACTGGAATAATAGACAAAATGATGGAAACAAAATTAGTGTAAAAAGCAGGGAAAACTCGCAAAAATATGTGACATGCTTGTCTCTTTGTTCAGTAAGTTATTGGGTGATGCTTTGATACTAAAAGATGAACACAAACCAACAATTCTTACGATTTAACTTTGGGCTGCTAGCTCCAGTGCTCCAATGTAAGAGTTTCAAAATATTTAGATGAAACCTTTCCTCTGCACCCAATGAATGAGTCTTCCATCAGCTCCATATGCTTTTTCTCTCCCTTTCAAGAGCATTAGTATTTTATTTTCTTGGAATAGAACCAGCAATAAGCAGCAAGGACCATATTATTTTCATGACAGTAATACAAAGAAGTTAGACTGAATCCTTATTAGAGTGTTTCAGTAGGTTCTTTTCTGTCTAAAAGAAGCCATGAAACAGATGTTTGTAGAAGACAGGTATCATCATCTAGTTAGGACTGAATGGTTGGATGATTATTGTATCAAGAATACTGACTGCTAAGACTACAAACCTACTAAGGTAGAACTCTTGTTACCAACTCTAAGGAGCTGAAAGAGAACACATTTAAACTTTGTAAGGATTATAGTTGGTAAAGTCTTATAATTCTACAGTTTATTAAAAAAGTGGCATTTTTATTGAACACATTTAGAAAAAAAAACAAACTGAAAAATCCCCTTTAGCGTAATTTATCAGATCAGGCCAAGGCAAAACAGACACAAAGCTACAGAAGTAGAGGTCAGCTTTTGACTTGTTCATTTAATTTCTGCCAAAGGTACTTGGATGAAGTCTTCAAGTCTGACTCGCATATTTGAAGAAATTAGACAAGCAGTATTTGCACAGGCAAGCAGAGATGTCCATATGGATTTGTTTCCATCACACTGCAATCTTTTCCACAGTTAAATTTGTGAATCTTTGAGTTCGAATACTTATGGAAGGCCTGGACTTGCTTCAGAGAAACCCAGTGAATTCTGCCCTGCCAGAGACCACCCGGTCAGTGAGGGGGCTTCCAGGAGAGCATAAAAAAATCCTGCTTCCAATCTGAGCCGCAGCATTTGTCGACAGGACTTTTAGCCATAGAGAGTTCAGCTCAAAAACCTGGACTAGAGCTTTTAAAATAAGCTCTTCTGGTCCGTTAGATGTTTAGGAGACTTCATTCTGATGTTACAGACTTCTAACTATATTCTTAGACAGAAAACAAAAAAACCAAAACAAACTCACCCAACACCACCTCCTCAAACAACTGCATACACCTACACACATCTAAAGCTACTATATACACACATACATGTATAAGCAAACACACTAACAAAATAAGACTATCCATTTCAAGTACAGATACAGTTTTATCACAATAAATAATCGAATTTGGGTTTGTAAGTCAGACTACTTTGGTGTCATGTTGAATTCAAACCAAAAATGTATTTATTTTTGTTGACAGCTACATCTCTTTATGAACAACTGTTTTTCCAAGTTTGTTGGAATTACATTCCCTTCAGAAACATCTTTTGCTTACAATAACTTCAGGGACTGAACATGTACTAAGTAAAATATTCTGTTATTTCAACAGTGAAGTGGCCACCTTTATGTCATATCAAGTATAACACATCCCTCTGCTCCCACTGTGCTTATTACTGTAAAAGTTCTTCTGTCTTAAAGAACAACGCATAAAGTTTTTACAAAATCTCTAAACCCAACAAGTTCCAAACCCATTCTATTTCTTCTATAAAATCATGTATATGAAGAAAAATGCTGAAGTATGATAGCTTCAATTACTTTTAATTATGTACATTATACTAAATTATTTTGAGTAGTGGAGGCAACGTGGTAATGTACAAAATCTACACATATACATGGGTAAAAGGTTATAACAGAGATGAAAACCAGCAAGAAATTGTATAATTTCAAATTCATTTTTTTCTTAGGTGTCCAAGTACTTACGTTAATTCCTTGTGCTTGCCATTAAAATTTAGTAGTTACATAATTGCCTATATACTAATTTCCCATATCTGCTTATATGTAGGAGGTGAGATTTATGGGTCTGAATTACCTCCAAGTGAGGGAGAGAGATGCACCTAAAATTTCCACATCCTGCATGAGTTTTTAAATTGCTGAATTTTATCACAGAAGTGGAGTTAAAGGCACTCACTCTTTTACTGGTGTAAGGCTTCATTTAGTTGACACGCTTTGAGAACCATTAGAAGAGTATCTTTCTGAAATAAGCAGGTATTCTCAGTTTCTGATTCCCACTGAGACTGCACACTGAGCTTCTCACGTCAGGAGGTACGGGCCATGCCCAGAAGCAGACGCCAGTGTCTGGGAAATTAATACTAAACTTCACATGTTTCTGGAACTGAGTGTTTTTGAGAATTTGGGACTGAAGTCCCAATTAGATCAGCACAGGCAGGAATTAAGCATCTTTTATGGATTCAGTCCTATTTAGAATATTTAAAGCAGGTTTACGCAAATGGGATAATAAATCGAAGAGAAAGCAGTAGTTACTGTCAAAAGGTTACAGATACAGTACAGTAATGCCTTACAAGCAGCACATTAATAGAAAAGTTTGCATGACAAGCAGCTGCTCATGCAATGTTATGGCACCTCAAATTTTTTCAGGCATTTTACAGTTTCAAATACTTAGCAAATTTGTAAAATTGAAGATAAAAAAAACAGCCTCAACCAATGCACTACTTGTGCTACCTCATTATAAAAAAACCCTCCAGCCAAATAAGCACTGTAATTCTGAGTTCTGAATTTGTTAAGACTTCTCTTTAGAAAATAAAAACTTTATTAAGAACTGCAAAGCAGCTTAGCTGTCTATTCTTCCTTACCAGACAATATAATCACAGCCTGTTAGTTGAGCTCCATTTTCACAAGAGTAAAATTTCATTCTGTTTAAACATGGCTACCACATTGAAGGTATAAAAGAAGCAACCCTTTTATGCACCCCTAGTTAGCAGAAGGATCCAATAAAGATTAGATGTCTACTGCAGACTAAAAGAATATTCATTGTGCACATTTGAATATTAATTAAAATATATTTTTACCTCTCCTGACATATCAGGCGCCATAGGAATGACTGGCCACAAAGAAGAGTAGATTCCAAAAAACACTACCCAAAGTGCTATGCTGCCCCAAATAGCTATATGGCTGAACTGTTAAAACAAACAAAAAAAAGAGAACAGAAGAATCATCACAGATGCATTATGACTTAAAAAGATCTTTGCTACTTAGTATTTAAAACGCGATTCCGATATATTGGATAAATTTTCTGCGCCTTTAACTCTGCTACTTCAGTTACCTATTTCTTAAAGAAAGGTAATACTTTCAGCAGCAACATTACTTTTTAAGCCAATTTAAGTTAACTTACAATCAATTCAGAGTAATTTGATTTTTCTAGCTTAAAGACTACTTTAAGCCATATCCCAGTGTCCTCCCTTTCAATACTAAGCATTATTTTTTGTATGTGGATATTCTGTCTTTCCACACAGTAACCACAGTTTAGTTTGATATTGTGGGCTGGGCTGACAAATTGTAAGGGTGTAATATAATAAATAAGAAAACAATACAATTATTGATCCATCATATTTTATAGAACATTTGAGAATATGGTAAAGACATTTGCTTACCAAAGTCCAATATGAGGTCTCTAATCCAGCCTTCAAGCACACAGTTAGAACCACAAACTTAAAGAGAGAGAGAGAGAGATTCTTATTTAATATAGGAATCTTCCTTAACATACAGAATTGATTAGTTTCATTAAAATTTCAGGAGAACAGAAGAAAAAGTTTAATGGTTTTCATACTTCATGTTTACTCGCACAAATGAAATAAGGGAAAGGATAATCAGTCTCTTACATTTAAATGTGAGTTCCATAAAAACACTCAAGAAAGTACTGTGTGTGTGAATGCACCTAGCTGTGTAATGTGATCCAAACCAGATTGTAACGCAGAAGGCAATCATTTCTATGGACCTGCAGAAGCTATAGAAGAGCCCTTTAAGAGAATCTGCTCCCCAGAAAAATGTAGGGCTTTCAGCAGCCCAAAAGTGACATTCTTTTAGACCATAGCTAGCTGAATTTTTCTTTTTTTTTGGTAAGTGTGCATGCTTAGATCTGAAGTTTAAGTGCCCCTTCGAAATGACCACAGTAAAATGCCACTAGAATATTTAAAAATACACTCCAGTAATAAACTAGTAATAGAACACCAGGAATTATTAGCTTCCATTAATAATCTCCACTCATTTGATTTGGAAAACCATTCTTTTGTAGCTGAAGTCTTAAACATTTCCCTTGCCTCACTCCTAGAACTCTGCAAGTCTGGCTCTGAGTCATTAGCTTCTTTCTTGATGGTATTTTGGTTACACAGAAAGGGTTGTGAAAAGTGTAGTCCACTTCAGCGGAGATGTCTGACTCCCTAGTTATGGAGAGGATGACTACTACTTTCTACGTGAAGACAGATTTAGAAGATCTAGATGCTGGGCTGAAAACTTGCAATTGATCAAGCATACAGTAGTCTAAATTAAAAAAAAAAAAGAAAAATGAAAAAGTTTTGTTTGTGTCATTAGTACTTTGTTAGTAATTGAATGACCTTTGCCAAACCCTGAAAAGCCAGAGTTAAATGCTGGCAGCCTAAGACCTATGTTCTGCATACAAAAAAACATGTTGAATCAGTCTGTTACGTCATTTTCATTCTTCCCTCTTACATTTACTCTTATCTTTACTCTTTTTAGGGAGCAATCTCTGAAAACATCATGTTATTTTCCTGTAGGACATAACTCCATTTTAGTTTAGAGATGAGCAGTAGTAGAAAGTTTATAATCCTGCAGCAAGGACTAGTTGATTTGGGAAAACTGTTTATCTCCTCCTTTTGAAATTCACACAAACAAGTTTTCTGTTTAGCAAAGAAATAGTTACTACATTTTGTAACGTACGCGTGAACATGTATCGCAAGTTTTGCTTTATGTGCAATCTGAAGAACATGGGGCTGAAAAACAGAGTCACAAAGACATAGCTCCAACTGTAACAGCTACAGTTTAAACTCTAGTTTGTTGGCCAGGTTGGCAGCAATGACGTGAGTCAGTTTGTCTGTGGTTGAACTTCAAGGAGTCTCAGAAATTCAGAAGTTTACTTCAATCAGAAATGGAAAATAACTGGTTAAATATATTTGACAAGACTTTCACTATGTCTGGTGCACAGAAGGATACAAGTCTTGCCAGAAAGCTTTTGCCCTAGCTATAAGTTTATGCTTTTAATTCTGGAATCTCCTATTTCAACTACTGCTGCATTATTAAGGACAAAAAAAAAAAAAAAAAATCACAGCGCCACAATTCCATTATCTAAAACATGTGTGAAATCAAATTAGAAGAAAATTAAGGACCGTGATGAGTGTTATAATTTACTTATTCTATCCAGTTCTGGTGCTATGTTTGGATGAGTGAAAAAAATGAATTATGACCAAAAAAAACCTTGTCATCTGGAACACTTGCTTGCTACTTTTGAGTCAGTCGTAAGAAAAGAAAACATTCTTTAGGATGAGATTAAGAATTCTCATTGCACATACAAAATGTATCCACACAAGAAACACTGCAGGTCTCTATAATAAAAGAGACATACTCTGTGAATATACACCCTCCTTGCATCTTAACTGATTCCCCTAACAAAGTTACCAACTACGCACAGTGGCTTATTTAAGTATTTGGGTTTCATTGCTCCCTCCTCCCCTTGATACAAACTACTGATAGCTCACTGAATCTTACTCAGGGAACAAGAAATCAAACTGGTATTCTGTATAAAGCACTGAGCTTTTTTTAAGGAGTCCTCAAGAACGTTCGCACAAATGTTTTCATGGCACTCTACTCCTATTCGAAATTTATGTTTGAAGAAATAATTCCAGGATGCGATAGGAATCAGTACACATTCCTTTCTTTGTGGATCCAAAGAAACTGTATTAATTTCTGCATCCCTTTGCTATAAATTTTTGCACAAGTAATGAATGTAGACTTCCTAAAAAAAGATCAAAAGCAGTGGGAAGAATGAGAAGTACCTTAGCCTTATGATTTTGATATTTCAAGACAATGACTGACAACTATCAGTGCATATCACTTCACAAGCACAGATTTTTTTTTTTTAATCTTCAAAAAAATCCCCCCAGCCCCCAATTTTGAGACTCTCAAATCTTCATGTGTGCTCCAGACTTCCTTGAATTCCTGCACAAGAGCAGGAATACATCAATTGCAACCCCCATCCCTCCTCAGATTTTCAATCTGAAGTGAAGGAAAGTGGAGAATCTGCAAAACAAATGAAAAAGCAGCTTGTCTGGACTTATAATCGTGAATTAACGTTTTCTTGGGAAATTCTTGGCCATTCTGCAGGTTAGTAGCAAGCAATTAGCCTCCCAAGATGGTGAAGTTTCAGGTCTCCTAGTTGAAAACCAGTTGCAGAAGGTGACAGAACAATTGCATTGTGACCTCTGTTTTATCATTTATGGATACAGCTTGACAAACGGAAATGAGTAGCTCCAGGTTACTATATTGAAAGTACCAGAAATTAACTAATTTATGAAGGTGGTGGAAACTGTTGCTGAAAATTTGAAAATGAAGGCTTCAGTGTTTGTGAGTCAGCTGATGTCACAGATACTCAGATGTTCTGCAGAACTGTAAGACTTCAAGACTATCCATCAACTGATGGGTGATAATCTTAAAAGACACCACTTGTCCAACGCTCATTTCTACAGGACCTAGTGTAATCCAGTACACTCTTAGCACAGCATGTAACTTGTTTTGTCCTGGTGCCAATCTTGGCTTCCTTTTTGGAAGGAAGTACAGAGTAGAAAGACTGGGTAGGATGAAGTTCTGAGATCCCTTCAGGAATGAATTTCAGCTGTGATTGCAGCAGTATGTTGAATAATTGGGTTTAACACATGTACAGCACTAACTCACTCAACAAAATGATGGCCAATACAAAGGATACTTTCAGAGCAATCAAAGAGTAGGAGATGCTATCAGAAAACTTGGCTTAAGTGCTAGGGTAGGTGAAGTTATGCAACTCGTGTATATATATATAACATACATACAATTAATAAAATAAAATTCAGTTGAATTGAACAAGGCCACAACTTCTAAGTACAGTAAATAATGAAACATTTGTAGATAGGGTGAAAACCCCGTGCAGAATACCTCTCCCCAGAAGAACCTGTTTCACTTTCAACAGCAGGGCATTCTAGAGAATATTCTTATGAAGTATTTATCAATACTGGGGAAAGCAGTGACATTGAGACAAATGACTGACTTCTAAACACTGCTTGGTGTTATGAGATCATAATGCAAGTAGACCTGTATCAGTTGAACTACTTCTGTCAGGATTGAGCTATGACAATGACTGTGACCTTACATCTTAATTTTATTAAGACTTGCACAGAAAACACTTACCCAGGATATTCCATCCATCCCTAACACAAATCAGTTCATCATATGATAGACTGCATGATCATATGTAACCACAGCTGACAAAACATGCTGTGCTTGCCTTTTGGAACAGGGGAAGGGAAGCGTACAGGAACTACACTTCTAAGAGAATGTGTGAACAAATAATTTTTCAATGTGCCTGAAAGAATAATTTTAAAGTCCATGTACAGACTGTCAGAAGAAACATTTTAACTGCCAAAGCAGTAGGAAATACACAGAATGGGCTGTGGTTACTCAGCCCTTTATAACCTTTCTGGTTAGCTCACCAGAAAACACCATTCACAATGTTCTCTCATACACAGGAGATGCTGACAGTAGCTACAGTCTCAAAGGACTACAATGTATTCGAGAATACTTTCCTTTCATTTCAGTTATAATGTTTCCCTATTCCCTAAGGAAATTGATTTCGATGTGAATTTGTATTACAGCCCCCTTATTTTGATGGAAGAATTAATTTCTTTTTGTATCTGCCAACAACAGGAAATTGAAAAATTAATTGAACTCTTAATGTTGAAGAACAGAAGAGAGTAAGCACAAGTCTAATTTTGCTTCTCAGAGATCTTGGAGAACCCTCAACTATTGGGTAATACTGATGAAGTTCAACAAGGCCAAGTGCTGGGTTCTGCTCCTGAGTCAGGGCAATCCCAAGCACAAACACAGGCAGGGTGGAGAATGGATTAAGAGAAGCACTGAGGAGAAGGACTTGGGGGTGTCCTTTGATGAGAAGCTCAACATGAGCCAGCAATGTGCGCTCGCGGTCCAGAAGGCCAACCGCATCATGGGATACATCAAAAGTGTGGCCAGCAGGTCGAGGGGGGTGATTCTGCCCCTCTACTCTCCTCTCATGAGACCCCACCTGGAGTACTGTGTCCAGCCCTGGGGCCCTCAACATAAGGAGATGGACCTGTTGGAGCGGGTCCAGAGGAGGGCCACGAAGATGATCAGAGGGCTGGAGCCTCTCCTATGAGGACAGGCTGAGAGAGTTGGAGTTGTTCAGTCTGGGGAAGAGAAGGTTCTGGGGAGACCTTATTGGAGCCTTCCAGTACATAAAAGGGGCCTACAGGAAAGATGGGGAGGGGTTCTTTATCAGGGTATGTAGCGACAAGACAAAGGGTAACGGCTTTAAACTGAAAGAAGGTAGATTTAGATTAGATATCAGGAAGAAATTCTTGACTGTGAGGGTGGTGAGACACTGGCACAGGTTGCCCAGAGAAGCTGTGGATAGCTCCACCCCTGAAAGTGCTCAAGGCCAGGTTGGATGGGGCTTTGAGCAACCTGGTCTAGTGGAACGTGTCCCTGCCCATGGCAGGGGGGTTGGAACTAGATGATCTTTAAGGCCCCTTCCAACCCAAACCATTCTATGATTAATACCTAGCAAATGAGAAACAGATATTTAGTTTCATTACTTTATTCTAGGAGGTAAAAGACTAAAAGAAGAAAAAAAACCCTGTAGTGACTAATAGCTATGAGAGTAACAGGAGGTTACTCAAGTGTGGGTCAAGTGTAATTCTGGCAGTTTGGCTGTCTCCAAAGAGATGCTCCAGAAACCTTGGTTCCATGTGGCTCGCTCTCTCCCTTTCAAGGCCCCAAGATAAATTAAGAGAGGGAGAACAGAATTGTATGTTCACAAGTCCACAAACCAGTTCATATCCAATAACCTGGGACTTCCCCAATGCAGAAACTTACCTTAAATTAGTAAGCATGTTAATGAGGGAATTACAGTTCCCATTATTTTAAAAACAGACAGTTTCCAGTAAAGAACAGATGTATCTTCTGCATCTTTTATTGAACTGCTTTGTTTTAAAAACTGGAATTAGAATGCAAAATGCACTTCAAAGCTTCTCAAGAAGTTGTTCAATCTTAAGCACTACAATGAGTCAAGTATTCTATGCAGAGCTTTATAAATAATAATAAACCCACATCTTCCTAAGAGTTAAAGATAGAGCCAATATAGTTAGGCAGATGATAGAGCACCAGATAGCTGCAGCAAGACTTACCGTGTACACAGTGTTCCCCAGGAGCAGGTAATCTGAAGTTTTACCATTGCCGAATACGGTACCTGGAGAAGGAAACAGTGATAAAACATTTAAACATGCACAATAGCAATATAAATATACATATATATATATATATATAAAAATAATCTTATTTTCTGTACAAAAGAGATGGTAGCACTTCCTACAGCATACTAACAGCAGATTTCGCCCTGAATTGTATTGAACAGTAGACATTTATGACTTTATAATTTTTACTCCTTTAAATCTTTCAGTGACTTCAGGAATTACAAAAAGCTCCTGTTTCTGGGGTAACATCACATAACAATATAAGCAATATTGTATTCAGTAATAATTCAATCACAGTGACTTTTAAGTTCAGAGATACAGTATCTTACCATCAGAAAACTATGAAATATAATAGCTATAGTGTACGTTGATTGTAACATAAGTAAACAGAAGCTTAGAAAGTCAGATTTTCACTGATTCTGGGTATTTTTGGTATAGAAACTTATCTTTGCTCTTATCCACATTTCTGAGATTCAGTTTAAGTAAAAATACAAAATATACTCAATTTTAATTCTGGAGAAGCTTGTTATTCATACATTTTTAAAATTTACCCAACTCAAATCTGTGGATTCATATAAATATATATCCATTTTGCACATATGGATACACAAACAGCATTTATGCAAAGATTCAGTGCCCTGAAGAGATGTGTTTACATAAAAATCACATCTACTGTGGTTCTTAAGTTGAGAATTCTGAAACAGTGCATTTATGCTTATTTAACAGAACTTATTTTATGACTATTGCTAGAGCACAGGCCATTCTGATCCCAATTCTGTGAAAGTTCTTGGCAGACATGGGACAACATACAACTGAACTACCTAGAGGGAATTCCTCATTTGCAGTTAGAAGTATTGAGCTTGCTAAATTTCTACGTGTTCAGTTTAGGAATACTTTTAGCGCTCCAGATTGTTCATATACTGCAACTAAACCAGAACACTTACTCTGCTGTAGAGGTTCTAATCACTGGGATATTCCTTTTTACTGCCATCATATAAAGAGATATCAAAATACTGTGCATGTAGTAAGGAAGGATAAAAGCACAAGACAAAAAAAAAAAGAAAAATAAGCCCCACTGATGCTGAGAGATGATAGGAAAGGATGTTTTTTAAAAAAAGCTGTGTTATGGGAAAGAGAAGAATAAAGGTGTTTGGGTTTTTTTTGGCAGGGAGGTGGGGATGGGTTTACAACTCCTCTGATTGGGCTGGCCAGAGGAAGGCAACAAGCTGTAAAAATGGTCTGTACTTGAAAACACTTATTTTTCCACTGTCCTCAGCTAGCATACGGTATATTAAGTGCTGCTAATTAAGTATGTTTTTGTATTTGTGTTGAGCTTTTTTCCAGCCTTCATATCACCTTTATATGTGCTTGAAATGAAATTCATTTTAGTTGCAGATGAAGAGTGCTCCTTTCTTCTCAGGCCCTTTGAGGCCAATTTATCACAGAAAAAAAGAGATCTATTTATTGATATTCTGGAAGAGACAACAGGTGAAAGTTCACACAAAAAACTAGAATAAAAATGCTTGCAAACAGTCCTCCTTAACCTAGCCCTCTCACATTCCAAGATGAGGAGATCACCGTGGCTGCCTCCTTAGCTCTAGTGATACTAGTTGCACTCCTGGCACTTCCAGGATTTAACTTTCTCCCTGGACAGATTAGCACACCACAATGGACTACAAGAGCTCTGGAATCCTGAAAACAAAGCTGAGACCCTGGCTCATTTTAAAGGTTTTATAAAGAGGGAACTGTTGGTGGGTTTACTTGTACATATAAGTTTGACTTTTGCCATTTTGAGGAGTGGCTGAGGGAACTGGGGTTGTTTAGTCTGGAGAAAAGGAGGCTGAGGGGAGACCTTATTGCTCTCTACAACTACCTGGAAGCAGGCTGTAGCAAGGGGAAGGTCAGTCTCTTCTCCCAAGTAACACGAGACAGGACAAGAGGAAATGGCCTCAAGTTATCCCAGAGGAGTTTTAGATCGTGTAGTAGGAAAAACTCCTTCACCAAAAGGGTTGTCCAGCATTGGAACAGGTTGCCCAGGGAAGTGGTGGAATCACCATCCCTGGAGGTATTTAAAAGATGGGCAGACATGGTGCTTAGGGGCATGGTTTAGTGGTGGTTTTGGTAGTGCTAGGTTGATGGTTGGACTTGATGATCTAAGGTCCCTTCCAACCTAGACGATTCTATGATTTACTGTTAAGTTGACAAAGCTGCATCAGAAGAAGCTTCTGTGAAGATTTATGTCCTTGTCACTTTTCATACCCACGTGACAGTACATGGAAGTTTTGTGTACTGTACAATGGTTATGTTCCATGAAGCAAATTCTGAAAAATAATTCTTACAAATCCATACCTATTGTCTGATCATGTATTTCTTGGTATACTCTACTACAATGCATGCAATTTGAAATTTTCCACTTACAGACATGAGAAGCACACAAGTGAGACTAAAGAGTAAACAGGAAAAAAATGCTCAAGTGAAAGGATGGCCATGAGCTCTGTGAGATTTTCATGATCTTCAGGATTTGATTTTCAATGTTTTAATAAATACCTGCTCAAATATGCACTCTGCTGCTTAACAATATATACCTAGCAGTAAAGAGCATAATGAGGATAAAAGAGAGGAAGAAGCAGGCAGCTAAGTCTGTTCCCATCAGTCAGAGTGCTAGGACTCAGCACTCATGCACAAAACTGAGCTATTCCCCATTCTTCCCATTCCTCCTTTCATGTCTCAGGATCCTCCTGTGCCGCCTCTTTGCAAAGAGAAGGTGGAGGCTGAGACCCGTTCTCAGAAGTTCCTCTCTCTGATGAATCTCTCTGGCACTCATCAGCTCCTCCCTAGGAAACTAATAGCATTATTTCTCTTTCCTCTTTACACCCAAAGCCATCAGAGATTTAATTAACAGCAGCTCCCATCCTGCACTCGTTTCCCCTTCATGCAGAACTCTGTGTACCAGCTGGACCCACGGCAGGTACTGGTTATACCGCCCACCATGCACGCAATCCCTGTCCCATTTCTGCTCCCCTTGCTCACCTCGCCTTTCTCTAGGAATGAAAGAGGAAGACAGAAGGCAATTTGTTCAGACTTGCCAGCAGGTCGGTTCTGGCCCAGGGGCTGTGAGCCCAAGAGGTCTGTGCCACAGCGCTCTCACAAGTGCTCATACAAGTGTCTCAGCTTTGCCATTCACACAGGAACTATATTCTGCATCACCACACACACTCATTAAAGATTTCTCCATCATTTAATGCATAAATCTCTCACAGACTGGCTACAGCTTTGAATGGGGATTTTGGTTTGGATTTGAGGTTGTGGTTTTAGAGTATGCATTGACATTTTGGGACCTCTTTCCTCCTGGGCTGTGTAAACCTCTCCAATGCAAACTGCTGCCACTGAACTCACATCCAGTGGCCTTTCACAGAAAACAGGCTGCTACCTGCTTCCCTTTACCCATCAGAAATGACCGAGCATAAACATTCCGCAAGAAGTTTTCCCCTTAACCTTTCCAGGCACAATCGGCTGTGACCACCTCACTACCTAGTAGTCTCAACACTTCCAAAATGTCCACGAGAATACTTCTGTCCCCTATGCCAGGGCAGACTGTCTGGCTATATCAGGGAAACTGAAAAGACTACTAGTTTTACAGAAAAGCTGCAGGCTACAGACTTCTTTTTTTTTTCTCCCCACAAAGTGGAAGCAAACCAAAACCTTACCCCTATGAGAGCTCCCATGCACACAAGCATTCCCACAAATGGGAAGCAGTGCTTTCAAGTTTCCTCTAATTAATACAGCTTTCCTCCCAACCGTCTTGTTTCCTTCTGCAGCTCAGGTGCACACACAACAGTTGAACTAGAAGACAGGACTTAGCTGACCAAGGCATCACGAGCCCTACTCATACAGATGTTAACTAATGGGTTAATATTTTAAATTATTTGAAGTAACAGGAGAGAAGGTATAAACATTGGCAGTAAAAGTTTACAAAACTTAAGAGACAATGCAAGGGACAGTCCTGATTTAGGATCTTGTAGGTATTTACCATGGTAGCACATTATATAAAAAAGCCAGCATAATTAAATAGCAATCACTCTTTCTCTATCTTGTTTCAGTTTACTCCAAACCTATTTATACAGTTTTATGCATATGTACATAATATTACTCCTATTTTATACAGATTTTAAATAAAACATTTTAAATATACTGCATCTGCTCTAGTTCTGGAAATGGTATCCTAAAATGTAATTATACAAAACTGTTAGTATTTATAAAGTTTTCCTAAGAAAAAAGAAAGAATTTAGATGTTTAGTACCTTTCAACTTTATATTTTTATTTGTCATAATACTTACCATGCTGGAGGGCTTTTAGCGGAAACCAAAACAGAATGAATGAGTGGAAGAGGCCATTTAAACAATGAACCCAGAAAACCTAAGGGAAAACAGAAAAATCCATGAGAACCATTTGCAATAAACTAGCTCTGTGAACCCTGACCTTTCTTTTTATCTGCATGTTAGATTCACAAAATACGTTTCTGTCAGGCCACCACTGTGAAGTAATATAACTGACAGGCACTTTCTGCCTCTTCGCTCTTCATGGGTCATTTGTTTATTTTTATGTTTTGAAAAAAAAGTGTGTATTATCTCCTCCTTTTAATTTCAAATCAGAAGGGAAATTAAAATGTATACATATGGGAATATCATCAGAAAAAATTAAACTAAACCAGACAACTGGAACAAGTGCTACATTTTAAGTAGGGAACTAAAAAGGACTCTAGCTTTTATAATTTACATTTTGTGCAATAAGAAATTGGATAGTAGAACAATCAAAACCTGAGTTTTACATATACCTATGTACATATTTCCACATACAAAGTAATTAAAAAGGGACAAATAAAAGTATCGTCCTTAGACTTTTCCTTACATGCTCCATTCTTGAAGTGCTCAGCTTCATCATATTAAACTTCCTTTAATGTATTTGTTAAATAATTCAAATTTCACTTTCAAACTTATTTTCATTTGTAAAATATGCCTTTTGAAAATAACTGTATTAAGCTTAAGCAGAAACAACCTATTGATGCTTTCCATAATATGTGTATAAAGACATAAAAAGACCTACTCAAAAATATATAATCCATTTCCTTCAGGAGAGCAATCATGTTTTTTCATTAACAACGCTTTTCACAACCATAGCCTTTATTATAACCAACTGATGTGTATTAAGAGTGTTAGGGTGTTCAAGCAATTGAAATTAAGTTGCCTGCCTCACAACATTTTCCACAATGTCGAAGTCTTTTGTTAGATTATACAACTACACTAGGTTGTATGATCCAATTTACACTCCAATACTTTGCACATTTGAACTTGTGCTACTCATTAACCTTTGTCTCTCCTTCTTGCTATGTCATTACCAGAAGTTTTTATTTGACAGAAAGCACAGGTGGGTGCAAGAAAAATTAGTTCTACTTTTCCATTTTCCTGACCAATTCTTATTGTCACATGCTAATCCTTTAACCTCTGTCATGACCTCATAACCTTTGATCCCTTTTACCATAACAAACATCTGCATCTACATTCAAGGCAGTAATGTTTCCAAATCTTTAACACCAACTATTCAACTTATATAGCTGGGAATTTTGTAGCTGGGAAGTTTGTAGATGTTTACTCATAACAAGTGTCAAACGGGAATAGCTACAGAATTTCCAATGACGTCAACAATACATCTATGCAATAATAAAAATTATATTATAGACTTCTAATTTAAAAAAAATCCAACAAACGTAACTCATGACTTACATTATTGTGTTGAAACTATCACAACACAAAAGTGTCTGTATTAATGGACCATAAAATGTCTTATATTTGTAAAGCATTCACTGTGACGCAAGAAATGCTATTTTCCCTAGTTTCCTTAAAATTTTTGTTTTTGTAGATGAAGGGATGCATTGAGGAAGAAAGCGAAAAATCTCATATGCTTCCGTGAACAAAAATAGTTTAGACAAATAATTCTACGTACATAGGAGTACTCCAGTTTCACAACGCAAGCGGCACAGAGCTAAGTATGCTGTATCAGCTCCATGCGTCTACTACAGACCACCACATGTAGGCATTCAATGACAGACTGAAAACATCCCCAAGTTCAACATACAAAGACATTACTTGAAATGTCCCAATTATATTTACAAAAATCAAATCAAACCAGAAGGAACACTTACAAACATCACAGCATTCACGAAATTGCAGATTCAGGAAGAAGTTTTAGTCAGGTTTTTTAACAAAGGTTATTTATGGATAAATCTGTAGAAATTGTGTATATTGTATATAATAAGACTCCTACACTGTTTTACTACTGCTTGTGCTAGTCTCTCCAAGATGAATGTCACCTGTTTTCCACCTCAAGTAGCCTTAGATTTCTTTTGATCCACCCTGACAATTCTTAACTGTCTCCAAGTATTTTTACCCAAAACTCAAAATTAAACCATAAAATCTCAACTCCAAATTGACTAAGACCAGTACCAAGTACCTCCCTCTACAAATCTAATGACAGTTCTTATTGTCCTCTGCAACACTTCTCCACAGGCTTTAGTAATCCATTTCCATATAACAGTACCAACACATACAGCCCAGCGACAGAGAGGGGTCTAATCACTTCTGCCTATAGAAGACAGCTTTATTACCACCAGAGAAAAGAAAAAAAAAGAATCAGGGCTTCCATATTTGCTAGAAATATATACATGATTTGCACCATTCACAGACATGCGGACAACTCAAAATAGTAGTAATAAAAATCTCCTCCTTTTTAAATTATGAGCAGCACAGAACCAAAAGGATAACTACACTGAATTCTTATTAATTTCTACTTTAATTATATTTGATTTTTTATCTACCTTAGTATTAAAGTCCAGTGCATTTTGGGAAGTCTTGTATAACTCTGGATATTTCAGCATGTTTTCTTTTCGACAGGATCTCTCAAATATTCCAAGAGTTAGTGGAGGCATTGCTGTAAACATCTAGCAGATGGATTAAAAAACAAAACAAAACAAAATTGCAAAACTTCAGAGGCAAGGACTTGCTTAAAGATTGCTTACTCAAGAAACTTTCACAATTATGGCTAAAAATGACTGAAAACACACAAATCATCTTACCACATTGTAGAGACCAATACACCATCTTTCAAAAAGAATTTGTCCAGAAAAGCCATTGACAAAAGCAAACCAGATCTGAAAAAGGAGAACCATATATTACTCAAATGTCCTGTGAGGTGTGATAAACAGATTTCTTTTTCTCAGCTTCACAAAAAGGAGTATTCCTAGAACACATTTACAATGCANAAAAAAAAAAAAACCCACTTGTGTTCAGAACAGGTAACGGGCAATCTAGTCAAATATGTGAGCAATTCCATCTGAACATAAAAACATTTCAAGAAGGTAGCTATTGTCAGAAGGAAGTACTTAATGATTTAGCTCACTGCATTTGTATTGTACTTGATTCTTAATGAAATAAAAATTCTGAGAAATATAGAAATATCAGAGGAAAAAAATATCACAGGAAACACCTGCATCATCTTCTAATCATTAGCAACCCTCCTAACAAATAGAATTCCTCCAGTAAGCTGTAGTCTGGAACTGAAAATCGTACTAATCGTCCTTTTTCATACACGAAACTCATGAAAAGATGAGGCTAAAATCAACTACAATTACTTAGTTAACAAGCAGTAACAACTACAGAGTTTTAGAGAGGCAGCTGGAAATCTCCCCATTGCGCAAGTTTAATCACTTTTTGCTAAGAGGTTAAAAAAAAATCAAATTTAATTTGAAAGGCATGATGACACATTTTCTTATGTTTTTCAGAGCATGACTGCTTTCTTCTATTTCTTACTTCACGCTTATATTAGTTCAATGACAAAGTGGAGAAGAAGCATGCCTGATGAATCTTTATTAACGAGATACACCGAAACTATATTGCCTAGGACAAACATAAAAGCTATATGGAAGCTAGGATCATCTATACAACAATTCTACTCGATTTAAGACTCATGTTTTTCAAGTGAATTTTTAGACGCTGTGTTGCAGAGACTTTGCTACAGTTCACATTTCATTTGACTTTATTACCGAAGCACGAATTGCTACAACCAACATGTATGTTTATCAATATGTACCCAGGCTGGCCTCTAGACCAGATTCTATGACTATGCTTATATTATTTTATTATGTTGTGGAATGTTTGAACATGCTTGTGAATACTTGGAGATGGAGAAAAAAACCTGAAATTAGCAACTATTAACACTAAAAACACAAGTTAAAATCCAGCTAAAATTCCAAGTTGTTCAACCAATAAATGAAAAGGAAATAGATTTTTTTTGGAGGGCCAATTATCAGATTGCCTAAAAAATCATGAATATTACAGGCTGCGATATAGAGATATAGAATATACTGAATTTTCTGGTCTTATAATGCTGAATTCCTTTACTTTGATTGATTTAACAGTAATAAGCACTCTATTTTCTAACCTTTCAGTCTATTAACTGAAAAGACAACAGAATTACTTATGCCAGTTGAATGAGATTTTTATAAGTTGTTATGTATTTTGATTTTTGAAATAGGAATTATGATTTAACTGTGGTGAATTTAGAAGACATTTATTAGCAGCAGTTTCTCAGTAGTTGAGTACAAGGGAGCGAGATGAGTGCATAGTCAGTTGTTCATTACTGAACAATTAATTATGCACTCAACATCAGCACAATTTTTGGATGCTTTACAACTAAGCTAAGTGTGCGCACCTAATCCAGAATGTCACCACTGATGCTGGATACGAGTTGTGCTCCTCAACTGCATTCTTTCTTTTTAATCTTCTCATTATACATAGTTTCTACATTCTTTTACTCCCAACCGAGAAAGACAGGTCTTGAGAGAGGAGTGGAGGACATATTATTATGTGAGTGACCACTAATTTTTTCTTGTTTGTATCAAATACTGGAGTAAATTTTACAATTATTAATTTGAAAGGGTTTAGGGTGGTAGAAAAGGACAGTTTTAATAGAAAATGTGTGACACAGTAGTTCGGTGCATGTACATCTGAATATGTACACACTTTATATGCGTACTTCTAAATACATACACATTTCTGTAAGTTATTATTATTGCTGGTAATTTCAGACAGAGTTTAACAAAAGTAAGACTCTAGGAAGAAAATAACACAGACCACAAGTAGACATATACTTGACCCTTCATAACCAGGAGTATATGGAAAGAACATTAACTTTCTGCTGTGATTTATCTAACAGTCAAGGTGTTATAAAACTTTAATTTAAAAAGAAAGGCCTAAACGCATGTACTGAATCTATTCCACACACTCATTTCTACTAAAGTTAAGTGATGCTAAGCAAAACTTGAAAATGTTTTGGAGTGACTGTTTTAAAAGCAATGCAACCATTTATGATAAAATTTCAATTTACAATGGAACACCATATATGAAGTCAATACCAAGCCTCTCAGAAATGCTATGCATAATTTTATTCCTTAAAAACCCTGATGCTTTCATTTTTATTTTGTACAGAATTTAAGTTAAAATTTTCAAAGTATTTAAACTTTGAAAACCAAGCTTTTACTGTAGAATTGTAAAGAAATCCTTGAAGTTATAATAGTAACTTCTGAAAACTTAGCATTTACTTTCTTCCAAAGAAAGCATGCAAGTTACAGGCATGTCAGTTAAGGTTTAGTGTAATAAGGAACCGGAACAAATCTTGGTCAGAACTCTAGATGCAAGCCAAGAAATGAAATCTGGTAGCACCCCTGGGTTCTGAAGTTCTTGTTGAATCTATCAGAAAAATGCCTGGGAAAAGAAATCTTTTAATGGGGCTAAAAGCAATGCCCTCTGTAGTATAAACACTACTATTTAGAGGAATACCAGATATACTACTTTAAGAGACAGAGCATCTTTAATACCTAAGCAGAAACATGGATTTTCTGTTGTTTACAAGACACTAATTTAACGCCCACATAAAAAACACCTATGTCTCAAAAATAATTAGCAGAGCTAAGGTGGAGGTAGCAGTAAGGATAAATAGTCAATATCCTAGAAAATAACACTCTCAACCATACATGAAAAAAACCCTCTATGTAGCTTACTACAGTATTAATAGTGACAGTGACAAGAAACACAGCTTCTTGCATCACAGTGGGAAATTTATTCACGGACAAGTGTGTTTCATTCCGATTATGACAGACAATGAAGGCAGCTGTACCTGCAAAATATGTTTTTAGGACGTGTTGTACATGGTACTAATTTAGGAGCAGATTCAGCCACTTCTCCTAGGGGGCATGTCCTAGTCTAACAGCTCAAATTACTAATCCAGCACCCCTATACAGTAGAACAGGAGATAGGTGTTCTTGAGAAGTAATTTAGGCTATGGGAGAGAGAAGTGAAAATTCACACCATTTTGTAGTTTAATTGCTACATCATTTCCATTGAAATGGAAAGATTTAGATTCATACCCCATCTAAAATGAGACAGATCTCAATGCAGATCCCTGTATTTCTAAGTTTTCAAACCATATAATGCAAAAAAGTGGGCACGAGCACATTTGCTTTCTTCTGTCTATGCTTTAAACTGAACGTGGTGCAGTTTGCACACATTAAGCATGCTGTGGCATACTGAACAACAGCACCTCAACTCTACAGCTCAGAAGCAGTGTGAATATATACAGAAAGCCTGCTCGTGTTGGGGGTTATGCATGATACGGGGTCTCAGTATGACCACAGGCATTTATCTGGTGCATTGGGCAAAGGAAATCGGGAACAAAATGACAAGCTTCAGTTATGGACATTAGCAGCAGAAAGTGTGTAACTCAGAAGGGGGATGAAAAGGGCTTGGTGGGGGTAAAAAATTAAAAAAAAAAAAAAAATTAATCACCATAATCCAGAGTTTACAAAGAACGAAAAAGAGACTGTTACAGCTCTAATTACTTAGTATAACTGAATTGTTTCTGTAGTATCACTTAAGTTGTTACAAATGGCCATGTTTAAGGATCTGTGACTGAACTTTAAATATGAACTCCACGCATCTGTTTCTTCTGTTTGTGTTCATGTCTTTTACTTTTTTGTTTGAATTTGCCCTTACAGGAAACATGAATGACCTACGCAGATCTTCAAAATTTTTTTTATATTGTAAACCTTTTTTTTTTATTTGACATAAACCAGTTATTTTATGTTATTACTAGCTAGTAGAACAAAAAGTACCAATAGGAAAATTTTGTCCCTCCCACATTGAAAGCAGACTTGCATAACGTCACAAAATGAGTAGTTTTAAACAAATGAGTATATGCAGTAATGGTAATTATAAAACCAAAACCAATCCACAAAGGAGTTCTCAATCACTAAGATCATTCTCAATCCCAATTGTCATTATAAGGTAATGAAAGCCCCATCAAAATAAGTATGAGACTGCACACACTTACCCTATGCAAGTGTGAGGCTCGGTAGAAGTTTAATAATGCACATTAGCAGTCTATTAGAAATTAAAGTTTTCACTTGCAATTCAGAACATAACCTCTAAAGTTACTGGGACTAGTCCCAGACAAAAGATGAGGTTCATGTTTAAATATCTTCTCAGTCAAGACAGAGTAGAGAATGTTATTACAGACCACTTTAGTTCTTTTGAACAGGAGTTTAAATGTCCACAAACACTAATCAGTGTGCAGGAGTATTACTATAGACCTTTACTGCTTTATGAACCAAGAAACCAACAGCACTTATTTTGTATCATCCCACAAATGCCCAGCAAAAAGGCTGTATTTTAGATTAATTGGAATCTATTACATTACTTGTTTGGTACTGATCAGTACCAATATATATTATTTAAAAATATAATATGCATCTATTAAGTAAAGGTAGATATTTTTAGTTATTGTCAGCTAATAAAAGAAAACTTAATTAAAGCAACTTCCAGACATGCCTTTCATAGCATTATTTTCTGAACTCCAAGACAGAGGAGGTGTGGCCACAAAAGCTTCACAGACGTTTTCCTGATGTAGCATTTCTGCATATTAAGCAGCAGCTTACAAATACTCATTGAGCTCTCTGCTCCCACGCCTGATCCGTACAAAAAACTGAAAAGAGAGATTCAAGACTGGCAGTTGTCCTTTCTAGAGACATTCAATGATGAATTTCTGCCCATTCACTCACAGTATTGACATGAGCTATTAACATCTGTGAAAGTTTTCTGAGCTGCCAAACGTTGGGTATACAGGAATTCAAGCAGAAGTCATCTTGTCTTCCAGAGAAGGTGTATATGGCAAAATGCTTGTATGCACGATATATAAAGGGTCATAACCCATATAAAAATGATCTCTTTGCCCTTCTGCTCAGGAGGCAGAGGCTACCTCTTCTAGTCTTTTGTATTTTTAGACTCTGTTCCTTGCATTTAACTTGCTTTCACAAAGAATATAAATGGTGGGATATTTATATCTGATTTAAGTTGTAAATTTACAGTGTGTCTGCAGGTGACAATGACAGAAAATTAGGAAAAATAAGGTAGTATGTTCTAAAGCCCAACTTCGTATGCTCTCCATAAACACAAAGTATACGATAATACTGTTCCTTCAAACACTTCAAAAGCTACTGCTAGTCAGTACTTCTGGAAGTCCAATCATTTAATCAGATATTCAGCTTTTGAAATGCAGGAACTGAAGAAAAGGATCTTTAATGGATTTGCTTTTTCTATGGCTTTCTACTTTATTTTTTCTAAACAGGCTACAAACTTGCTACCACTAGATTGAAATCTATTTATGTTAATAACACAATAAAGAGGAAAAAAGGAAAATTTAAAAATGTAAAAAGATATGCTAAGAAAAATACACAGTTTTTGGCTACAACACATGCATAAAAAGATGTTTAAAGTATTTTCAAATATTGCAACTTTGTTAAGATCGCATACATAAATACCAAAATTGGAAATATTAACTTAGTGTTTACATCAGGTCTAACAAAAATAAGGCATTTTCTTTCAGTAAAAACCAGATACATACTGTGCAAGTTTAAGATATTAATTTGAAAATATATTAAAAAACCTAAGAAAGTTTTAAGAATAACTGTTAACCCCATTACCATAAAAAGTACAAAAGACTGACCTATAAAGCTTATTTTGTGACCAAGCTCTGCAACAAATTAATTTTTCTTTCCACATTTTTAACCCAAAGTATCATTGTAAATATAAAGTTTGAATCGATTATCAACATAATTAATGGATATGTATTTGGTTAGAAGAAAGCAAGCAGCTGTTGAAAGAAAAAAAAAAAAAGAGGAACAGTAAATGAAAGGGAGCAAAAATTTAAAAATCCATTTAAAAATATGTTCAAAATTTTAAGGTTGCCATGTGGTCATGAAGGTCATGAAAACTACTGCTACACATGCTGTCTTAACTATACCTACCAATAAACATACATTTATTACAACACAGTTCTCATACTACTGTATTTTTCACAAGCCTCTAGTCTCCTTAAAATCTCAGGTGAGAAACTCACTCAGCTACTTTCAAGGAAAGCATCCCCGTCTATGAACTAGAGCCTAAGGAGGCGTGGTTACCCCATCAACAAGTGAAAGGTATGCAGTAGTGTAACTAAACATATATGTTAAAACCTTAAGTAGTGTTCTGACTGGCAACAGCCCAGCCATGCAGCTCAACAGTGACTTGAAAAAGGGCTTCAAGATTGCAAACCAGACAGTTGCTGACACCAGCTCAAAGAGCTTAAACACATACAAGTGGCCTTAAATATGCCAAGAAATGTAACTGTATTCCTTAAATACTGTAATGATGTTATAGACACAGAATTTTAATAAGCTAGCAGTATTATGCAACACAAAATTCAGTATTAATATTTAGTATGTATTCGTAAGACAATTGGGTCTCTTAAAGTTAAAAAAAATAAATCACTAATATTAATCAGTTTATTATAAAGCAAGATTCAGTACTAGTAAGTGTTCATTGACAGTTTAAATGCTTCTTTAAAATCATACATAATAATAAAAAGCTCAAAATAGTAAAATTTTTTACTTAAGAAGTAACATTTGCTGTACTGTAAAATTACCTCGATAATATAAAGGACTATATTCTTGTAGAAACAATACAAGATGCATTTAGCTACTCGGTTATAATTCCAGGCTCCGTGAACCAACAACAAGTTCTTCAAATACTTGAACTGCAAAAAATGAACAATTATACAATCAGAACATGCACACACCAGCATTAATCTGATATTAAACCACTTTATTGTAGTATTTTACAGTGTAGTGACTTACCTGAGCAATTGAGTAGTCTGACGAATTAGCAGCCTGTAGACCTTCATTGCCGCTAATACCAACACCAACATGTGCTGTTTGTATCATACTAACATCATTTGCTCCATCACCAATTGCTAGAGTTACTACTTTAACTTGTTTTTTAACCATTTCTACAACTTCAGATTTTTGAAGTGGTGATACCCTAAGGGGTAACAGAAAGAAAAAGGTTTAATACGGGACTTTCAAATGAACGTACTTTCAAAACATACTGTAAAAAGGTAATAAAAGCAGGCCAACTAGCATCCTGGTCAGTGACACAATGTTCTCACTGCCCTTTAGGCTATAGGCTAAAAGCACATTCCCAGCAAAATTCATAGAAACCTTCAATTTGCTGAAGCAAGATGTTAACAGGGCTGGAGATAATGTAGCTCAAATAGCAATGGGCCCCTAAAACACAGCAATGGAAGAAACACCAAACACTGCCACAGCCAGTATTGACTTACAACAATTACAGATGTTGGCACGTTCCGTTGTTACGCTTTCTGTTTTCCTCTCTGTTTAAATAGGTATTTTGTAAATAAACAACAAGATATTTAAGACACAAATGTCAATGCAAACAGGAACAAACAAAGTGGACCACCACTATCTTAACATAGCCTACACTGCTAAATGAGAGGAAGCAATCACAGCCTGGGCTGCATCAAAAGCAGTGTGGTCAGCAGGTGGAGGGAGGTGATTCTGTCCCTCTACTCTGCTCTGGTGAGACCCCACCTGGAGTACTGCCTCCAGCTCCAGAGGTGACTACAGCTGACACTGTAGGGTGGCTACAAAGAAGATGGAGACTCCCTTTTTACAAGGAGTCACAGGGAAAAGACGAGGGGCAATGGGTACAAGTTACTCTCGGGGAGACTCCAACTGGGCACAAGAGGAAAATTTTTCACAGTGAGAAAAATCTGCCATTGGAATAAGCTCCCCAGGGATTCCCCAACATTGGACACTTAAAATTAGGCTGGAGATGGTGCTGGGCAGCTAGGCAGTCTTGTCTAGACTGTGCTTTTCCCAAGAAAGGTTGGACAAGATGATCCTTGAAGTCCCTTCCAACCTGGTATTCTATGATAAGTAATAAGTAGAAACAGCCTTTGAGAAATTTTGATGACTATGTCCTTTAGAAATGCAAATTTCACCAAACCAACATCAGTTTCCTATGGAAGGAAAGCACTTTCCCACAGAAATGAAGACTATTTAAGTTTTTAGCCATCCAAGGTTGATAGAGATTAATCTGAAACGTAGCTTAAAACTGTAGGAGAAACCCATGGTTTTCTAGACGTTTTTTACATCTTGAAACACATATTTATTCATATAACGTTTATGAAGAATTAAGTTTTGTCTAAAATAGTACATTACACTACCAATCATAATTCTTACTAGACAAAACATACATAACACTTCCGTTATGCAAGAACTGAGACTACTTAAGAGCTGAAAGAGGATCCCAAACTATTCCTGATGGAGGAAGTCAACTCACCGAGCATATTAGAGACAACTGTTTTAAAACATCAAATTTTAAACAGAAATGATTAATATTTGAGACATTATGATCTGTCTTCCTGCATATTATTTCATAGACAGATACACAACTTCTGAAATTAAAGTACACTCTCTCTTCTATAAATTCCTTAATATTACATTTGAAGCGTATTTGTTGTATTATTTGTTTCAACTACAAGCCCCCTCGCCTTTTGTAGGATGATATCTTACATATTCTTGAGGTCACACTCGTCATAATCACATAACTTCACTCTGTACCATCCTTTCAGTGATACCAGTTTATGACTTCGGTCCCTATCACCAAGGTACTCATTTTACTACAGAACAGACTTATTCTTGGTCAGATTTCAGTGTCACAGAAGAACTAATGAAGGATTAATACGAGTTCCATAGATCATTTATAAAAGAAAAAAGAAAGTATCTTCCATTTTTCTTCCAGCAAATGCCACTATACTTTCATTTTGTCTACTGTATAAATTTATAGGAAAGAAAAAAAAAAAAGGGTTTCAACAAGTAGACTAAGCCTCAACATCAGATAGGTTACTGAGTTCCCAGCATAGGGGTACGCTAATAGCGGTTGCCTCTCTTTTCTAGACCATGGTGCTTAACACTGAGACGATGTTGTTAACGGATACTGGTTACACCGTGTCTATGATCATCTTTGCTCACATACAATATTGTAACTCCCACTGGGTTCAGTAGCATCTTTCTAACTCTTCTGGTTCTCCTCTCTATGTCCCAAAAGAGACCTTCACACAGTTCACCTGTGGGTGATACCTCATCACCTGAAAAAACACCCCAGTACCTATTCTGTGCCAATTAAGTAAAATTTCTTAAGCTTTAAGTACAATAAATCAGAGAAAGGTTGCATAAAATTCAATTGCATAATTTTGCAAAACGAAACAAGGAGTGAAAAATTATCCAGCCTTTGGATTGAAGGTAGCTATCTAGTTACTTTATTCAGCAGCCTGTGCAACGCATGCCATCGGACTTTTGAGAAAGGTACTTGGGATGAGTACAGCCTTGTGGTGAACTTGGGGTGAAAGCTTCTGGGCAATAGCCCTTCAGAAGAATTCTATGGTCCAAGTATATCAGGAAGCATTTCTATGATCTTTTGTTACATGTTTTATTTGAACTCTGCTGATGAGTATTGTATCAAGACTCATTACAGCCAGCCTCTATAGAAGACTCCTGACCCAAGAATTTCTTTTTCATCTTTTTAACTTTCCAGGAACGGTGGCTTATTTCCCTTTCAGACAATGTTACAGTGGCAGTTGGAAGATGGCACTTACTCTCATTGCCTGATGGATCAAATTCATGGTGAAACCAATAAAAAAAAAATCTTTTGTTCATTCTGTTCACTCTTAGCTGTACATTTTTACTATAGAATAATCCTTTTAACATTCTTCTTGCACACATTACTCTGAAGCCAATACAGAGTTGGAATTCAGTTTGTCAAAGTCTTTAAGCCAAACATCTGCTTGGAATTAATAACACAGAGATTTTTGAAGTGAAGTGTCTACTGAGTATTTGTCAGCTTCATCTTTGTTATCTTTGTTTGTCTTTGTAAGAGCCATAGGTAACAAACGTTTCTGAACAAGTCAATACAGTCTGAAAACTTCAAAGAAAGTGATGTAATTTGTACTTTTAAAACCAATGAGTGCTTAAAATGTTTACTGCCTCTATGTGGAAGGAAAAGAGGCCTACATTTTCAGTTAGTCAGGACAATATGTTTAAGTGATTTACGTTGATTAAAAATTACCATTTTAAAATTTTTTATTTTCAAGCTCACAAACAAGGAAATGAAATTTTTGTTACCAATGATGGAGCATGAACAGAAACTTTTTTTTTTGGACAGAATTCTGACTCTTGAGAAGCATGTGATATTAAAAAAGCACATGCTAAACCAGTGAGTGTTACAAGCAAATATTTTAGTTTTAAACCTGCAGCCAATTTTTAAACAACCACAGAGCATATACCTAGACATGTACTGAAACCGGCTGACCTAAGCATATTATGGAAACATAGAAATGGCAGAGAGAACGCTACCAGAACAGAAACTTTCATTTTGCACTTTGTTGTTTCTTCACAAAAATGCTATGAATACAACACAGCTATATGTATGGAATATGTTCAACGGTTCTACAGTTCAACAGAAACAGAAATACTGTCTCTTTAAAAGGCACAAAACGTGTTTTCAGATCAAGGAAAGAGAAGAAACAGAAACATAGTTTTGAAAGAGCAGTTCTACACACGTCCTGCTTGTTACTTACTATACTGAGCAAAACTGGAACTAGTACAACACGCACAAAGCTCCAATTTGCCTGTCAGAAAGACTACTGCCATTAGAAAAATGTTTATACACATTATAAACTGTGTAGCAGTGTAAGATCTCAGTTTAAAAGACAGTAAGACCTTAGTTTGAAATTCAGAGTGTTTCATGCTGGAGCATGGCTACAAACCTAACCATAAAAAAAAAGTAATAAAAAAACCTGCTTGGTGGCATAACACATCACTTGACAGAAAGGATGGAAGGACTACAAACCAGGCGCTTATTTGGATCTTATAAACTCATTTGCTTTTCCCTGTCCTTTTGCAAGGCTGAAAAACAGCTCAATTTGGAACACTGATTTTTCAGATGAATCTGCTTTATCTTAGTGGAACATTACTAAACTCTCTACCTGAACACAAGAACCTTCCATTTATTTATCTTATGAATCAAAAGCACACAATCTATTAAACCATATTTACAACAGTTTTCACATTTGTACAAGACCATGTCTCTACCTTCAAGTAGAAGACAGGATAGGCAATAATGAAGTAGTAGACACTATGCTTATATAATTTCTTGAAAGAAGATTTGAACTTGGCAAGAAGTTATGCTGAATTCTAGGAATTATTTTGTTCTTGCACAAAATCCAGGCTGACCTCCTTTTTCACGGATTTTTTTCTAACACAATATTTCAATTATAATCAGACATAGCATCCTATTTAAATATGGAATTAGACATAATTAGACAACCCTAAAAATTTCAGTTCTACATTAATTGTGAGAACTTGAATTTGTGACACTGTTGCATACTGAGAAACAGCAAGCTGCAATGCCTCTAGAAGAGCTTGAATACCTTGTTTCTGAGTTAACTTTTTTGTGTTTTAATATAGGAAATAGCATTCTCTATATGACTATGAAGGTCAAAATAGTGACAAATACTCTGAGAGCATTAACTGGCTATCCTTGTAATAGTTACCTCAGACACTGATGAAAATAACAGCAATTTCCACAGTTCTGGAATGTCTGATTGCATTTGTAATACAGATATCCTACCTGGGTTGCCAATGATCTTGTAAAGGAAAGTCCTGGCTTCTGCTTTTTGACAGATTAATCACTTAGCCTAAGACAAGTTCTTTAAACATCAACGGGAGCAGTTCTTGTTTATCTAGCTACCACGCAGCGAATTTCCCTTTTCACTCGATCACTCAAATGAAGAAAAGATGATGTACTGCTCAGCAGATGCTTGCAGTTTTTGTGTTTAAATCCATAAAAATGCAAGAAAGCCCCAAAACACATAATTTATCACTTACAGTCCTACATATTCCTTCCTTAATATAAATCTGGAAATATTAAAAGGCAAGCCAAGTTGCTTTCATATTATGTATATTTAAGGAATGCAGATATTTAGTTTTCTTTGAGCTGGAGAAAGTTCTCTTGTTATGGTAAGCTTACAGCTCGAATAGCTGATGTTTAAATATCTGATTGTATAAAAGAACCCTAAACCAATCAGAAGTAATAATAAAAAAAGGTGTTTTCATCAGCTTCAGGAAATAAACATCACCCAGTTTAGTACCTTTAACATTTTTGTGTGCTTCTTATGCAACATAAACCATGGCTTACAGAAAAAGCAGAGATATAAAATCTTGCCTGCGGAGGAAGCTCTACTTAAGAATCCAGATGTGCAAAAATCTGCAGGTAACTGTAGTATCAATTTAAGGTTAAGATCAGTGTCTTAATCTTGCTGCGACTACCCTTGACAGACAACAAATTATTTTTCTAGGTATGTGCAACATGACTGTCTTTGTTTGATGAGTACAGTCTGTAGCAAACTGCTCTACAGAAATATTTTGCTTGAATGACTGTATTTCATAACTTCAGCTACTACATTTTTTAAATATATATATTTCATGGTTGGACAACACAGATGTGTATTTTCTCTGAAATAAAAAGTTTTTTTATTTTTTATACATGAATAAAAATATTGCAGAGCAAAAATAATGTAATACTTACCTGCAACAAATAACAGCTTTACATGACAAAGCCAAATCCAGAAAATACTGTCTCACTCCAAATGTCAAAGCATACTTCAGAGATTTACCATCAATGATAAGAGCAAAATCATTTTCCTTCCTTAAAGCATCGCCAAGAGTACTGCAATGATGGCTAAGAGTCTCTCTTGTTCCCTGTTATACAAAAAATTGTGTCCATTATTTTTAATTCCTATATTCTTAAGTCCAAGTTTTTTTTTTTTTTGAGTGTGATCAGAAACACTGAAATTTCCTTTTTTTGGGAAATTACCTCTTGATTATGCTATCAAATAAACAGTACAAAATGAAAAAAGTATTTCCAACAGCTGTATTATTAGAAACCACAGTATAAACGGTGTGTAGGATCGATCGTACACTCTGCCAAAAAAGTGTGTATAAGTTGTGGTGGAACTTTTAATGCTTTTTGAACGGCAACAATACTTGCACAAGTGTTTGCAAAGATATTATTAATTAAGTTTTCTCCATACCTATGCAAAAGAAAATTGCCATATATACAGATACCACAAGAAACAATTTCTGTTCACTACTATATAAAATGGTCCTAAAACACGTTTAGAAAAACAGTAAAAGAAACAGAGATAATTCATAACATAAGTACATGCATTATGACTGATAATTTTAACCATCGTATTAAATTTACATTTTAAAGACAAGCCCACATCAACGACATGTTATATAAAGGATCATATTTTGTATTTTTCAGCTGCTAAGAACAGTTTGAATCACACCTACACAAGTCACTATCCTGCCATCCAGTGATCACAGGAATACTGAGAACTTCAGATTACATTCAGTAGACAACACATTCATCTGTATTTATGCAGCAGGACCTCACAGCCTGCTTTGAGAAGGTCACTAATATCTAGTTTGTTACAGTACAGCTCTACCATAGAGTATCCTGAAGAAGAAAAAAAAAAAGCTTGTTGCATTTCTTTCTTTTTGAATGGCCTTCAAAGAGCTACAACATACTCTTCTTCTATTGTTCCTGCTGCACAGCCCGAAGTAAGAATAGTTTCAGAAGAGAAAGGAAGATGAAAACAAAACTTCTGCTTATAAAATATTGGATTTGCAAAATAGTAACATCCTACAACAACAATGTTCCTCTATTTTTCTACAAGTTTAACAACCAAATAACTGTGCTACTTCAGTGATTTCAGGCATACAAGTCAATAACATTTGGTGTAATAACCTAAAAATAAAACACAGAATTAAAAATCTTAAACCCTCTAAAATGAAATTAAAGATACTGCTTTGCTTTTGCCACCCAACTTACTCTGCCTACTCCCACAGTGTTGTCCATGTTTTTTGCCTACTTTGCTTCCACTGGCATTCTAAAGATTCACTGATTTATCTCAAAGGAGATGAGGCTGTTGGGGAATTCTGCACTTCAGGTTTCCTGCCTTCCTAACTTCTGTAACTATTTTCCATAGCTTTTTTTCTGATTAAGAAATATTGCAACATAAAGGAAGTATCAATTTTTCTCATCTCCATGGACTATTTAGCTTCTGACTAAATTTAAGCAATACAAGAGCCTGAAACTTCATATTCCTCATCTATCATTTCTTCTCAAACATGCGGTATAAACTCTTCTGTTTAAAGTCACCTCAATTTTTTATCTCAAAAAGACATGCCACATGCCATCAGGTAGCTCCAGGCATGCTGCATATTAAAACAAACAAAAAACCCCAAGACAATACAAAACACTCATCCTAACTGTAAAACTGTCATAAAATTCCTTTGTGTGTTTACATGTAGTTCTATGCTGAAATCCAATATCTTAAACTAAGAGCGGTATCAGAACATCCCTTATTCGCTTCTACAGCATTTCCATTAAATATTTCTCAGTGAGGTTGAATGGTAATCAAACTATTTTCTATTATTATTCATTCAGTTCACAATTAAAAGAATAAAGCTATGTTCTTTATGATTCCTACAATTAACAGTACTATACCAAAATTTAGCAGTGCGTTAAGTTAATATGATGGCAAAAAAAATAATAATCCAGTGTTCTTATACACAACTGTAAGAACTTACTACCAAACCCACATTTTAGTTGTGAAACTAAGCAGATGTTTTACAGGAGTGGAGCCTCCAAACAAGTAATGTTGCAAAAAAACAGAGATACATAAAAGCTTCCTGGAAGTCCTTCCAGTTCTATCCCAGCCAATGTAACTGGGCAGGGGGAGTGGGGTTGGGGTATTTTTCTTTTAATTTCATAAATAAAGGTATTGGTTCATACAAAAGAGGATCTCTTATTTCAGCATATTGTTTGTATCAGTTCACAGAGCTGGGTTAAAGTCTAAGCAAATAATTATTATTATTATTTTTTTTTTTTTTAAATTCTGACTTCCTCTGTCTTGCACGCTAAGGTCATAATAATGACCAAACTGAGGAAGTATTTGTTTTGTTAAATCTGTTTTACGTGTCTTAGGGACAGGGGACTGTGCCTGTCCCTAAAAGGATTAGAGTTGAGCTAGCTCCTTTTTACAATCCACTGGTATGCAATAGAAACTGTACAATTATTTTGCAATGGCAAGGGCAAGAAGCATCCACTCACTGCCACTCTTTTCAGTACTGTGACGTGTCTGCAGACCAAGAGAAACCAGCCTTCCTAACACCTGTGAACATACCAACATCTTTATACAGCCAAGAGCCTATCTTGCAGACCCAAGGAGGAGAAGACTGCCATAGGGCAGCTCTTCTCCAAGATCCTAAACACACAGGTCCCACTGCACTGGGATTTTTTTCTTCAAGGTTTCATGGCTGCTCAGTTCCTCCTGTGCTGAGGGAACTGGGTTGTCCAGCAGCTCTCATGGGAGCACGGTTCCCCTGCAAGGTAAGGGACAGAGTCCCAGTACGAGAGGTGGATCTATGCTCCTCATAAGCCAAAGTTTCAGCCATATTCCTTAACAGACCATATTCCAACTAAGTATTATGGTCTCTTGCCAGCTGTTGTTGGTATGCAGAAAGGAAAGAGGAATGGCATCCACCCTTGCAGCTGCACTGACTCAAGGTTCTGCAATCACAGCAGTCCACCCCTCTCTCTCCATCTCCTGAGACCTGCTCCGCTCCTCCATCAGAATTTTGACGACCACTTTTGACTCAACCAGTCGCACTAGAAACAGAGACTGACATCTGATTCCAACCACACCAGCAAGCAAAAGGTAGGACACAAGGGATACATTAATCAAACAGTGAAACGCGCACCATCAAGTGACGCAGAAAACTTTTAATGGAGTCTCTTGTTAAAATACTGGCATAGATCTAGTTTATCATTATTTTTTGAACTGCCTCTTGCCCTCAAAATATTTAATTACTACATTTATCTGCTCCTGAAAAAAACCCCGATCTATGTTATCACCACAGACAGATTTGCAAGCGACCAGTTTGCATATGCAATTTCAGCTGCCATACAATATCTGCACCCCATGTACTCTGAACGTACTTTGTGCCTGTAAGGAGAGGATCTCTCCATCTCTATGCAATCTAGACACTTCAGTTTGAAATAGGGAATACAGTGCAGTTACCATATCAGATGTTATCTTTTATTCTTAAACCATATTTATAAACATTTATTTTTAAAATATATTGCTTAATATATATTTATTCAACTTTTTAATCACCACACTAGAAGTGATTAACGTGCGATCCTTGTTTAATGAGTTTTTATTGGATTCCTTTCAGTAGTTTGATAAAACTACCTCACTTTATTTCATTACATATGAAGAAGTATACAAAGTAGTCAATCTTTTGCACTTCAAATCTATTAAGTATTGCAGTAGTTCTGAAATCCAGCAGTCTGTGTAAGTAACCTAAATATAGGACAGATGTTCTCACTTCCATTCATTAATTTTTGCTCAGAGACTGGTTGAAGAGTGAAAAACTCAAAAACAAAGTTAAGGGATTGAACCAAAAACCTTCCCTGTTTTTTCAGCAAACAATGATTGCAATCTTTCAAAAACTATCCAATGAACCAAACTAAGAATAGAGAATTGCCTCTTTTCGTTAATATCACAGGCTACTTGTGTCAAAAGTTGCTTACTATATGAACGGACTGGTTCCAGATGTTTAATCAACAGCTTCTGCCTGTCCTGCGCTTGGGATTTTATCATGTCTTATCAGCAAAGATATGTTAAACAATTTATATTTGAAATATAGTCATAATGATTAAATTCATACTAATGTTGAACATGTGTTATTCTAAATGGGTCATAACATTTAAATAAGTACTTATTTAAAAAAAGTAGTAAGTATTTTAATTCACGCTGTAGCCTTCTCTTACATGCTACCGTGGAATCCTTCAGTTAAGACACTCTTGCTGATTCTTATACTTTCTTTTCACTCTCTCTCCCTAAATCCTATCTTGAGCAACCTGACCACAATATAGAGTAAGGTAAACTTCATTTCAGGGTTTCCTCCTGAAGCCTCTGGACAGTGAGTTTTCCCACTGAGGAAATTCTTCCACTTCTAAGTTCATTTAAGGCTCCCTTAGAGGGCGATAAAAGGACTTAAGTTCTTTCCCTCATGGGATTTTTCACTTAATATTGCATTCCTAGCTTATCTAAAGAATCTCTTCTCTTAAAAGCACTATATACATGCAAGTTGGTAGTTTTAACCCTTGCTTGTACTGCAACATCTGATTACAATTTCAGCTGTTTAACCACACAATTCTTACAGAATACTTAGCCTCTGCCAAAAAGTAACTGTTGTTACTTTTCGGTAGATACTAAGTATTCTATAGAAACAGCATTAGAAAGTAACCTAGGATTGGTTTCTTTGGGCACTGCTAGGTGCTACTAGAAGCATGCAAAACTCCTGGCTTTGCATCTGCATGGATAGAGGCATTTCACTACATGGAATTTGTTTGCTCATCGTTCTGAAGTTCATTTGTGCATTAGCTACACTGTGGTTTTGGAAGCTGTAGATTAAGTTTCTAATTATTCAGTAACATTTTGTCACAAAGACCATAAGGTCTGCAATCCTAAAACTAACTGAGAAGATTATAAAAACAAACAAAAAACAACNCATGGTTTTAGCAGAATTTTCTGTGTTTGTCCAGATAAATAGATGCTCCAAGTTACTTCTCAGAGCACCTCCACCATGACACCTCGGTATTTTAAGCAGCAAAATAACATCTCATTAACTGAAAACTTTGCAGGTTTTACTTACATCAAGAGAGCCTTCATTTATAACAATTAGTCCCATGTTCTTTCGCAAAAGTTTGCAGGAGTGACCTGTTAAAAACATTTTTGTTTTCAAATATTTGTTCTACAAAATCGATTATAATGTAACAAAGCATTTTTTCCCTGTAAAAGAACCACAGACAAAACTAAAAATAAGATTTCCCCAGCTGAAATCAGTAGTAAAAAAATCATACCATGTTCTATAAAAATTAAACAGACAGGTACTAAGTCAGAACTTTCCTCGTGGCAACTTGTGACTGTTGTGCCTTATTCAGAGAGGTACTCAGCAGAAGGACAAGAAACAGCTTTACAGGGAGTTACAGAAAATAGTAAACAGATCTCTCTTAGCCTTGCAAATTTTTGGAATGCAACTTGTATTTCATAGAAAATTTGCATATATGCCTGTTCCCATTCTTTTCTTTTATTCTTTGATGCTTTAAACAGAATGTACGCTATATATGTGCTATGCTGTGTATTAATGATGCAGGCTGCCTAGACAAATATATGTCACCATTCTTAATAAAGTGAAAATATTATTACGCATTATGTGCATAATACATGTATTGCCTGAAACCTGAGAGTACTAGTGAAAATAATCTTAGATCAACTGTATCATGTGCATACAAGTTCTTTAAGATTAACAATAGTAACAGTAATAAAAAGGATCCATATGACTAAAATAATGTTTTATTTTGGGCACCTATGTAGGCCATTGCGGAAGTGCTGATATGCTCACATGTAAAGAATATTAACCCTTAAATGCAGCTTTCATGTATTACTATTTAAAAATTCAGATTTATCGTTGTTGAAATTAGTTAATTCACAATTCTTTTTTTCGTCCTTTATAATAAAATGGAGGAATAAAAAGAAACCTATGATTGATGGTAAAGTTTACAGTACTTTAATGCACAATCTATATTGTTTTGCTTTAGTTAAGATTATGGTCCCTACCAGCTTTCTTGGAAAGAAAAAAATACAGAAAGGAAACTAAGAATACCTATAATGTCTTAATATTATTCCCTCTTACTGTCAAACCCCAAACAACCTATTCTTTTTAATTCATTTTAGATGCTACAAAAAAAAGCACAAATGCCTATTTTCTTCCTCCTCTCTATGACATGAATTTTTCTTGCTGTTACTGTTTTAACAGAGCAAGAATTTACCATTCCCCACTCTCCCCCACCAGTGACTGAAAAATAGGTTAATATTTTAATTCTGGAATGCCATATAATATTACTTTTCACAAGAAAACTTTCCATTCTGAAAGCAAATTTTACTCTAGCAACTTCTATCACTTCTAAATCTGTAACAAAGCCATGAAATAAATGCAAATATAATACCGATGTTAATGGCAGTCTCTTGTTTGTCCCCAGTAAGTATCCAAATTTTTATGTCTGCTTTCATGAGTGTCTCTATGGTTTCAGGCACTTTGTCTTGTAGTTTATCTTCAATTGCTGTTGCTCCAAGCAGCTGAAGATTCTGTGAACATAAAACAGTCAGTACATACGGGTTTTGTGGTTGAAATTCAGTTTTAATCTTTCCGTTTCTTTTGTTTAACTTTCCATATTTACAACACAATTATTGCTCTCTAAATTCATTAATCAGATTTGCTATCAACTAATAAAAGATCTTCCAGTTTATTCCTATGAGCTTTAAGTTAAATACCTATGTGGCTTGACAAACTGTGCAGCGTGACCACTGAAACTTCATCCAGTTATTCACAAGCTCAGTAGTTTGCTCAGCAACAGCTACCTCTTCCTGAGGGTCACTTCTCTGATTTGAAGACTTAGGGAGTGCTTTTATTATGTCTTCTCTCACTTGTAATGATTTCTCTTCACTTTCTGAAAAAACCACCCTGCCAATTCATCTAAATCTTAAAACTATAATCTTCATTATGTTTCAACTTCCCATGCAGCAAATCTGTGGTTTTTTTTGTGAATACAGCCATTTTTATACTTCCTATTTCTGTACCTTTAAAACTAGCTAAAATCCTGTTAATGACACCATAGTCTAACAGTGTGCGATCCTGGTTGCAGCATGGCCTGCATACTACATACTGAGAAAGTAGTTGTGCAGCTAATACAAAATTTGTAATGGCAGCGGGGTTGCCATGGTATTAAAGTTATATAGTTTTAAGACTGTCTTGTGCACGTCTGGATAGACTGCTCATCTATGTAAACTGAAGTCCCACAAGTGACTGAAGCTATATGCCCTCACTCTTCTTTTTTCATGAATTAAACTCTGCAGGTTTTTGAGGCTCTGAATTTTAAGCAGTTTCATCAATGTAATCTCTCTTATCATTTCCAAGGGAAAAAAAAAACTCAAAAAGCAAAGTATCAAAACATCAAGCAATACTGATCTCATGAACCCCTTTTGCTTAGATGTTTAAGAGCTACGGAGCCCTTTTTTTTTAAGGCAGTGAAGTCTAACCGCATGCTGCTACTCCAGCAGCAGCGGTGCCAAAAACTCAAGGGAAGTGATTACGGCTCTGCTCTTTGTGAGGCTGCATCTGGGTATTACCTACCTCCCTTCCTGGGCCTTCAGTACAAGAGAGGTTGACAAAGTGGAGCGAGTCCAGCGGTGGGACACAAAAATAGCCTGAGGCTTGGAGCATGCCACATTAAGAGTAGCTGAGGAAGCAGAACGAGTTTAGGGAGGGATCCCACGGCTTCCTTTTGCTAACTGAAAAGGGCTTGCAAAGAAGCCATCTTTCTTTAAGAGGTGCACAGTGAAAGGACAAAAGGCAATAGTCCCATTCTGCAGCAACAGAAATTTTATTTCAGAAAAAGGGGAAAAAGAATAGTTGAGCACGAAAAAAACTGCCTACTGCAGCTGGGAAAACTCCTTTCTTGCACATACTCAAAACTTCACCGAAGTGCTGGGCAAGCAAAATTAGCTCTGCTTTGAGGAGGGATTTGTGTCTAGGTGACCTCCAGAAATCTCTTCCAACCTTAACTACTCTATGGTCGTATGATCATTATATAAAGAAGCAGATGTTGTTTGCCTGTTATTACACTTTTTTTTCCACAATAGACCAACTCTGAAAAAACACTTTCCAGTAGTTCAGGTCAAAATCAATACTTTCTGGCAAGGTAGCTACTTGCTGCAAAAACTCTGTCAAATTAATCTTTCCTTCATTTTGCTCATCTAAACTGCAAGGAATACTTGACACAGCTGTCAGTATATTGCTAGATTTTTTTCTGTCTAAGTGTTATTCCTCAAGAACGATTCAGATTTCATGGTACAGAGCAAGGACATTAATTAAGAAAACCCTCTCCTTGTTCCCCACGCCCCAAAAAAACCCAACCCAGAAAGCTACCCATACTTTTTCAATTAGTTCATAGCTCTCCTCAAGTTTGAGCGCTCTGTTCTGTATAGCTGTAGAAGCACGGTGATAGACATCTAACCACTCCTGATAGTCGCTTTCTGAAATCTCAGCCACAGCAAAACACAGAGTTCTTAATCCTAAAGAGAAAGCAGATAGGAAGTAAGATTCAGTATTTTTTAGTCCCTTCCTTGAAATGCCTCCAGTGACCAACTGAAAGCTGAATTTATTCTGTATTTCATGTATGCTTATGCTTGATTTTCAACTTATTGCTGCATGTCTTGAAGAACTTTTTTTAATATAGATAAAGTAAAAAACATGATATAAATAGAAATTTATTGAACAGAGTAACTGTTTCAAGGTAGCTGAATGTAATACAGGTGATATACTTCAGGTGAAAAAAAGACATTTTACACAAGATTTGACTTATCTTAAACTGTAAACAAAACATGAAACAATCCCAAATTACACTTGCTGAACAGGTATATCTATTAGATTTTTAGGAACATTAAAACTATAAGATTGAATTGTATTTCTGAAGAAAAATTTTATAAACTTAAATGTTGCTATGGCAGAAAGCAATAAAGTTAAAATATATCAGCATAAGGTTACAACTACACTCTTCTGCACCCCTCCTCAATATCCTTAGTAAATTGTCGGTTGAAGTTTGAAATTTACCATCCAGAAGTTGATTTTGAATCCACTCAGATTTAATTTTCCCATCTCAGAGATTCTTTCAGCTTTCCAAATTCTTAAAATAAAATCTTTGTGTACAGGCAAGGTTTGGAGATTTTACTTAACAATCTTTCATCTGGTTATACTTAACAGATTTTTTCCTTCAGTAGAAATTTGAAGAACTACAGTGAGAATTTGAGACTGCAAGATTGTAAGAAACATCTGATTTTTGACAACACACATTCACATTCAATTTAAGTAGCTAGGTGTGAATGTTCTAACAGTTCATTTTCACATATTATCAGATTCTTAGATTTCCAGAGGAAATCGGCCTAACACTTTATATACTGAGAAGAGCATTGCTCTAAGCCAAATGATGTCTCATAAAGCCACAGTTTGCAGACAGGTAGATTCAGGAGGGGGACAGACAGGACTAAGTAGTCAGTGCCTGTGGTCATTTGCCAGCTCTGCTGTAGATGAACAGCACGAGAAACAGGGATGGCTAAATGTAATCTTCATTTGTTCACAGGTTTCTACTGCGTACAGCTCAGCACTGCAGCAATTTTGAAGGGATCATGAGGCAGGGCATGAAATAACACACATGTACCTTAGATGTAAGACAGCAATCTAGTATCTTCGGGAATAAAACTTTGTGTAATCTTAATACCTTGGCAACTGAACAGCATTAGGAACACAGCGTTTCACCATCTAGACCTAGAGAATAACCTTCAGGCTGACAAATCAACTAATCTTTTTTTTTTTTCTCTGTGTAATAAGGATATGCTAGCAAGGTCCAAAGCAATGAATATGAGGTGAAAGGGAGGAAAGGAATTTATGACTAACAGTGATACTATTTCCATAATTCTTTCAAGATATTTTATACAGATGATAAAATGAAGAAAAGAATGTGTGTATGGAATATCAGCAAACAAGCTTTCAAGGCATTTGCTTGTTCTTTTTAAATCAGAAACTAATTATTTTTTTTTCTATTTCTAATTTTAAAAAGATTCTTTTAATTGTGATTTAAAAGAATCTTCCAAATGAAAAGTGGAAAACAAAATATCATTAAGTCTGCGTCTTAACAGACTGGAACAACAACACAGGAAAATTACACACTTTTTCTATTTATCCAAGCAGGCATTAACACTCAAGCTTAATAAATGCTTAAATATAAATGCCAGCCATGCTAACCACTTCATTTTTGAACAACACACCAAGAGCACGCAGCAAATGCCAAGGACATACTGTACTGCCACATGAAAGGCTACTCATGAGAAAAACTTTGCAACGTCATCAGCTGCAATTTAAATCTGATGCAAAAATAAATACCGATTTCTTTAATTGATTCCAGAGAGAGACGTACTTATTTTTTTCTTTTTTTTTAAAGATTGAATTTTATGCTTTTGAAAGGTTAGCAATTCACTCTTCAGAACAGTAAATCTTTTCATCTGTTGAAAAGAAGGGTACAAACAGTACTAGAACAAATATTTTAACATTAATACGTATGTACAGTGGTTTTAAAGATGGGTGGAATTTTTCACTTTTTATGTTGATTCATTCAATCCAACCTGCTAAGGAAAAAATTGTATCGGTTGTACCACTGATTTAATGAGAACAGTGATTAAGGATTGGATTGAAATTTTCCTATCAGTTCACACAGGACAGCAGACATGGATCTATTTTTACCTTTTCTGTAACCAAATATATAGTCTTATGACCCACACTAACTTCACATCTAAGTAACTTCTCCTTGACTGATCCTGGTTAGGCCTTTATAAAACCCCAAACTGGCCAATCAGCTCATGCAACTAGATTCATGAGCTCAAAGGGTCTGAGGCTTCTTGTTGTACCATCAGTCAAATTTGTTTGGTTTTCGCTCTGCTTTCAACTTTATTGTATAATTTATTATAACTTTGATATTATAAGATTATTTAAGGCTAACCAAATGTTTCCTGCAGAGATCTTGATATGGAAAACTAACAAAAGAAAAAGATCCGTGGCTTGCTTCTGCTGTCACTGACAGAATCAAGAGACTGAAGGTGCTGACTACAACACCAATCAAAACGCTACATTCCATTCTAAACTAAAAGAGAAAAATTAGACAAGTCATATGTAGAAGCTACACAAAAAAGCTCTTTCTTGATACAGGAAGATTTGGCCAGACATCCATTATCAAAAGCTTAGGATGGTATTTTAGAAGGAAAATATTTTAATAAAGTTTGCTTTCCAGTGTCAGCTTATTTCTTAAGACACATTAAAGATAATTTTAATGTTCTAGTAACGGTCTATTAAAAAATGGAAAAGTAAAAAAAAATGCAGTTCAGATTCCTGTAACTGTTATAATTCTGCTTCCAACTACTCTCTCCCAACTCATTAATAAATTTAAACACTATATGTCACAGTACAACTCCATAATCCTTTACCAGAAAGGGGGTATGGCATGGAAGATCTAGGAACTGTGCTAGAAGACCTTACGTGAAAGCAGAAATCTTTCTACAGTCTGCTTTCCTGCTCACATCTGTACCGTGGAAACCACTATTATTAAATAACTAACTGGCTGTTTGTATCAATCATCTTAGTTTCACAATCTCTTAAATTTGTCTTACTATTCCTACCTCATGAACCCTCCTGGAGCGGTTCCTCACCTTCAGCAACTGCTTTGTAAGAGTGATTGTTAGAACGGCAGAAATACCAAAACACACCCTATGGAAAGCTAGTGCTGGCAATTCCCCTTATTGTGACTGGTGACAGAAATAATATAGCATAAAGCTACCTTAAAAGCACCACGTTAATCATTTCCAAGCATCTTCACTTTGGCTACTTCTTCCTGTGTGCCATCCCTACACCATTCATTGAGTGTGGGACACAAAAGTGATCATGGGGAATGAGATCTTCACAGAAACAATGTGCAATGTGTTTGCTCTCTAGAAAAATACATTTTGTTTAAAAGACTCCACTGTATAGGCACTGGTTTTTGTTGTTGTGTGGTTTTTTTTGTTTGTTTGTTTTTTTAAGCATGAACTTATTACTGAAACTTCTCAGGAAGAGGAATATCATCTTTAGGAGGCATTACTAAAAGAAAATTTTCAAACTTAATGTGAGTAAAACATCACTGCAACATAAAACTGCAGAACTGAAAAATTGACCAGTAATTGAATTTCATATTTAGTTTTATACTGAATATCACCCACCTTCTGTAGCAAACTGCTCTAGATGTTTTAAGGTGATTTCTTTGTATTTTGAACTTTCAGCAAGACGGTCATAAATTACAGTATCCTGCAAAACAAATAAAATGAACTCAGAGCAATTTAATAGAAAAATGAGAGGTTTTTTGTGTAGATAATATAAATCATGTAGGAAAAAGGCAGAAAAATATGCAGCACTGTATTAATTTATTTCAGCATCAAAAACAAATAGAAGTAATTTTCTTTCAGAGGAAGGAAAAGAGGACATTCCAAATCCTCAGACACTTTAAATTTACAAATTCTGCTATGATGCAGTTTTTCTCTCCTACATTTTTTTGCTTTTATTTCCCTTCATTTTGAAAAGCACTGCATTTTCCTTTGGCTGGCCACGTGAATTCTTTTGATCTCCTAAAATGCTGTCTTCCTCTTTAATATTAAAGCCCACAAGGTAAAAATCAGTGTTTCATAACTGCCATTCTCAAGTTTTTGTAGCCAGCTTGATATACCGAGTATTAACAACAGCTTCTTCTCTCCACTTGAGAAGATATCAAATGGACATTTATATTCAATCAAACTTCATTGTTTTTAAAAAAAAAAACATTTGGGAACTGGATTTGCATCCTTCTCCCCCTCAAACTTGACTTAAGATACAGAACGAGATCTAATGAGCAACTCTTACCATTCCCAGATACATTATGATTAAAATATCTTCCCATAGATGCTGTTTTCAGGAAAATTTACTTCTGGCATAACATCAATGATAAGTTAAAATTCCCATCTAGTCACTCATGCTAGATTATCATTTCTACCTAGTGATTCATGCTCAGCTACTCCAGCAAGTAACTTATAGATTACACCATACATTCATCCATTTTCTTGGAGTACAGAAGGAAGCAATTAATAGGAAGCATAAAGGTATTAGTCCAGTAGAAAGAATAGGATGAACAGGTCTGTTATACCTTCATAGGCAGCTAGTGAAAAAAAACATTAACTAGGTTCATCACATTAAACAGTTACACAGTAAAATGATGTAAATTGAAAAAGGCATCAACATTCCTTCCCCCACATTTTCAGTATTTTGACTGCAGTTATAACAACATTTTGCTTTCATATTTGTATTGGTAGCACATGTTCTTTGATGCAGCGAAAACAGAATAAAACTCACAGCTCCTTTGCAGTACAGTCTTAACTTTCCTGATGGTGTGCGGACTATCACCGACATCCTCTTCCTAGTGCTGAAAGAGAAATAAATGCCCTGTATAAGGTGGTTCGTACATATAAATATTTAACAACATTTTACCTAAGAATATCAATACGTATCTTATTTAAGACCAAGGAAATGAAGTAAAGGCTATCTATTTTGAATTATGTTCTCAGGTGATTGGCGTGGAAAAACAGTTTTACTGTTTAATAATTAGAGTGAATGCTGGTTTTCTATGCATACTTCTGTAGGCCTGTTTCCCCGTCATAACAGATTTGAGAATCTTCACCTTCACCTGAATACGGTCTACTGATCACAAAAAAGCATCTTAAAGCACAAAGCACTTGTGACCAGTATCATAAAGAGGCAGTGCATCACTGACCATTGCAGCTTTTCCCTCCTTCCCAGCCAGAGCCTCTCGTACACCATACTGTGCTGCAACCCTCTTACTGTCATCCCAGGGTTTCATTCATCACGTAAAGTTTTAACTATGCTAAGAATTGGAAAGGGTCTCGTCTCATTTTAACTGCTCTCTGGCTCTTAGTTGTCAATGAGATCTAAGTTTTTTTTTTTGTCCTTGTAACTGAGGTAGGAATTGGAGGAAAGCATGGAGAAGACTACCACTCTCTGCCTTCTGTCTTCTCTTTGAGGTCCTCCAGCAAACATAGTTTAGATCCAAGATCACATCCAGTCAGAATGTGTATTTATACCATAATTCTTTCAAACTTCAACTTTTTAAATAAGCCCACAGTAACTGTTCAGGGAACAAAACACGTTCCTCATGCAACAATTCACAGGAAAATATACAAGAGATTGAAGTAAATGCTCCTCTTACAATTTTGGTTCTTGTTTGAACTGAATCCCATTTATATATCATCAAATAGCACTATTGTATGAATGGTTCCTGAAGTTCAGACTGTCATGGAAAACATCCTATAAGTGGGATATATGGAGATAGGTGGAGGAAAAAAAATTTATAATTACTGGTGAAGTAACTGACTGAATAGTATCTTCAGGAAAACATTTTCCTATTCCACCTGTGTGTGCACTTTGCTTCAAGTACAGACATCTGAACAGCAACATTAATTTACATTTTTACCATGAATATTGCACAAGAGAGCACAAAAAAGTATTAGCTGCTGCAACTCCTCCTCCATTTCATCTCTAATCCAAAAAGCCTCAGATAAGCAGAATTACAGAAACCCTTAGACAGTGTCCAGTTGGGGATCTGTTTAGACAGCAGTGGAGAAATTCAGATCATCTAAACCGCAGTTAAGTTGCCTAAAATAAAAGCAAGTCTCAGATCTACTTTGATTCCTACCAAGACTATCTAACCTACTGCTACTTAAATTCATTACACTTGCCTGAATGTTCAGTTAAGAAACCGTGGAGGAATTACAGTAATTTAAGGTTTGTATAAATATAGTTTGATATATATGCCCTTGACAGGTAAAAACTCAGCAGTTTTGTACTTGCAATCCTGGAGTTCTGCGTACAGCTGCCTATCAATCTACTGAAGACGTATCAGGGAATAACCAATGCTTTCCTGTAGCATTCTGAAACTTTAGCTACAAAGACAGATATTGATTCTTGACTGACATACATTTTCTTAGTAAAACTGCAATAAAGCTAATGAGCAGGACCTACTGTCAAGGACTCCTAACTTTTTATGAGCCTCTTCATTGCAGTGACAGTTTTATTTTCCTTTTCTCAGTGAAATACAGAAAACCACAAACTTGCACCACTACGAATAACTGTCACTGTGAGACCATTTTTTTTGGTTTGTTTTCTTCATCATAGAAGCGATGCGAGCAGCCATACAGGTGACCTGGTTATAAGGGGGAAAACACTGAACAGAAGATATCTGCTGAAATACTGAGAGAGAAAATGCCTGCCAGCCAGGGAACTGCTAGCCTGGGAACCAGAAACATCCTTGAGAAGCACAGCCAGCATCTCTGAAGTACAGCTGTGTACCTAGAAACCATTGGTAACCACAGAACAAGGAACTGTAACCACAAATTATTGACTGGAAAGGTGAAAAAGTCTGGAAACGGGAGAAAAAATCCCGAGGAAGTAGGAATCAGCAGTTGCTACTGGTTGTTCTAGCTGGAAGAACAGGAAAACAGTCTGGAAAAATAAACATTGGTCTGAAAGAAAAGAAAGCACCATCATCTATCGGCTGTCCCAGCTGAAAAACAGAAGTTAGCAGCGTCTATTGACTGCTCCAGGTGGTGATGTCCTACACCCCCTTATGTCTCTACAATATAAAAGTGACTTGCTTTTACCCAAAATGGAGCCTCTGTCTTTGAGAGCTCCCCTTTGTGAATTTTTCTCTGAGATCTCCTTGACAAGTTATTGGACCACCACCAGGAACAGCTTGCTGACTCCAGATTCTCACTCTTCAGAGTGAGACTTTGTCTGTCGTCTACTTTGAAGCCCCGCTCCTGGGAGCAGTTTGGTGAGCACCCTACCCATACTATTTTGAATAATACATATATCTATATGTGTGAACACACACAGAGATAACTGATCTTAAGTGTATTTCTTCAGTAGTGATAATTTAGTAGCAACTTGTAATATATGGCAACATATACTTGCTGCTATTAAAATATAAAAGTACTTTATTAGTAAAGCAAGTATACCCATGAGTAATAGTAACTTGTAGTAATCTGTAATAAAGAAATCTAGAAAATAAAGACTCTGTGTCCTTGCGCGTTACGGAATTCTGCAAACCCACTGTCGTGAGCTCTGTACACCCGCAGGCTGGGTAGCCATTTGGGTCATGACAAGGAGGCAGAATAGCTGGTAATTCCCATGCAGCTGCCATGGGATTACAGATGGACAGTAGCATCTTAAGGGGACCAAAACACCTCCCTCAGTCACAAGAATGGACACTTGGAATGCAGAAGTAGCTTGTGATGGGCCCCCTGTTACTTTAAAATCTGTCTCAGGTTTAAGATGAAAATTTCTTCAGAGTGTAAGCACACAACCATAGAAAACAAACACTGCTACAGAGGTTTCAGTACCTCCTCTGTCAGCCACTCCCTCTTTCTCCACTTAGAAGTGTCAGTCTTTGGTCACAAAACAGGATCACTGTATTCTGGACCTCTCTGAACAATGGAGAAGAGGTAATGTCTCAAAAAATGCTTTAGAAAGAGGCCGTCTGACTGCCCAGTACAACAAGCCAAGGCGATGTGGACTATTCATAAAACTGATCAGACACCGGACTAGTCAGGCTATTGCTGTGTTTCAGGTAAATACATCCCCATTATAAATAAAAATATTTAGGTTTTAGACAAGAAGCTTTACTCTGTAACTATCAGAGATGGTTTCTGCTAGACTGTAGAGGTATGCCCCAGGGATACAGATGAAAAATCAGTCATTAAATCAATAGACGGTACATACTCCAGATATTGAGATGTTACTACATCTCTACTCAATACTTGCCAGTGAAATTAATTGTAGTGCTAAATATTGAATTCATTTCCCTAACAAAACAAGCAGGCACAAGTCACAACCTCATTCAGTAGCACTGCTAGTAATGACACATTGGTGCAAAGACTGATGTGCAATTTGTGCACTGACAGTGGACATCGCTTATACTTACTGAAACAAGGAATCACAAGCTCAAAATCATGCTCTTTGCAGCTGGCCCAGGTGAAAAGACAGTGCACGTAGTCTGCACAGGGACGACAGTATGTGTAAGATATTCCATACTTCTGGATCCTTACTTGACATAGTGCCTTGCTTCCCCCTGCCCCATAGATACCTACCCATAGGGGTTGGTTTTGGCTCCCAAGAGACAACTGTGGGTTTTCTATTTGTTACAGGTCCAGGTGACAAAATACAAGAAGAGGCACAAGACCACACAGTTCCTTCCCTGACAGTATGGGGAGCCCTGAACAGCGCAGGCTCTGAACAACTCTTCACTTCCTTGAGCTTAAAGCATCACGGCCGTTGTGATATCTAAGCAGAGTATCTACTGGAGGCAACCTAAACTCAGTGCAAGTTATCAAGATGTTATTTGCTCCACAGAGATTAGCACTACATTTCAGGAATAAATGTCAGCTGGTTAAGGATTATTGGTTGCTTTCAGTATGCTCACCTGCCAGTTCAGACTGAGAGCTACTCCCTTGCCATGAACAAAGTATAATTAGCATACTGTATAAGTCTACTACTTCCCTTTTCACAGGCATAGCTATGATCACTGTAAAAAGAGAATACCATAAAAGACAACTCTGCCAAGCATTCCTACAAGTTTTACTTCTGTAACATACTTCTCCAAAAGATTATCCTATCAAGTGTTGACACTGTTGCACTCTACTTGCAGAAGAGTCTTATCTGGTTTGTACTGGAAGGTGGTGAGGAATTAGTTTGCATTTTTTCTGGGAAAAACTTTGAACACCTGGAAACTCTTAACTCAATAGTTTAATTGCTACAGATTACTTCTCTGAAGGTACATGCTCCTACCCATACAGATGGTGTTATGTTTTGGAGCCAAAATTTCTCTTGCTGTGGAACAAGGGTGACCTCTAGTGCTTCCAACAAGTCAGTTCCAAGCAAAGCTAAATATTACAGAATAAGAACAGAAACGGCTATACAAACCTGAATACTTAAGAGTTGGGTGATTGGTATGCCCCAAAAACCTTAATCCTCCAAGACTTAAGATCTAAAAGCAATTCTCCTTTCTCCACAAAGTATCACTGTTTAAATTACAATTTTAGTCTGGCACAGAAGCTTAAACAGATCTATCAAATCAAGACAAAGATCAAAACCAGAAACATAGGAATCCTTCACTGTTACTCCATGAATCCAGTACAAACTTTTGCAGATGTCAAACTAACAATGACTCACTTTGTCCTACATACTTTATAACTTTCCAGAACAGAAAGGGAAAGAAGTACCTACAGACAAATGAAAACATGGCATAAATTTGAAAAATTTCAAGTATGTCCTCTACAATACATAAACCCAACATTAATTGCAAGCAGCCATTGAAGACATACAAAACTATAAAACCTACTTTCTGTGGTGTTATTTTTTTTTTTTCACTGTGATCTTTATGTTTCACATTATTACTGCTATTATAACTATAGGCAACTACTTCTCTCATCTCACCCAACCTATACATCTTCAGCCCGTCTCTCCAGTATAGCCTTGGATTTCTATTTTTTTAATCTTTTTGCTTCTTCAGCTAAGCTCAAGGGAAACATAATAGGACAGGAAGGAAAAGAATGATCACTTTCCGCAGGCACAATTACAAGCAATCATTCTAAGAAAAAAAAAAAAAA
>VZSZ01004714.1:793651-846555 GCA_013398815.1 Ibidorhyncha struthersii | reverse complement strand
AAAAAGAGAGCTTCCTCTGCATAAAATCCCTTCCCCATCCTGTGCCAAAGTAAGCAATGGGCCTACACAAACACTTAGAACACAGACAGCATACATGGATACAATTTAAACAGATTTACATAACAAGTGAAACTGCATCCAGGTTTCTTATGGGTACCTTTATCATTTCAACAGCTTTGACACAAAATTTTTTACTAAAAGCAAAGTATGTAATGAACTCGGTTTCCAAGAAAACTAACTGGCTAGCAGTCTAGGGATGCTGCTCAGAAAAAAATGGGTTGCAGTCTAGAGTATTTAAACAAGTCATAAGTATATTTAAGGTCAAATGCAAAATTTCATTCTATCAGTCAAGGCAAACTCAAGTTATGTATAATGCTTATTTCAGTCTTCCCCCTGCCACAAATATAAAATATTTATTAAATCACATGATGCCAGGGGCTTTCAGAAATACAGTTAAAAGTTCAAGTACCTTCCTATACTGTCTTTTCACATAATTTTTTCAAGTTTTTCGATAAAGGTTTTTTTTCAATCTTTGCGCAAAAGTGAAAAATATTAGCCAGAAAGGAGATAACAGGAAAAAATATATGCCTTTGAAAACATTTTACAATAAAACCAGAAGTGTGATCTTAATCATGTACACTGCTTTGCCTATAGGATGATCACATACTACAGAAACAAAAGCCACACAACCTGCATGCTTTGCCTGTACAAATATAAAAAATGCAAACATTTTTACCCATAAGAGAAATTCATAAAGTATTTTCATAAAAAAACACTAAGTGCAGAACAGGCTGTTTACCTTGTAAATTCCAGGACATTTAACAGTTCATATCTCTCTTCCTGTCCCAACTGAAGAATTAAAAAAAAAAAAGGTGAGAATTAATGCAAAAAAACGCAAGCAAAAGAATCAAAACCAACCAAACAACATCTCAACAGACATGTACCATGATGCACTTATTCAGAAATTATTTAATACAGCAAGAGTAAATACAACAAATTACAATGTTACTCCAACATACTTACAGACTCTATGATTACTGAGTCAGGTGTCCTTCCAGTGAACACAAAACGAAGATGCCTGGCTGCTCTGACCAATGCTCCTTCGTCTGCAACAAGTCAATTAGTTATTTTGCAGATGTACCAGAAAACTGCTAGTTTATCCCGTGATTTAATGGATACAGTCCAAGCTTTTCTACTTTTGACTTCCTTTTTCCTTTATAGATTTTTAAGATTAGATGTGGCGCTGCAAAGAACTCTTTGTTTCTCCTGTTAAAATTGCTGACGTGAATTTACAGTTCAGAGAAAATAAGCCCCCAGAAGAATACGCCTCATCTCCGTAACAAGAACATCCTCTTCAAAGCACCTAGGCAAGCACCTTCCTCAGTAGGGCACTGGACAAGGTATATTTCTTTTTGTGTAGTTATGTTTTAGAAGAAAAGAGCGATAAGTCATTCCTGTAAATAATAGATAATTTCAATGCCTACATTCGGGAAACATTTTAGCAGCAAACCAGTCTCCCACAGGCATCAGTTCTCTCCAAATGGCTCAGAATGTCAGAATGGAATTTGCTCACAATGCCCAAAAAAACACTGCCAGGGCCCAGGTAGCTTTATTTATGGCCCTACCTCTGCCCTTGTCTTCCAATTTTTGAAGGACGCAATATAGAGAGATAGCCACCTAGGAGCCGGGACAGACAGGGAGGAGGAAGGCTGGAGACTCTCTGTGCTCTGTGTCATTTCTCCCATCACAACTTGTTATAATACACTAGCTCAGCAGAGCTGAGCATATTTTAATCATTTTGCCTTGCTTCATCATTTTCTGAATTCAAAAATTGTCTGTGAAGCACGGTAGGCTTGAACCAGACCTTTTGCACTATAATCTTTTATCACTCTCTAGTACAACTTAACATAACTTTTATCCTATTAATAATATTTCTTTTTCATTTTTGATTACACTCTTTGTTCTAAATCAATACCATGGTTACCAAGTACAGAATTGGTTCACAAAGAAGGACATCCATTTGTCTCTGGGTTTGATGTCTATTTGCATTTGAGCAGTTCCTTCAGACTTTCGCAGCATCTGACAACCCCTTAGGAGTGCAGTATGGTTAATCACCCTTTGCCCTTATGTAATCTACAGGATATCCATATGTATTTTCTAAAGCAAATTAGAAAAGTCTAAACCCTTTTTTGACAAAACCGATTTTAGCTGACACCATTTTTTTTTTTTTTGAGGGATATATGTTTTCTTCTTCAAATTTTGGAAGATACTTCCAAAACCAATAAACTGAATAAAATCTGCTTGCTTAGCTGATAGAATACTTTGTTATATGTTCACTCAATCATTTGAGTCTCACCTGGAGATGCTGCTTGATATATGATTTTATCACCTTCTCTTTCTGGAACTGCTGTATGACACACTGCCATCATTGTCAAAAACTCACATATTATAGGTGCAGTTGGCTAAAAAAAATAAGTGTGATCAATAATTTCAGCAATAACTAACTGAAATGTAGTAATAGACATGGACAAATAACAGTCAATAGTCAAGAAAAAATTAATGAAAGACTTTTCCTCTCTTCTTTGAAAACTATCAACAAGTAAACAAAATAGACATTATCTGTACACCAATTTCAGCAACCAGAATGATTTCCTGCTACTGTACTTTCATACCAGCTATATAGAATTTAGTAGCATTTGCTATCATAACAATCAAAAGTAGATAACCAGAAACACAGAATAATTCAAATAAGCATTTTATAGCGAAGATAAGTCTGAATGCTGTATTGAAAGTATTTTACTTTATTCCCTGAAATCTCTTTGGATGTTTTCTTTTTTACTAAAAATACTTCCTTTTACGTTTCTTTTGTCTAATACTGTATTTGACAACACTTTTTAAGAATCTTTAGAAAGATGTAGCAACCAAAGCCAAAAAGTTACGTGGAAAATACTGCAAGGTCAGGCAGCCAGCTTTTAAAGGAAGACATTTAGATAAATGTCTCAGGGACTGCAGGGTTTGTATACAAAACTGAAACAATTTAAAATTATTTAGCCAAAACAGGGGAAAAGAGTGTATATAAGCAAAACAGTTGACTGTTTTTGACAAATACAACTAAAAACATTAGTACAGCTGAAATTTGCAAAATGAATGAACTGACTCCTTAATGGTTGTTCAAAAGAAACCCCAGCATTCCCCCTAAATAAGCTCAAAGGAGCTGCCACCTCAACTGAGGTTTTTTGTAACATGTCTATAGTATTTCAGATTAGTAGCAGACCAAGAATGTGAAAAAATGAAGATAACATTACAATTACTCTATAAAACGCAATAATCTCTGAAAACCTAACTTAATTCCATAGAGCAGAAACACTAATCGGAGCGTGTTCTTGTTCTCTCCCACTGAGGGCCCCAGATCCTCTAAGATGTATTCAGAAGGCTGAATTACAGGTTCTTCTCCAAAGCACTTCCGAACACACTTAACACAGTGGTGATGCCTCTCTTTGAATGTGTGCCTGAATTTTTAACTTTAAGATGTATACAAATGCATTTTTATAGCTGGTATGCTCATATTATGTATACTGAATCCTACACATCTACCAGAAAACTCTCAAGATTCAACCACCTGGACAGCAAGGATTCTCTAGACAACAGCAGTAACGGGACGATGCCTCTTCCAACCAGTCTGTGTTACCAGCACTGAAAATGGCAAGTGCAAGTAACTGTAAGAGCCCTGTCTGCTTTAGATATGCTTGAAAGTTGCACTCAGGCGTCTAGCATTTAAGACTGCCCCATTTGTAGGAATAGAACACTTTACTGTCTACCAGTGACCCTGAAATTATTCTCCTGGGAAGACAAAATTTAAGGAAAGAAAAAGAGTAATTTATTTACACTCTTCAAAAAGAGAACAAACAATTACACTACTTAAGGCAGGTGTTCTTGGTTACAACTAGGCAAAACCATCTCTTGTACAAATGACAAACAGAAAGTGGTAACGATGGTACTGTTTCTTAGTCAAATCATAAACTAAGCTATTAACTTTCTGTGAAATATATTGTCTCTTTGGGGCAAATACCAGCCTCTAGAAGGCCTATTTCATTTCATCATCTGAACTGATGATCTAACCTCATGGAAGCACGTTCACAAAACCAATGTATACGGTTAACTCCTGACTCTTGTCTAAGCCTGGGCGTAGAAATACTAAGTCATGTCAGGATAGTAAGTTAACTTGACTGATCCTGAAAGCTTTGATGGATGTCATGACATCCTATTTACAGCATAACTAATGTTAAAACACCCACAGGATGCAAGAGTATTATATTTCAGACTTGTAACATCTGAATCATACAAGGAAAAAAAAGGGCTGGATCTAACAAGTATCAGCAAACAATTGTAAAAGTATTCATGAAGGCATGCTGATTTTGTGTAAACACTTATTTTCCTTCAAAGGACATAATCTTTTGACTTACTGAAAGCAATGGTTTGATTTCACAAAACAATGGTAATTGTTTCTATATAACTTACATGATTGCTTTGAAGATTCTCCAGTAATGATGAGTCACTAAATATTTTTTCTTCTCCATTTTGTAAGCCCTGCCTAGAAATAATTAAGTAGGAAAGAGATCATCATTAGCATATTCTTAACAATTCATATCCAAATCATCCACACTACTACGCTAAGGTCAAATGCAAATTTTGGTTTGTGGCTGTTACAATAAAGGCTGCCATCATATACTGTGAGAAAATGCAGTGAAGAGGTATTCGTTTCACATCTCCAAAGTTTATCTAATTTTAAGAAACGTTGATTTATATAAATACACTTAAATCCAGGGAAGTTTCTCTGCTGATTTCAGGAAATGCAGGATGAAATGAAAATAAATCTACAATGTAAGACTGTGGCTTCTTGTCTTTGGATCTCTAGAATGAGATTGTTGAAGATACTCAGAAAAAGATATATCTGAAGAGATCACATTTCTTTGAAAAATTAGCAGTTTTGGAATAGGTTTGCAAGTGTCTGCAGAAAAAAAAGTCCATTATCTGAAAGGGGTAAACAAACTGAGTTCAGACATCAGGGAATTCTGCATGGAGAGGATTTGTTTTCTATTACTCGTGACCAAAAAGGAACCTAGTAAACTGACGGATAAGGAAGATGCAGCAACAATGGTGAACTAGGAAGGGACTGAACAGTGGCAAGGTGGAGATGGTTCTGGAGAAATGAAGTCATATACTAACATCTCTCAAATTGTACAGGTCTTCTGTCTGAAGGTGAGTGCTCCAAAATGCAGACACTTCGAGGAAGACTTGTTAGTGCAACTGACTGTTGAGTACTAAGACAATCTAGTCCAGTTTGAATCTCAATGAAACAAAACAGTGTTGAAAAGTGAACCCAGTGGAGGAAAGTATTCTTTTTTTCTCATTTACTTTGGATCTCACCTTGACTCACATAATCTTAGAAGAGACAGTGGACTCATGCAGTGATTTAAGTTGAAGGATAAGCCATATACATCAATAGCAGTCTAAAGATTATGAAAACCAAAGTGAGCTGTTTTAGTCCTACACTACCATGAAAGAACATAAAATGGCAGTACCTCCTCTATGTACCTACTCAAGGACTACTTTTTCTAAAACCTATTATTGAAGTGAGAATTCAAAGCATCCTCATTCACCAAGACTTTTTTTCTAAATGCAAAGCAAATAGATCTTGAAGTGCCAAATGTTAACAACTTCAGATACAGTAAATTTGTTTAGAGCCTAACATTTAAGCTTTGTTTACTTAAAGCTTCCTGACAGAGAGACTTCAAGATATTTTCCAGATTCTCAGTGCTAAAAAAAAAAAAAAAAGGAAAAATATTTGCAGGTATATGCTGTGTCAAACTGGAAGACAATTATTTCTAATAAAAAAAGATTGAAATGATTTGGAATTCAGTACATTAGTCATTTTAGGACTTGAAATGTTACTGTAAAACAAATTCTATTAATTACAATAGATTTACATACAAAGAATTTTCTTCTTAAGTATCTAATTTCATAAGTATTTACAAGATGTTCACTGTTTACAAAAGTACGTTTTTTTTTTTTAACTACTGTTCAGGCATCAGTTTAACCATTTCAGATGTGCTTATAAAGATTTTGATGTGTATTAGTCAAAATCAGTCTTATTTCATAAATATAAGCAAGCATGCTTAATTTCATGTAAGCATTACCTATTTTGATGCAACCATTCACTTGTGTGCAGTTAAACGCACTTGTACATCTTTGCAAGAAACAACTTCCTGTTACATCAGAGGAGGATATTCAGGTCAGGTAAGACTCTGATGTACACATATGCCACTTTTTATGCGTATGCGGGGGGGGGCATTTTTCAGGGTTTTTTTTAAATCTAAAGAAAGAATTGTTAATTCTAATCTAGCAAAGCAAGTTATTTTCCTTCCAACTTTTTAAACATAAGATGACAACACATTACGGTTTTGTGTGACTTTCAACAAATACAATAGTGATAATTTAAAGACTGTAAATGACATTTCCCCCCCTACCTAGCTAAGCTTATTTTGAACAGCATTGCAAATACTTAGTTTAAGAAAGTATGATGAAGAAGTAGAAGGCATCATGCAGATGGCAGCACAAAAGAAGCCACGACTTAGTCCTTCCTGAAATACCTGTTAAGAGATTAATGTTGGCCCCAAGTGTATTTGGGTGTTTTAATCTCAGTTTCAGTTAAGAAGTAGGTAGTGCTAATATTCTAAAACTATCTATAGGAAGTAACATATTAATAACAACTTATTACGTATTTTTCACTCTCAAATATGAATTTTTTTCAAACACATTAGAGATTGTTATTAACCTATTACTAAGAACAGTAGAAAAGTGTCATCAAAGTTACCATAATACCAACTACCTTAAATGAAAAAACTTTCTCTCCGATACGCAATTCTGAATTGTACAGGATTGTCAGTAACTGTCCTACACCTCAGCAATCCTATTACGAATTCTATTCCAGCATATGCAACCTAATGCTGTAGAATTCTGAGGGCATAAATTTGTGTAGGACTGTCGGTCTGCATGAATTTGAAGATAAAATAAATTTTGAGTAAAATATCTCACATTTAGCTCTGTTTCTAAAAATCTCACTCACTGGTTTTAAGTTTGAATCTTCAACAAACACCACATACTAAATGATCTTTAAAGCTTACCAATCATCTGAAGGAACACTATAATCCTCAGGCTCAGGGCAATGGCTGCACATGAAGTAAGGGAAGAATAAAAACAGGGAGAGGAAAAAGAATCACAAAGGCAAAAAAAGTGGGTCATGTATAATAAAAAAATTAGTTAATGAAATTAAGTTACTAAAAAAGTTTTAAAGGTATTTCAAACTAGTATCTTGCTAATGCAAAACATTGCAAAAACACGATGTTTCTCTCGAGGCTTCATAAACTACAAATGATTTTTTTTTTCCAGTTGGAAGCTTGTCTACTTACTAACTTATACTAGTATATATAAAGGCATTTGCCCTCTTTACAAATCTTGCTTTATATTTCAGTATATATACATTGTTACAGTTTCTCACTACACAAAAGGTAGTTTTTTAATCATCTGAAGTCATGCCAATGCAGCATGTCTGGCTGGGTTCACAAAATGCTGATGAACAAAGCTAGCCATTGCACATGAAGGACTCTGCCTTGTGATGATGTACATTTGAGTATATCACAATTTGTAAGACACTTAGAAAGAAGAGGCACAGAAGATGGAACATCACTTTCACCCTTTTCTGTGTTCCCAGCTTCTTATTTGCATCAATACAGAAAGACAGACTGACTATGTTCTCTGAGTAGTTATGACAGATGCTGTAATGACTATTCATGGTAAAGAGAAACTCTGCTTTCTAAACAGTGATGCTAATCAGAAAACTGGTCTGTGTCTTTTCGAAATTGGGAGGATGGGAGCTGGAAAGTACAGCAAGGAAAAAAAAAAAAATCAGGTAATGTTTTCTAAAGAAAATATTCACACCTAGGTTTCATAAAGGAGAAATTTTAGAATTTTTGCTATACCAACTTCAGATGAAGATATATAATGAACTGAATCAAATACTGATTTTAAGTGCCATTATCATGAATGTATTTTTTATCTTAAAAAAATTGGTATACAAAAAATTTGAAAATATTTAGGCTCAGAGCAGTTTCTCTGAAGTCATAAAATTAGCTCCTTATGTTGAAATTGAGCCCTATATACATACCTATATACACACACATTTATATATATATTGGAAATATCAGGGTTAGAACCATATTTTATTACAACTGTTAAGTAAAAAATTTAATGCCTTAAGGATCCAAGTTTTTTCAAAATAGAAAGCCTAGATTAGAGTCCTAAACATGAGGATTTTCAAACGGATCCAAATGATAAAGCCACAAAAAGCCAAATCATCCCCTTTAGGACAAGGCCAACGCTTAATTTCATAACCTCTGCCTGATCTGTGCCCAGTTTGAGAGGTGTCTAATTATCTGCTACTGAATTCTCCGAGACTGGCCCAGGTACAGCATCTCACATACTGGTAAGCCACACTGGCATTTAAAATGTAGATGCTTCAGCACTATTTATTGCTCTAATGATTTTTTTTCCAAGTAAACAGTCACAGAAGTTTGAGGCTTTTACAAACTCTGCTGAAAAAGTTGGCTGCAACTGCTTATAAAGAAATAGTAAAATGCTCTGTTTGCATTTATTTGGAGAGATTTCTCAATAGCAACAGACATTTGGAGTTACGCCACTATAACAGTATTCATAAAAGCCACTTGGATGGTGGCAACAATACTGTAGTTCATGCTACAGTACTGCTAATTCAAATTCTTGTTCATCCTGTGTATTATTTACTGCAAGAGCACGTGTCATTATAAAGTACGAAGCATGGGAAATGATACTAGTTTTTGCAAGTATAAGGGAAGACTTCTTTTTAGTAATATTAAACAGACTGAGTGATAGAAAAAAACATGCATACTGAAGTGCTGTAGCAGAAAGCAAAAAGCGATGTCATGACTGAAGTCATGATACCTCTTATAAGTAAGATTTCATAGCCACAAACAAACTGACTCCTAGTTGTAGACATTGCCAGGCATAAGTTTAACTGCAGTATTAATGCATGGATACATATGCCCAGGCAGAAAAGAAAGGCACACAAATAAAGATAATCAAATAAAAATACCTACCCATAAGCAACTCCTGCTACAGTACACTTCTTAAATTGCATGACATTGCATGTCAGGGTACCCGTTTTGTCAGAAAATATGTATTTGACCTAAATGAATGATAAAACTTATTATTCATTAACATTCAGCAGTTATTTACTAGTACAATTCATGATTATCAACACACTAAATGTTTTTACTAGTTCTGCAATCTTCATAGTTTATAGAAAAAAACACCATACAGCGTGCAGTGGCAGATGCACAGTCTTCATAACCATTTCCAAATGTAGCAATGAACTGAGATGTCAGGAAGCTTACGCTTACTTCAACTGCACGGTGGTATACTTAACTACCCCTCACTCTATGTGTTGCTGAAAATGCAAGGAACTAGTGAAGACCGATGGCTCTGGTAGCAAAATACTCCATTTCTGACAGAAAGCAATATGGTAAAAGTATCAATATGCATTTCTAAACCCCTCTTTTTGACATAGAAATATATTCTCCAAACCAAAACATTAGTAAAAAGTGAACAGTTCAGAAATGCCAAGTTGCAGCAATAGAAAAAATACATTTCTTTCTACCTACTCCAAGTCTCTTATTTCCCTAACATCATAAAAACCTTCCTCTCCGGAAACTGCTAGTTAAAGTATTTAAAAAATTAAAGCTGAAATACATATATCTGATATATTTAAATTTAGTTCAAACCTAATCTTAAGAAAAAAGTTCATATATGAAGAAATGAAGTGGCCTGTGATGAAACAAAGGCTCTACTAGTCAAAGGTAAACGTCCACTTTAATTCATTAAAATTTATTTCTCATTAAAAAAAAAAATCACAGTATTAGGAATTAACTGCATTATGCATGGAGGTAATAAGGCTATGTATTAAGAAAATTTACTTAGTATCTCCTGTTTAAAGATTCTGAGGGATTATGACTTAGCCAAATGAGTAGTTAGTAGAAATCTTTCATGCTGGGTTTATGCCTCAAACTGTGGGGTTTTTGTGTGTGGGCAGAATGGGAAAGCAGAATTGCAGCTAAGAAAACAATCTTTTTTCCAAACACCAAAGTTTTGCCTTTCTTAAAACCTGAAGATCTCTTGGGAGAAATCTCTTCATTATTTGCAGGCCTCACAGACTTCAGAGAAGACACTTGCTCTTTTTGTTAGCAGAGTCCTTTGGTCTCCCTACAAAAATCTGCTCAAATTAAGAATCTGTCAAAAAAGTGAAAGTGGAAATCCCAAGAAGTCTGACTAGATCTTGATGGTGAAGGAGACTTCGATGAGAAACTTAAGAAATGAAGGCAAGAACTGTTGAAGTAAAAAAAGAAAGAATGTGTCTGGGAATGTGAAAAACTAACTGCAGAGAGGGGAAAAAAAATCCAGACAGTTTGCATAAAGTGAGACAGAAGGAAAGCTATGATTCAAGAGTCTCTTCACCACTAGAGGAGCTTGTACTCCCCCCTTCAAGGTCAGGAAGAGAACAAGTTTTTCTGCTACCTGCATATACTTCTTAAACTCAGTAGGCAAAGGCCCTGTCTTCCTCTGTGTAGACCAGTGTTAGAACATCATAGCCTGCAACTAATATTTTCCAAAAAGGCAGATCTCTTAAGTGTTAGTCCCCAAGACTTGGTTACTACATGGCTAAAATTATGTTATTATTTATTGCTCTTGGAAATCTAAAAATAACTTTTACATTCCCATGCAATAAACTAAAGAATTACTTATGAAAAATTCTAGGTTAGGAAATACAAGAATTGTATTTTCGTGTATGTAATACAGTTCAATTAAATGAGCACCTAATATTTTTTCCACAGTATCAGTTTACCACCACCAGTCTGTGTAACAGAAAGCAATAATGTTTAGCATGTTTTCAAAGGAAGACTGCAAATATAATTGGTTGAAATAGCAAATATAACATGTACTGCTTCTGGAAGCACGTCCTGTGCCCCAGACACACTTCTACAATGTCATGCCTCCATAAAATGAAGAACATACAACCAGTGATGTCTTGTAAAAAGCCTAACTGATTTTATAGTATTAAAAGAGAACTCTGAAGCAAAATGAAGAATTAAGTCCAAATTTCCAGGGCTTAATTCAGCTGTGAGCTCCTGTTCCATTGACTGCTTCCAATCTTCAGTGGCAAAAAGAGAGGGAATTTATACAACCACAATTTCAATCCTAGAGCACACCCGCTGTCTCTTCTAAGCAAGGCAGAGCATGTGAAAAAAAAATAAAAATGACATACTGAAGATGCACACTAATCACAGTGTATAAACAGAGACTACATTTTTGTGCCACACAGCCGTAATGCTCAGAATTCCTCTGATTTTGTAACTTGAATGATACGCTTCAATCTTCTGTGATTACTACATGCACATTGATACATAAAGCAGTTTATTCATTTAATACTGGTTTCAAAAATTTAACTGCCGCATATTGCAAAGTGTTTTTAAAAATATCTGACAAAATAAAGAATAGAACTAAGCAAAGACTAAGGCAAGAGCATAAGGTTTTTTAAATGAATCATCACATTATTTTAATAATTTAGATTGTAAACCCACATGAATGATTTTCAATACACAGACTTAGAACCAGTATTTTTTTTTCTACCTGTCCAAGTTCTTCATTGAGATTGGAAGTACGAGCCATTGCAGCAGTGTCCGTAGGTTCATAGTGCATGTCTATGTCCTACGGATAAAAGAAAGTATATATATTTAAAAATTAGCCTTCCATAACTTACAAAATATCTAGTACATAAATAGAAAAGGTAAGTGTAGAAGAGCAGACCAAACAGGAATACAAGTTATCTACTTATGACAATTTCAGACACAATCAGATCCCTTCCGAGAGTCCCCAGAAAAAATTAGATTTCCCCTTTAAAACCAAAATATCTGATTCTTTGAGATTTTACTCATTATTTCCAGTGATTTATATTACTGAAAAACTGTTGTACCCATGTATCTGAAATAGATTTAGCAACAAGCAGAAATACTACATTGTAACACTTAAAGAGAAGCCAGTCTTATCTTACATTGTATGCACAACCAGTGATCTCTAAATAGCAAGATAAATATACCTTGAGATAAAAAATGAAAATAAATTAACAATAAGTGTAGGGTACATTGTAAATGGTGGTGGGTTTTTTGTTACTTGTTAAAAAAAAATTAAAAAAGTAAACCAGAGTTTAAATACAGTAAAAGATTAAAACATTGTGAATTACAATGTAGCGCAACAGATTGAAGATGATCAACTTCTCTATACCAATATGATATGCACACACAAAGATAACTTTTAAGATCATAAACCTCTAGACTCCCAGATTAATTTTAATTAAAGACAACTAATTCCTCACTATGTGAAATGGGGAGGGAACAGAAGTTAAAACCATCTTTCAGATTTATTGTGTAAACAGTTGCCAATCTACACATTCAAAATGGGTCAGCCTTTGTTGAGTATTTATTTTAGAATACAGAACATAAAGGAATAATTTCATTGCATTCTCTTATTCGTCAACAATTTGTTCTATAGCACAAAAGAAGTGGAGAAATCAAAACCAGCTGACTGCTCACAAAAAGATTTAACTTTAAAATAAAGCACACACTTCAACTGCTACTACATACACTTGAATCTGTACCTGCATGACATCGTATCTCACACGAGTCTATTTCACACATTTGATCAAGGAATCAGATTAAAGAGTTCAGAATGGTATGATTAATATACATTTGGAAAAAATGGAAGAATTGAAGGCATACTATTAAAAGCACTTACAAGGCTTTAAGGAGACTACCTTACCCCCACCCCGAACAGAGTAAACCCTTCTTTTTCTCCATTAATTCACTAAGAAAAAAAATTTAAGGATGCCAAAATGATCTTTATGTATTTTGTAAGAGATAATCCTAACAGACACTGGCTTTGTACAAAACCCCCCACATTAAACTACAGTGGTGGGAAAATCAGCAAAATATATAAAAAACTCAAAACACAGGTTACACTTAGAAGTAGTGAAACTGGACAAAAATCCACTGCACTGCAAAACAGTTTCTCCCGATCATTCTGGATGAGACTGATACCTGGATATTAATAACAAGAAAAACAAAACACAAAAACATGTTCCAAAAAGCGATTTGGTGCAGGTATAAAAGCACTAAACAAAATCATTTATTATTACCTTCCCAGATTCCAGTAATAATACATAAACAGCATACTTGGGTATTTACATTAAGAAAAAGTCTGAAAAAATGTATACACAGACAAGCAATCAATCATTTCACTTATTTGTAAACCACCTGATTTTAGAAGTCAAGGTATATTATAAAAATAATATTTACCCAATTTATGAAATACGCCTGTATAAATTTAACAACTTCAAGTGTAACCAACAAACTGATTGGAATAAGATTATTGAAGAGAATGATAAAAGTCAAGAAATTCAGTCCAAAGTTGCTTGCTCCACCATCTGCCAAAATACAAAGCAAAGAAAAAAAATATTTAAGACCATACATAGAAGTATGTATATAAAGTGTATTGAATATTGCATTAATTTTTAAAATGATTTTTAAATTGTCCTGTGTCTAAGAAGAAACTTGAGAATTATTTATAGGCAAGTGATATTGTAACTATGACCTTCATAAGAGTTAAGGGTCTCTATTATAAAGTGGAGTTCAAATTTAGAGATCTTTGCCATCTTCTCCCATTTTTGAAAAGCAAACTTACTAGCCAGATAATAATCTGGGAATATTCATATATAGCAACCAAATTCTAAATTCTAAGTTTTAGAATTTTGTATTTTTAAAGGGGGAAATGTGGAGTGGAATTATTTTTTTCTCTATCCACCCTCACCCTTCCTATTCCCACCCTCCAACCCAGCAAAACAGTATGAAAAAGGTAAATTCACACCACAGGGAAAGAAGAGATGAAATTAGAGAGTTGTTGTGGTAACTGAAGTTCTAAAAGAACTGGAAATGTGAATATTAACATATATAATGTGCAGTTTTATACTACATTTTCCTTTGAAAGTTCTAGGTAACTCCAGTAGTAGCACCTCAGACAGGATGTGAATGGGAAATAGCAGTCTGCTCTCCAGTACAGCAAAAGGGCAAAAGATGTCGCCTGCCTGTCTATATTCAAAGCGCTCTCAAAGAAAAAACACCCTCAGACAGGTTTCCACTGCCTATGGAACGTGGATCTGATGCTACTCTAAGATCCAAGAGAACAGTTTTTGGATACTTTCGTTAATAGAAATTCCAGCATGAAATGAAGTACAAGTCTAAAAGACCAGAGAGCTAACATTCAGCATGACATTGATATTCTCAATAACGATTACTGAGATTAAATGAAGTTTGATACCTATTGCTACTTATAAATAAAATAATATTCTGATATTTATTGTTAACATTACCACTTTTTTGTCATCCACAGGCAACAGATTGTTCTAACTAAATACTAATGGCATTCGGAAAGATGGGCGACTGCTGGGAACCTGTTTCACTATAACATAAAAATTATATAACTAAAGGGGAATAAATTGCCTCGTATATACTAAAAGTACCTGCTACAAGAACTACTATGACCTGAATGTAGCCTTAACGGTCATACCTTACAAAACCCAACACAACTTCATTTAATCATCAGGCACATATCAGAAAATAAGTTGACAAGTATAATCACTTGAAGAACACACAAAATATCAATGGCCACTATTTCATGTTTCTTTTTTCAGCACTAAAACCAAAAGCTTCTGAACTTCACTACTGTACTAACTACCATATTCTGAAAACTTTTACATTTCCCAGAAAAACAAAACAAAACAAAACAAAAACCCACAAAATGCACTGAAAAGAATCAGATGAAAAATAACAAATGATGAAGCACATCTAAAGCTACCCTTTTGTGTTACTGGAAATTGCCAATATTCCATTAATGATTTCACTTTTTTCCACTTCAAGACAGAGATATTAAAATTAAGTGTCTTCCTTTTAAAAAAAAAAAAAGTTTCTTCCTCAGCTTCAAAAAGAAGACAAGCAAGGTTCTCAATAAACAAGAGTTCATCATAAATTCAAACAACTGTTTTGTTCAGCAGAAACTTCAGGAGAGTGCCTTCAAATCAAATTTCTAAGATTTTTTTTTTTTTTTTTAAATTTACCAAACCACTCCATAATCCCTACTTTGATGATTACCTTCAGCAGCTTTGTATTCAAGACTTGCGTCAGGAGCAGAAAGTCTGCTTCTACTGCCTAAGTAAAGAAGGCTCTAGACCCACCATAAGAAATTTTGAAAAGATGAATAATTGACTACAAAGTATATCTATGAAAATTTCCTGTAAATCTAATTCTCTCACTGAGGGTCAAACTATGTCAGTATGTTGCATGCTGCCATAAAGGCCCACATCAAACCACCTTGCATCCACCGTGAGTACAGCTGCCCAGTATAATGTGCTAGATGAGATCTTTTGTGCCTGTTTTATCTTCTTTAGGAGCAGTCTGCTAAGATCTGATGTTGGCAGCCAATAATTAGGTTAGATCCCTCTACACTAAAGATTACAAAGCCAAAGCATCATTTCCTGGGATGAGGGAGCTTAAAAATTCAGAAAAGTCACTGCAGCTTTAAATGTAATCCATAAGTAACAGCTGAAAATGGCTTTAGTCTGATGTCTAGGAAGCTGACTGTTTATGCCAGTGGAATGCTGATACAGACCTTGCTGAGCTGCAGCGATGTAGAGATGTAGAACAACAAAGCTCCCCTTCCTGAATTTAGGAAGAGCTCAGATGGCACAGTAAGATAAATTTAATACTTGCTGTGCTATACCTAGCCTAATAACTTTAGTCAACAGCCAGTAAAGACAGACTGATAAAGCCCACACTGTGTAAAGGATGATAATCATCCTCCTTTCCAAATATAAAAGACAACTGAACACTAAAATAGTAATGTATTATTTTACATCTTACAGTTTAGATCAAGATACCAATCTCTTCCAGTATGCCTTCGATTCCATATAGCTGAGCCAATAGAGCAGATCAAAGACATGGCAATAAGGATGCAGAACAGAATCAAAATCTGAATATTTGTAATTCGTTCCACATTGGACATTTTAAGAGGTGGACTTGTTGAATTCTGCAAAAGACAAAAAACAACAGTGGCTATTAAATATTAGAAGAGGTACACACAGTTCTCACTTTTCAAATTACATGTTACTGCATCCTTTTCTAAATATTCTCCCAGATATATCATCATCACTAATGACATAGTTGTTTCACTCAGAAAGAAAAAAAAGCAGCATCTTATAAATCCATGTATTAGAGCTTTAGATTTGTGTCACAAGCCATTTAAACAATCACACAGAGCACTTGTAACAGCAACAGCTAACGGTAAACATTAAAAATGAATGTGCATACACCTTATCAGTGCCATAGAAGACAATTGCTAATACAAACAAACTTTTTCAAATAACTGTTTTACAAATCAGAAAAGCAATAGAGACATGCACGACCAATTTGAAAACATTCTTTTTTCTCAACAAATGCATCTCAATTTTGATATTTCGAACAGCACTAGGAAAAGTAATTTCATAGTCTGAGAACGGTTCTCTTCCCTCCTCATTTTGTAAGTGAAGTTTCACTTTGTTTTCCAAGAAGAATGCTTACCTTTGTACTTGAAAGAAAGCTCCGCAAGAGGACAGTTTTAGGAGCAGTCAAAAATAAAAAAAGATAAACAGGCAAACTATAATGATCCAACTTGCTAATAAAGTAGTTTTCAAAACACAAGTTACAAAATAGAATCAGCCAATGTGCTTACTAGTGGAAAAACTACTTTGTGGCTAAGTGACTAATAACAACAAGAAATTGCTTTATTTTTATTGGTTTTACTTCACAAGAAAGATGATCATTACTGACATTTTAACTACTGTATTGAATCTATCCATGTTTTCTGAAAGGATTTTCTGCGCTGTATAACGGCATAATAAGGTACCAAACCAGATGATTTAAAGAAAATCCAAGTGACAAACCTGCATAAGTTTTGTGTCATGTCCCGTATAGACAACTATTCCATGAACCCACTGAGTATTTCTCAACTGAGCTCCTCGTAGAAGAATCTGATCTGATCCCAATGGAACAGTACTAGAAGGAAGGAGTTTTATATTTTAGCATTAAAACAATCAATGTCAATAAATAAATGTAACCAGCAGTTGTTAAAACTTACTAGCTCATTTCTCAAAGTTTAGATGATTATTGTAAATAGACTAGGAACCTAATTTTCAGACTTCACTTTTTGGGAGTGTTGACAGAGAGAGAACCGGACAGTTTAAAGCAAGTCCAAAAAGTTAAGTTTGCAAAAATATTACTTACCACTTAATTTTGACTATGGACACTAAAGATATTGTACTACTTGGCAAGCATACTGAAACTAACAAAGCCTAATTTTCCTTTGATTTATGATGACGAAGTTTTTTCTAAGTGTATGCTGAAACACAAGTACTCTTACAAAATTCACTTTTCAAAGCAATTTTCAAGTGAGATAATTTTCTGAACTCTCAATTTAATCTTAATCCACCTTTCCAGTGAATAGCCCTTATGAACATGACTAACTGTTTAAAATTCACAACAATATTTCCTGCACCTTCTTTAAATTGGAAACCCAAGTAAATTTACTTCAGTTACTCTTCTAGAACTGCACTGAGTAAATGAGCAACCAAACCTCAATAAGACATTGGAAACATTTAACTGTCTTAAATTCAGACAGCTGAGTTTATACATATACTGTTGCTCAGGTTTCTCTTAAAATATAAAAAAAAATTTAGATAATTATTACTCTTTTTGTGGGACAAACAATACTCTATTTTTGCACTTTTCTTTCTGTACATACCAGGTAGCAGTTCAGATTTGTCAATAATACTTTTAGGTAAAAATGCTATCTCTACAGTTGTTTGAAACCAACACATTAAGAAGACCACAAATAAATTGCTTCATGATAGCAACTATATCTCTGATATATAAGCTATGAAGAGTCTGAGGAAGCTGTGATATTTGGTAACATTTTTGGTAGTACAAAGAGCATGAAGTCAGCCTCTGCGAGTAAGTTTCAGGTAATAATTTTTTCTGGTACATCATGTCCCCTTCTCTACTCTTACACACGAGCTCTTAAGATTCAAAGACTGCAAGTAAAGAGGAAAAAACACATTCCTCTCCTAAAATTAACAGTGGCAATGTTAATTTGCAGAAACCAGAAAAAAATATTTGGTCTGGAAAAATATGAGTGCTTTTACATAAAAATGAAATAAGACACACCACTCCACTACAACTTAGTCCACTTAACTTTCCAGGAAACTAGCACAGACCACCATACTGACTGCTTAAGGAATCATTCTCCGCAAGTAAGTAAGTTTCAGCAACTGAAATGCTGAATGATAATGCCATGGAAAATAACTTCCAGGTGCAGGCACTTCATCAAAAGAAGGAATCGGAAGAGAAAACTGAAATAGAAAACATACTGATATTTACTTGCTTTCTAAGACTGAAGTGTACCACTCTTGTATTTGAGATGTGTTCATATGGCAAAATTAAGAGAATAAATGTCCCTTCTAGTATGAAAGGAACGGCTGGGGTTTGAATTACACAAGAATCATTACGAGGGACTCCTGTTGCCATCAAAGATTGCTTCTGCACTGTATTTATTTATTTTCAGTCCTGGATCAGAATAGTTCTAAGACTTTTCAACCATCCATCAGCAGAATTCATAGACATTTTAGTTAGGGAATGGACTACACGTCATTCCAAGAATAATTAGATATTTTCAGTCTGCTAACACTAACAAGAATGTCACAGAAGATGAAAGGCATATAACTAGAGAAAGTTACTTTTAAGTTCCCCAGAGATAAACTGGAAGTCTTTTCAACTATGGACCTTCACTGGAATGCCCAAAGACTTTCTGTCCCTCCTACTAACACAAGAGTCTCTAAGAAGGCAGAAGTCAAAACCTTGCACTCTTAATTCTTGTACTCCTTGAAGAGTCAGGTGAGTTCTAGACTCCTTGAAGAGTCAGGTGAGTTCTAGACTCTTCCTGACACCTCCTGGTCTTCCTCTTTGTCTTCCCTTCTTAAAAACTGTCAAGAATATGCAGTAAAGTCCTTTCTATTGCAAGATCCATCGATTCTTTTTTCCATCAGGACACTGGCTCTCAAATGGATACCCTTCTCCAACGTGGAACAGGAATTTATCCTCTTTGGATATCCTTATTCTTTTTATTGGGAAGACAGTCAGAAGAGAACTGAGACTGCAGCCAGCGGAAGTCATCTCCAGCAGAACTGCTGCACAGACCAAGGAGATGAAAACAGACAGCAAACACGGACATAAAAAGCCCAGATCAGCCAGGTGTCATGCTGACCTCTAATGAGGTGATGGTGTGATGACTTGACAGAGCTCTCAAGTCTCTATTTGCTGGCCTCAGCCTTCTCAAAACTGCTCCAACTCATCTGATTCTTCTTGTATGCTATGTAACTAAAGACTCCTCAGCAACATACTTTGGTGGTATTTGGTAAGGGATGTTCTCAATGTGGAAATACCCTTTCAGCATATTTTTCTGCCAGGGCTGTCAAGGGTATATTAAGAGCTAATAATTTCTAGGAAACATTTGAAAGCTTACATATCAAAATATTTTTCTTAACAAGCATACTTCACTCTTTTCCAAAATTTTCTTAAGAATGTCTTCAGGAGAAGATTTACTTTAGTCTGGATAATCAATATCTGCCCTTGTTTTTACCTTGCTCACCCCTTTTCCCTGAGCCATTGTCTAATCCTAATTTCAGATTTAACCAGACTAAAGAACTTTTCTCCTTTCTCTAGCTAATTGTCTTCATGGTCTCAAACCAAGTGACATGCCTCTGTATATTCAGAAGCATAACAAAGAACTGCATGCTTTGGAGAGAAGAGTTAACATACTCAAGAGCTGAGGATATCATGAAAATTTTTTTGGCCTCTTTTAGTCTACAGATATAGCCAAAAGGCAAAATAACCACAGTGGAGTTCTACCTCCTTGAATACTGACTATCCAAAAGANTTTTTTTTTTTTTTTTTTTTTTTTTTTTTTTTTTTGGGTGGGGGGAGGTTTTTGAGTTACTGTCCTATGAAGGGAAAAAGAAAAGACTGAAAAGGTCAACCAGATACAGCATTTATGACACTCCAATGAGATATCTAAAGGGAAAGAAGAGGGAGATACATTTTCAATATCCTCCACTGCTTTTGCAAAAATGTTAAGATGGTAGTGGATAAAGGGGAAATCACAGCTCCCGGATTTACATAATCTGGTAGGAAGGTCTTAAAGATCTAGATAAATAAATACCAGTTAGACGAACCTGTGCTACCTCTAATACGAGCAGAAAGAGAACTCATCCCTGATTTTTCAAGTTGGAAATAAGGTCAAGTTCCAAAAAGAGTTACTTACCTGCAATTCTTTTTCACTGAAGGTAAATATTATATTAGAGCCACACTTTTGGAACTATCCTACTGCACAGGAACTATATTCAAAATATTCCAAAACTGAATTTCTCAAATGACAAATTGCTTGACCAGCAGATGGCATGCTCCTACACATTCTTGAGGCAAAACAGCCATCAGCTCATTCAATGTTTCTTTTTAAAAATCAAATTTTAAAAATAGATAATTAAGATTTTTTAAAAAAATATAAGTTTCTCTCTAGCAAGGGAGGAAGAATAAACGTGTGGATCTATTATAACTATTACCTTCAGAGAAGAATTACAGGTAAATGTTTTTCTCTTCTTAATGAGAAGTACAGTGGAATTATAATAGATCCACACTCTTGCGACTGAAAACTCCCGGAATGCATCTGTAAGAAATCAGTAAATAAAAAAGTGGAATATAAAAAAAGGCGTTTAATAATTAGTTAATACTATGTGTATATATATCAGTTTAAAACCACAAATATGAATAATATTTTATAGGGATAAATAAATGCCTACAAAATAAAAAAGAAATCCTGTAAAACTTTGGGGATGAAGGACTCAACAATTCTGGTTCCACTGGTTTTATACTCCTAACATATCACATTCAGTTTGAACCCATAGAAAACTCCATATATTGATATTTGGTAAGCACTTAATTATTCTGAAGCAATTTTACAAGCATGTATGTTGTAATTGCAGTGAATCTGTCTATTTTTACAGAAACATACTTTCAGTAAGCTAAGGTATTAAAGGTCCTTCAGCTACCAAATTAGAATGATTTGAGGTATATAGTGATGGACTCAGTCCCACTCCAGACTTAGACAAACACAAGAAAACAACAATGAAAAAAAAAAGACAAGAAACTACTTCTATTCAGCTTCTCTAACAGAAACTTAACAGGCAAGGAATGGGATGCTTAAGTAGTGAGTTACTAGGTACGTATTCCAGAGCTATTAGAATTTGATTAGCACTCCCTTCTATTATTAACAGCTATTGCTTTATGAAGGTCAAGTAGTATAAAAACCTCAAGTTGTAGACATCAGAAGTACAGTTTTACCCCTTTTTTTTTTTTTTAAAGAATAAAGTCTAATAAAAAATTTTTACCTCTCTAGTCTTAACAAAATAAAGACTTTACTACTCACATTTTAACTTGAGTAGTTTAACAATATATAGCTATGTACTGTTAGACTGAATCTACTGAGATGATCTTCCTTGGATTTACATACCCATGCCCATCCAGTCTGATGTTTCCAACAAAGTCATAGAGATGTCGGTTTGGGCTCTCACATTCAATTCTGCCTGAAAGTCTCATCAAGCTTTCTATGTCCTTTATTTCTGATGTTAGTGGCAAACCCTGTAAACAAAATTAGTTTGTCATGACAATAAAAATCACTTTCCAATAAATAAATCTATGTATTATAAATCTCATAGCATGAAACCAAAAAAACCCAGTACTGCTACGGGAACAAAATGGGACTGCTACACTTCACTGTCACACTGCTGGATTCTACAGACAGTGAAAAAGCCACTGTGGTGTCTTAAAACATCATGATGAAGACAGGGTCATAACCCATCACATAACTCAGCATGAATGCCCTTGCATAGAGACAGCGTACTATTCCTTACCTGCCCCCCTCAAGGACAATACTGTGACTATCAGCTTCTTTCTGCAGGGCTTCTCCCTCATCTATCCTCCAAAACCGAAACCAATACCCAACTACAACTCATTCCATCTATTTTCCCCAAAGAATAAATATAAAACAAAGTGCAAGATATGGCTTAGAAGTAACCATTCGTTCCTTCCGCTTAATTAATTGAACAAAACCTTTTATTACGTCAATAACCCACAGCTTTTTATTCAAACCATTAAAATTTCAGTCTTCTAAAATGGCCATTAATGTCATAAGATATGTTTTTTGTAAGCAATAATAGATAAAAATAATATTAACATTATTCTCAAAAATGAAATTCCTACCTGTCGAATTTTCAAGTTTGTCTCACCATCTAAGTTAGATGTTTCGATGTAGCACATAGCTTGTGGTTCACTATTAAGAAAAAAAATTCCTTAATTTAAAATAATGTCAAAATCCATGAACCTTCTGTATCTTTTAATAGCTATTTATGCAATCATGTTTTTTTCTTATCGAAACATAAGAACTAGAAAAATTTACAGCCAAATCTGTAAAACCAACAGTACTTTACATTTTCAGAGAAGTTGCCAAAACCTGCCTACCTTAGATGAAACACTGCTAAAAATGCTCTACATAACAAGTTTTCCATGTTTTCATATGAAATTAAGACACAAGCACGAATGTAGTACATTTGTAGTGCCTACTACTGTAGGCACCACTAGTTTAGACATGAAAGTTTTCTTGTAAAGGGTTCTCTCATTAAAAAAGTCTAAGTTATGAATAACATAATACAGTTTTTGAAATATCTGTCCTCTCTGCAGAACATTACTACTTGAATAGTTCAGCTATTTGACACATATCGATAAAAGGCTTATTGCATTTTAATTTTTTTCCATACAATCTTTTGATGAGTAACACAGCCTTATTTTCTAAAATACTTTCAGGTTTTAAAACACATTACAAATATCGTAAACAAGAACACGTCTAACAGGTCACGATTTCTGAATTTCTCCACTCAGGTCTCATTTTCTGGACATGAGGACAGAATACCTACTACTTATACCTACAATAGAAAGACCTTTTGATCTTGTAAAAGACCAGAGGAGTCAAACATCCCCTACAAATTGAAAGAGTAAATGTTTACTCACTACAACACTTTAAAGCTTCTAATATTTTCCTTTCTAGCACGAAATTCAAGCATCAAGCATTTTTTAAGATTTTCTTTCTTAATGCAACAGTGGCTACTGATCAGCGACTTAACTTTATCCTGCAAGCATTTTAAAACTATGTAGGTTATTCTAACGTTTTTGTAAAGCAAAAGCATTAAAATATGATAAATCATTATCATAAATTTCTTTCAGGCTAGCATTTTCTTTTTGGCAAACTTTTCTAAAAATGTAAATAACTTCCGTTTAGACTTTTTGGATAGAATCACCTGTATAAAACATTATTTCAATTCTAGCATTTTTATTAGTTAAGAGTAAAAAACAAACAATATTTTTGTGAAGCACTTCTAAAACAGACTAAGGCAGCAAAGACATTTCAAGTGAGACACATGCGTAATTGTAATTATTGTAGCAGATAGCAGTGACCTCCAAAGTAAATTAAGTTACAGATAGATCAAGGCAGGCCCATTGATTTGTTAGGGAAAAACAAAGTGCGGTAACAGTGCAGACAATAGCATAAAGCTGACATGTCTAAGAAACATGCATTTTGTCACAACACACAAGAACGGCGCTGCTTTTGCCATCGCATGCAGCAGAGATTGTGCAACATCCAAGTTTGTGCAGAGGGTCCTCTACCAGTCCTACTACCATTAAACTACATTCTTTGCTGAAAACAGTGGGTTGGAATAAACATGTATATTATTCTTAATTTGCTCTAAGGAATCAAACACTTATTTATCCTGGTGTTTTACTGTGTGTTTATTCAATGACAACTTGTCTGATAAAATTTCATGGGGATAGTGTAAAAACAGAGGACTGAAATAAATTTTCATTTCTTAGAGTGCTAAGGTATATTTACACTTTAATAATCTGTACTTTTATCAACCGAGCCCCTTCTAATTTAACAAACAACTGGGTTTTGGCAAAGAAAGGTGAACAGCAAAGCAAATATTATAAGCACGGCAGTGTTCTTCATATTTGGTATATGAGGACCCACGTGCACATAGCCTGTGCAACTAGTTTATTCTAACCTTGATGACAGACTGATGAGATCAGCTGGGAGATGTTCCCCATTGGTCACTTTCACTACTTCCCCTACTGCCACCTACACATCCCAGTTTGAAAATGATTAGAACAAAAATAAGTGACAGGAAAAAAAAAAACCCAAAACAAAAACCAAACAAATGGACAAAGACAAAAAGACAGAGTTTTGAAATTATTATACAAACAATACGTGTTAATTAAAAATGTCTGATGACAATTTTTTCAAAATCTATTTTAATCAGGTCAGAAAGAAGAGAGCTAGACTATTTTCATTTTTACTCAAGTGGACTGTTTTATCGTAAGGCACCAATTTTAAGCTGCAGAACACACTGATATTGTACAGTAAAAATAAAAAGCTGTCATGCTTATTTCTCAACTGACAAAGTTTCTAGCCACTCCATACATTAATTAAATAAATAAAAGGCACAACAAAAGACTTTCCACCAACTTTTCAGAAAAGCCAGGTGACAGGATCCTTTCTATGTAGACATGCTGAAATTTTGTACTTTGTTTCAGCTTTGTAAATTTCAATTTACACTAAACTAGCAAGAACCAAGTGGAATTAAATCTCAGAAGTTTGTCTCCTTCCATTGTAAGAGATTATAGTTTCCTAAAATAATTAATATTGGATAGAATATTATTTTAATTAATCCAGAAACTGGTATTGTTGGTAAAAAGAACCAAATATCATTAGTTTGAATTAAAACCCACAGGCTTCCATTGCTATTGAAACCTAAAATGTAATCGGGCATCAATGAACACCTGGAAAGCAAAATTGATGAGAGTGCCTTCCTAGAGAATGCATGGCCACGTGGAGATGAGAGGTGGAAAAGGAGAGCATGTGCTGGTATGTAGGCAGAATGAGAGGCAATATAGTAGCACGGGGTTCTCTCCTGCAATGAGGGCTGCAACAGGATTCTAGTAATATAACTAAGAAGGAAGTTTTAGCTGGAAGATATGCCTGAACTGCACCCAGAAACGCAATCACAATTCAAGGAGTCCCCTTTGCAAACTGGATCCTAGAAGAAAACCTGACAGAACAATTCAGGGTGAGTAATGGTCATAGTTGGGACAGTGTGTTCTGACAAAGGCAGTAGAATGAGGTTAAGCAAAGAGGTAACAGTCCTGAGAAGTCCAGTGGCAGCTAACTATTATTTCAATTTATCAACATGTGATGCAGGATTCCTTCAGGAGGGACAAGGATTGGAAAGAAGGCTTTGCAGGCAGGTGGTATTTTTCTGTGTGCAAACTACTACTGGAGAACACTGTGATGCAACTGTCCTCCAAATCCAAAAGGCTAAACAATGAAGACATCTAGGCAAAGACTCAAATTTAGGAGCTTACTCAAGAAGATTATAAAGTTGCTCTGAGAGGATATAATCCATTTTGCTTGTAAAACACTAAGGTTAGCGTGACAGAAGCTATTACCAGGCCAACAGAACAAGGGTTCTTTGCTGCACGGTGTATTGCATGCATATGAAGATCTTGGTGGAGAAGCACCAATAAAATTTATAAATGGTTCCTGAAGTGCAGAAGTAAAAAGTTTATAGAGGATACTCAGTACAAAAACATCTGAAGTTATGACAAACATTAATACTGAAGGCAGACTGTGGTGAAAGTTTACAGTATTATCTGGCAACTACTTTACACTTGATAATTTAAGAGAAGGGTTTTAGAAACAGGTATGCTTAATTTTGAGACATAATGGAAGATGGAACAACATACTAGTCTACACCACAGTCTGTAATAGAAACACACAAGATCCAGCCTCATTAATTGTATGTATGAATGGATTTATTAACTTCAGTGGGATCAGAGGGTTTATACCTAATCCATAGTCATACACATTTACAATAATGCTTCTGCTTGTGCCAGAAAAAAAAATATGGAAACTGCATTGTAAAGATACAGTACTAAATCAAAACACAATTGATCATATTTAAATTATCTTCACTGTAAAAAATTCTTAGAATATGTTGTCTATTGACCTGATCAAATAGATGTTGAAAAATGTGCATCTTCCACATAAGATGTGGATTTCTTAAATAAAACTGTCCAAGGAAATGATGATAAACAACCTCTGATTGTCCATGTAAAAAGAGTCACATGCTATAAATTAAGTCTTGCTTTCAGTGCTGAAATTATTCATAATATATATAAGAGAATAAAATGAATATTCAGCTCATAGACAATGCTAATCTGATGGTTCACATCTCATGTTCACTTTTTTTTTCCTCTTGATTCAACTATCGAAGTGGCAACTATATCCATTATAAACATTTCTGTTCCCTGTAGTATATCCATTTCAATTTATTTATAGGATACAATTTGTTAGGAACATATGAAAAAGCCAACCTCGTTAAACATGGCAATTGAGGTCCAATTTTTAGACAGAGAATCAGCCTTTTTTGTATTATATCCAACAACAAAATAACATACTAAGTTTTTCTTAGGGGTAAATTGAATGCCAGTGTAATTTTAAAGCTGTAATTGTCACAGTTTGAAGAAACACTGCCTGAAATGATAAATACCCGAATGAACAAAAGACTACACTTCAGAACAGCAGCAATTTTGTTTATTCCTTATTTCCTTGGAGCAATCACAAATAAATAAATAAATAAATGCCGGGTAGAGAAACCAGCCTCTACACTATAAGCATCAGTGGGCATCTCTACCTTGATGAGAGCAGTACAGTGTCAGCAGGTATATACTCTTTGCCTTTTATTATAACTATATCTCCAACATCTACCTGAAAGAAAACTGGGAATTGGTTAATGGTCTCAAACAAAATATGTTATCCCTTTGTTTTAAGCACAGTAAATATTTACCTGCTGAATTTGCTAGAAAGACTGTTAGAAACTCACACACTTAGAGAAGCCTATACATATTAGGTACTTAAAGGTCACTGGGATTGTCTGAAAATATATTCTTTAACAGGCCTAATTTGACTTTCTTTATGCAGTTCTTTACTTTTGCTAGTTATTGTACAATATTTTATTGGAAGACTGAAGTTGAGTTAAAGAAGAAATTCATCTGCCCTAAGATCACAGTTCTGTTGCATCACACTATATATTTTGTTCAAGCTTTCAGGCATGGAAACCAATAAAACTAAGGGACTAGACAGACAGCGTAACGTTTAGGCATTGAAAGTTACGTTCAACAGTCCCTTCCTAACTACTGCGTAACAGTCTTTAAAGTTCTCATGGTTTAAGCCAAAGTAGTTCACCAAATACAAAGTAACTCATTTCCAGAAAGAAGTTTCTGCCTTGGCACACCAAATAATACTAAGCAACCGTATCATTTTGCCGTATGCAAATACTCCCAAGTCAATCATATTATTCAAATTATTTTCCACTGAACTTAAAGCCCACCATTTAACGGCAGTTTTGCCTGACTTGTGACATCAAAATTGACTTAAAAGTGCATTTTGAGAGACAAGTATTAACAAACAAACAAAAAAAAAAATACAAAAGACTACGCACTTCCCATTGTATCAGTTAATTCTTATCAATGACAAATATTTGGAGAAATAAAGCAAACATTAAATCTGCATTATGCTCTAAAAGTCACCAACATAAACACACACCTTTTCCCAGTGGACAATCTCCCATGCACCATTTCGTAGTACTGAAAAAAATGGAAAAAAAAAGAATTTTCCAGTTGTACAACTAACTGCAGTATACAGGTAATTGTTAGACTCCTTATCATACACAGCTTAGTTACACAATGTTTTACAGCATGCCTTGTTTCTATAAATTCAGGTCAAACATTTCAATTATACAGCACATATCCTGTGTAACAGTTTTTGTACCACAGAATCTTATTACAAAAGCAATCAGAAAATTTTACAGGGTTTGAGAATCAAGAAAATCAGATATATATTGTATGATAATGTGGTGTTCTCTAAATTAGGAATTAGAATAAAACATTGCAAAGCGAAAAAGTTATGAAATTATTGGGGGGGGGGGTGTCAGTTCAAGAATTTTTTCCTCAGTTCAAATATTGATGAGGTTCATACAAAAAAGATTCATAAGAAGTCACCAGTGAGCTTCTTAGTATTCAGTATTCCTATTGTTATTGGCATGTCAGAAAACTTTAGGATCACTGTAGTCATCTCCCCCATAAACATACTGGAAATCCCCCAAATCATTCCCATAAAACCCATGCCATACTAAGATTTAGTATAGATTTTCCCTGGAAGTAGCAATTAATATTGCAAGGACATTCCACTACTCTAGTTTTACGTATTGCTACTATGATACAAAAGACATGCCTTGTTTGCCAGTTAATTGCCAAGATTGTGTTTTCAGAGAATAAACGTGACTTTTTTCTTTTCTTTTCATTTCATTTTCTTTTTGCATATCAATCTTCAGTAGCTTTGTAACTGGTGATAATAAAAAAAAAAACTTATTGCAATGTATCAACATTCAGATAGCTCTAAGAGATTGTTCTCTTTCACTGTGTTTCCTAGCTTTCAAACTGTCAGGATGCTTATCTAAGTACCTGATCAGGATCCAATTCTTATGCAAGCATGTGTTGATTTCAAAAAAGTGGATCAAAAATCTGTGAATACATGGCCTTTACATCTAAGTCTTCCTTGAGGTTCTGTCCAGACTGACCCCTCTTCTTGTATACCCCCTAATGACTTCTGAGTCATTATCCAACCTGCTTAATAATTCTTTAGGAATAGACAAATTCTCTTACCCTTCATTCCCCCAGATTTATTAGTGCTGATATGCTCAGAGCAGTGCTAAATGGGGCAGTCTCCCTTTCAGACAGCAAGCAAGATATTTTAATGACTGTCTCACCAATCAGTTGATCATTACAGAAAATCTATTTTGACAAATCATTTCCCTTCACTGGGAAAACTACAGATCCAGGGTGAGGACTGGTTGTAATACTGTCCTAAGGAACCCAAGACATTTGATAATTGTGCCAGCAACTACCTACTTCCACCACCTGGGTCAGCAATACTGTTTGTGGGGCCACAGTATCTACCAGATGAGAGAACTGATGAGGATTAACTTTGCAACAATCCAGACGACTAAATTTCACAAATAGCTAAAGTAGAGTAACTGCCAAAAATACCTCCTAAGGCTGTTTCACGTGCGTGCTGCCTCTGGTGTTGGACCCTTTCAAGAGACAGTTTAACCCACTAAATGGAAGGAAACTCACAGCTTTTCTTTCTGAATGTTTCCTGCTGGTTTAGCTGGTTAAAATCAGCTCACAAATGGATGACTCAGACTCATGAAAACATGCTGAGACACCTGAAACCTCAAGAGTACTCTAACCCTAGCTTGATCCAATAAGCTTTTAAGCACAATTAACATACACTGACATTCAATTAAACCCATTTTCTTATGAGAACAAAAACAGAAGCGGTGTTGCACCTTTTATATAACGGTTAGAGAACTTGTGCCATAAAGTCTTCTGCAGCCTGGCCTTCACATTTGTATCTCCGTTTTTTCAGCTGTCCGTAACAGCTTTCAAAAGCACTCTCCATCTACTCTACAGAAGACTAGTTCACCACACTGCAGAAACGCACATTTCATCATGTCAGAGTGTCTGACGATGTCCTGCTATATATGTATGGAGCCCGAGATAACAAAAATCATCCCTACTGCAGCCTAAGAAATCAAAATCCTTTGCAAAAAGCTTTTTTTTATAGTAAGGGAAATTTAGAAATTAATTACTTAACGTTAACTGAGATACAGATGGCCTTCAAGGAAGACAGATGAAGGAAAACCCACATACAGAATCTATACGTTCACACGTAATTTCATTAACAATTTTGTATGTTTAAAAGACAACCAAAGGTGGAGCTGGATATATGATGTACTATGTACATTGCTATTTTTCAGCATTACAGAACTACTGAATACATGAAAACAAAGTAAGAGAGTACCATACTGATTAACTTTTCAGTTATTGCTTTGACAATAGACTCTATCTGACAATACATTTAAATATTGCTTTGACAGTACACTAGAATCGATTCTGTACTTATATGAATCCTGCATTAACTTAAGAAACTTGTTTCTCAGTGCTAGCAATATTTTACGTGTCCTCATTACACTTTCAACTTCCAAGATGCTCTTTTGTGTGCATGGAACATTCAGGAGTTTTAGTCATTAGCAAAAGAGACTAATGAGAGGTAACCCAGGAGAAGAGGCAGGGAAGACAGTAAAACAAGTGTTTTATTAATTTAAAACTTTGTATACCCTGGAAAAAAAAAAATTGAAAAGGCACTTCAAGATTCACTGCCACCTAAAACTGTTGATTACAGTCTCAAAAGCTAGAATGCTTGATGAAAGAATGCTGGACATCTACATTAGATTTCCTTTGGTTTTTATGTATAGATAAGAGGTTATCTGTTTCTCCAGGCCTGTTCTCTGGAGAGTTCTATTCCCAGTGCTTTCAGTCAATAGATTTGTCTCCATGCCCTAATCTCTCTGTATATTCCAATTGAGTTACATGCTCAATTATCTTCCCTCTTCATCCCCCAGAAATTTTACAGTAAACTTTAAGATTTATGTACAATTTAGATAGGCTTTAAAATGTATTTTTTTTTACATTACAGACATTTCCAGTGGTTACCATTGCTAAACAATTCTAATTATCTTTACTCAATGACTACATCCCTCCCTAAGAACACTTAAGGTTACGTTCGTTATTTATTTAAAAAAAATAAATCCATGTAAGATTCTCCTCTTTGTGGTATTTTTCATACTTTCTGAAATCAAAATTCACACAACATTCATTCCTCCTCCTGTTTATAAAAGCAGGACCAGTTCTATCAAGAGAGGCCTACCTCAGAACAGGTAACATGAAAAGTTGAAGAGCAGCAAAGCAGAAACTTAAACTTGGACTTCCTACCTGACAAGCATGTTTAGGACATATGAGTTAACACCTCTCTCACTTTCTGAGCTAAAATAATCCTCCAATTTAATAATACTTCTTTTCTTTATTAAAATATTTAAAGAAAAAAAAAAATCACATTCCAAAGTTTTGGCTGGGGTACACTGGCTAAATATCTTATTATCTCTAATCAAATGATTACACTGATTTCATATTAAAAAAATAAAACCAAAAACCTCCATGTGACATTTTATCACAATCCAGGTCCACTAAATATAGTGGTGATTCTCATCTTAACAGCTACAGCATCAGCTGTATTAAATGAGTAAATGTTAAAGTTTCTTAGGAACCTCAAACTAAATCTAGAACATATTCCATTTTGTGGGGCTAACGTAAATGCAAATTGTTATTTCAACTGTTTAGATTCCAAATTTTGAAGTAATCTGCATAAGCAATTTCCCACTCAATTACCTCCAGCAGTTCAGATTACATTACCACTAATTGCAAAAAACTCTAAAAAAGCCCCCCCAAACGACAATTAATAGGCTTTAAAAAATTTCCTACCTTGAGTTTGTTTCTTGTTCACCGCATTATCAGCTTTATGCCTTTTCTAAATTAAAAATGCACAGTGGTTAAAGACTTCTGTTGACATGATATAGCTTTCACACTTAAGATACAAAAAATCACAACTGTATTACCCCCCCCCCCATCAATCCAATAAACCAATTTAAAAAACATTTTAAACAGGACTATGCATAGTTATGTTCATCATGAAAGTCACATCCAATTCCAGGCTAATCGTGTTGTATTAAAATGTCCTCTCATATGGGCAATCTCTATCTGAACAAGTTCCTTATATATGGAAGTGGTGTATTCCCTTTCCTGGAACTGGGAGATGATTCTACCAGAGCAAAGATCATGGAGCCATTCTTCATACAAGTGTCTCATACAGATCTGAAGTCAAGCAACGACTGTGCAAACATATGACTTCACTTCCACAGAAATGCCTGCAGACTTCAGCAACATAAAAAGACAAAACAACAACAACAAAAAAAAAAATCAACAAAACCTCCACCCTAAACAGGCCATGATGTCCCTCAGTTTTAATATAGCTGTGAGAAGCCTTTTGACAGAAATCTTCTGATGCAGCTGCTAATCAGCAGCAATTTCAAGGTATGATCAAACTCACCTTAGCTACAAAAAGGTTAGGAGACTACTAGTTTAAACACAGTATTTAAGAGTAATAAACTCGGTTCTTCCTGAGCAGGAACATGATTTGGAAAATGAATTTAAATAGAATTAGCTGTTTTCAGTAAGCTTTTTGAATGGAGCTACAAAATTCATGCCATTGAAATACAAAGAAAATCAGAGACAATCTTGTAACTTGAAAGAAAAATAAGTCAAGCTACTTAAGAGATTTACTTCTAATAAAATGTTGGTATGACTCTGAGCAAGCAGCTCTTAAAAGGCCACCTTTGCACAGACTAAATTAAGTTATTATCTTTTACTAGATTTTCACAGATTATCAGCAGATTCTCCTTTCAAAAAGATGGCTGATTTCACAGATAAGTAACCTTTGATCAATGCAAAGGCATAATAACTTGACCAAAGCAGGTGTTTATTTGCCCACAGGGAGAATCTCCTCCAGCTTGAAAAGTAACAGTTTAATGTCAGTTGCTTTCTGAGCTACCATGGGTGAAAATGATTGGAAACAGCTGATAATCTAGCACTGCATGTCACAAATTTTGCTAGCACTTCTGAAGCATATATGGAAAACACATGCTGTTCATGAATAACGTCTTCTGCTAACATCTTCTGCTTCTTGGGATTTCACTCCAGAAAAGGAAGCATTTGGTTCTTGAGCTGAAAGTATTATTTTGATAAGTATAGCTATTGGTATTGATTTATAAGGTTCCCATTCAAAAGGCATTTAATCTTGCTTTAATATTAGATGAAGATAACCATTCCTGGAGATCTTGGATATCTCACCATGTAAAGAAACTAAGACATAATGAAAATTAAAGGTTAAGGGAGAACACACTGATCTTTTACTATGCAGCAAGTAGTCACCTTTCCCAGGAAAAAAAGTACAGCTGTCAGTCAGCCAAATATTCCTGCACAATATATCCAACAGGCGACATTAGATTTCATACCTGTTTGACTACAAAACCAAAGCAAATTGTTTTGTTTGGACTATAGTCTGTGAAACTCAGCTGTGCAAGTGAGAAATTCATGAAGTTACCATCAGCTATATACATCTATACATACACATACAACCTTTAAATAGCAGGTAAATTGTCCCAATCAGCTCGTTGACCTCATTCAGTTTCAACTAATTACAGCAGGAATTAACTATATGCTGAGGCAATGTAAACTTAACAGAAAGAAAAATAGTATTTGAATTGCCTTTAGATACTTGTGTAGTATATTCGGTAATGTGAACTTCGTTTTGGCTGACGTATGCAAAAAAGCTCCTAAACCTGTTCCCTGTCTTTCCCTCCACACCAAACTGTACACTTCAAGTTGCAAAGAGCAAATGGCTGAAACAAATGACATAAAAGAAAAGCAACTGGATAATTTTAAAAAGTACACTTTGTACAGTAGCAGGAGCCTCAGTTTTATATTTGCCTAGACATTGACAGATGGTGTAAGTCTGTAAGCATTAACAGCAGAATGTTTAAAAATATCTGAAAGAACATGAATTGATTTTATGGCTTTTTTAAAAGGGATTTTGTTTATGTGAAAAGAAAGAAACAGAGATATATAAGGAGAAGCTAATTACTGGGCAACAAATACTAGAAATGCAAAATAGAACAAAAATGTTTAGCGGAAACTTCATTGCCTCTTTTGGGACAACTCAACTCTGTGGCTCAGGAGCTTCATACAAGCCAGAGGTACAATATATCTTGCCTACCATCCATTCACAGAGGTAACTGAGGAGAAGGCTGAGTCGACTGTGTCAGCAGGAAAGGCAGAATGTGCCCAGCCACCCTCCATTTCACAGCCTCTTTGCAGCTCATCACTTTTCCCCTTGATCATGTTTCTGCACATACATTGTAATTCTGCACAAACACAATAAATCTGATGTTCCCAGGAAGCTTACTATTTGTGTGCAGGGAAAGGCTATACTACCTGCAACCCTTTCCAAAAAATCAAGAGAACAGCCCACAATAGCAAAACCCAGGAACGCTACTCCTCTAGTGGACAAGGCACTCTGCCACAATTATGATGTATCTAACTTCTTGTCCTCCACATAACAATTCTACAGAACTAAAACAGAACAAGAGAGGATGAAGAAATTCTTGGCATCTAGAGTGACTAGGTAAACCATCAAGACTAATTCCTTAGATACAAGAGACAGCACCTGAAGCTAAAAGACTGAACTATGTTACGCAAATTAGAGAGACCATGCACTTTCAGTGAAGAGCAGGCAGGAAGGTACTCGGATACCCCAACAACTTTTGTATGAAGTGAAACAGAGCCTGAAATTCCTTTCCCTACCCACAAAATAGAAGTCAGAATGGATACTTCCATCATGACAATATCCCAGCTCTTTTAAAGTTTTCATTCAATGCAAGAAGAAAGCAAAACAACCACCACCACCAACACTGACTGGAGACAGCCAAGGAAAGCTTGGCATAGATGGCGGCACCTGCCTAACAAGGACAAGTGTTCCGTGTGTGTTCCTGGCCATCAGGCATCAGCAGATCACACTGAACACCAAGACCTGAAAAACTAACAGTAAATTGCACTGGGCTGGAGCAACGGGAAAAAGTGAAAAGGGCCTATTCCCCTTCCTGTCTACAAGTAAACTGTGCAAAGCTACAACAGTGAAACAAAAGATTTTATGCATGTGACTTTAGAGAGATGCATCAGATGTGTGCACCTTGATTTGACAACCAGAGAAAACCCATTTTTAAAACTTCAAAAATGGCACATTAGTGACCTGTACTCATTCATCTCGAATGTGTTAAACCAAATAGATTACTATTCTAAAAACACTGGAAGTCTCACATTATAATTCCAGTAGCAAGTTAAAAGACACTTTTTAGAAAGGTCCAGGAATTATTTGGTCATGAAACAAAAATCCATCCAGTTTCGGGTATGGAGAACAAGTCAACATGTCCGAGACCATGCAGCCTCCTAGATCCTCAACTCCGAGTTCCTGAGGGCTTAACTATTTTTTTAAAGGCACCTCAAATAAAGATGTAAAAATAAAAAGATTTCTGGGAAGACTTTTTAATCCTACCTTCTTCATCGACTGGACTAAAGCCAGAAGTTCTCACAATTTTTCTATAAAATGTTAGTCTAGTATCTCATTCACAGACTGATCTTAAATCTAGACCACAAATATAATTATCTGGAGTAAAGGACTCTGGTTCCTGCTCATGCAGGAAGAAAAAAGATATTTTTTTTCTAACAAAATAAATATTTAAAGGTTATTTGGTTTTAAAATAGATTCCGCCTGGGATGAATTCAGTAGCAACCAATCTTCTTTTAGCAGTGTCCTTGCTTGAGAAACTTGGCAATACTCTGGACTTGACTCGGTTCTGCAGAGTCTTTGGTTGCAGTTCACGCTTTAAAAAATATGCTTCTACTTCATTAGTGAGATGTATTTGACTAGAAAGAATCTATATAATAAACACAACAGTCACTGTTTTACCATGTTATTTTCATTTGTATATAATAGTGAACACACTTTCAAATTTTAACGTCATATTCTAAAGATTTCATCTTCTGACGTAAGTAGCTATAGAAGCTTTCAAAAGCATCCAGGAGGCAAGAACAGTTCACACAGCATTATTCAACACAATTTTCATAATATAATTTATGAAAAACTTGAAAGCTATTTACAAAATATTACTGTTAAATACTTACAATATCCTCTATTATCTCCTTCACTGCAGCTACAGCTAAAATAAATAAGAGTGGGACCAATGTTGTGTAACGTCCTGTTGGTGATACATCTGGTATTTGCTATTAGAAAAAAAAAAANAAAAAAAAAAAAAAAAAGAGAAAAAATTTGTTTGCATTGGTGGTTGAAAACCATAATTTTTAATACAAGAAGCAGTACTTTCTGTACAAACACAGACAAGGCAACTGGATTCACTCTTTAGATATAGTGCTGATTACTTCCAAGAGAGTTTTATTGTCTTCAAAAGAAGCTGATTCAATAAGATATTTGCAGTTTAAATAGCATAGTATTCAGTGGAGTTACTCTCAGAGGTTTTAGTGTCTGCAGAATACTCACCCTTCTTTTCTGTGTTTCAAATTAAATGAAAATATATACCTATAAAATACAATTAATTTTTTCAGTTTAGATTTTTGTTGGAGTGGACACAAGTCCAAAGTTTTTTTACTTCCTTACAGTTTTAATCTCTAAGATACTTGTATCGCGCTAGTTATTAATTGACAAATTTAATATAGCTGCTTTCTGCCAGACTATTGTAAGAAACCCCTTTTTACTAAGCAGGTATGGGCACAGATGGTGCAACCTAAATGTGTATGTAATGTAAGTGCTGAGAAGATGCAGCTACTTATGGGACATACCTGGATGATTATTCATAATAATCTTTATATTGACAGGAGCTGTTCATGTGAGAGGATTGCTGTGCTAATACTTATAGGCAATGCAGCCCATATGACTACAATGAGATCTTTGCAAGAAAAAAGTACACTAATAAGTGGTGCTTCAATGTGGTTATCTTCAATTTATCATAAAACTTTTTGAGAAACAGCCAATGTTATTTATGTATTATACACATTTCTTTTTGCTACCACCACATTGTGCATCTGAAATAAAACAGGATGTTACATGTACGCATGCTATGTTTCTTGGAGTAAGACCAATATAGATCTATTTTCCAGGTTACTCTACACCACATTTTTCAAGCAATTACATGGAAACCAGGCAGAAAGTTACTGTTGGACAAGCGCCTATGTGTTGGCTACAAGGGAAAGGGATCTATCACTTCTCCAGCTATTCCTACCTTTTCATTCCTCCCTACATGTAGGCATAAACTCCCCCATTCCAATTACACATTATTTTCTGGGCAAATTATGAATGCAAAGGGGCAGCAGCCCATACCCTGGTTCCATTACCCCATATTCCTTACTTCTGCTATTGCAGTCTAACTGATAGCCTGATAGGAGATGGAGAGCTTCTAAGCTCTCACATTCCACTTCCTCACATTCCACTTCCTCACATTCCACTTCCTCACATTCCACTTCCTCACATTCCACTTCCTCACATTCCACTTCCTCACATTCCACTTCCTCACATTCCACTTCCTCACATTCCACTTCCTCACATTCCACTTCCTCACATTCCACTTCCTCACATTCCACTTCCTCACATTCCACTTCCTCACATTCCACTTCCTCACATTCCACTTCCTCACATTCCACTTCCTCACATTCCACTTCCTCACATTCCACTTCCTCACATTCCACTTCCTCACATTCCACTTCCTCACATTCCACTTCCTCACATTCCACTTCCTCACATTCCACTTCCTCACATTCCACTTCCTCACATTCCACTTCCTCACATTCCACTTCCTCACATTCCACTTCCTCACATTCCACTTCCTCACATTCCACTTCCTCACATTCCACTTCCTCACATTCCACTTCCTCACATTCCACTTCCTCACATTCCACTTCCTCACATTCCACTTCCTCACATTCCACTTCCTCACATTCCACTTCCTCACATTCCACTTCCTCACATTCCACTTCCTCACATTCCACTTCCTCACATTCCACTTCCTCACATTCCACTTCCTCACATTCCACTTCCTCACATTCCACTTCCTCACATTCCACTTCCTCACATTCCACACACCTACCTACCAGCCTCTCACCCAATCATGCCAAGCCTCAAACAGCTTCTGAAACCTCATATTCTGTGTCGCTAGCTCGATGTGCATGGTGACACCACAAGAAATACTGCTGGACCACTGGATTAGCCTGAGATGCCAGATGGGGTAAAAAGGATGCTTATTTAGAAGCCATAGGTTTGCAGGCAGACAACCTAAAGAAACTCTAAACTTCACGTTTTCCCCCCTCCCTAGAAAACAGTGTAAGCTACTTGTACAGATGTATCCTAAGAAATTGCTCCAAGCACTAATAGTATAAACAAAGAAATCTGAATAAGTACAGAGGAATCAACTTTAATTTGCTGAAACATCTGAAGCCAGGGAAGAAAACGTACACATGGCAGTATGTGTGCCGTTATTTTAGCAATTTTTGTTCAGTATGACAATTCCTGACAAAGTGATCTCCACAACAGACAAATCAACAAATTCTAAAAGATGCCCTAGAAATTATGCAGGAAATGTGTGTTTATCAAATATGATTAGAATACAGAACTAGCCAGTGGCAATTATGACAGCACCTGCCCACAGTTCAGTTTTCGTTCACCATCAGCTATTGAATTCATACAATAGTATACAAACCTACACAACCTACTTTATCAACTTGAATGACTGCAAAATTAAAATATTCTGCTGTATCTGCAAAACATTATGTACTTCAAAAAAGTCTCACTAAACTGGGTCAGGGATAGCCCTTTAAAAACATCCTGAATGAAGCTACAGTGGTGGTATAGAAAAGCCTGTGTGCTTTCTTCCTAACCAGCACAGTTAACCAGCTGGGATATGGGAAATAGCTGCTATAGTACCGGACTCCACTGCTGTTTTTCTTCATCTAGGCTCAACTTCAATCACTATCAGCTTCACTCTAAGAATAAATAATCACTTCTCCCCAGCTGCAATTCCTGCCCTTCAAAACAGACTACAGGATTAAAGTTCATAAAGTTCAGGGTTTTAGGCCATACCCTCAACTAAGAGAAACGCCAACTACAGGTAACATTTTTCTGTGCATGCCAGATATTTTTAAATGGGATTTTCCTGTCACAACAGTCTTTTTCACCTGACAGTATTTTAGTTATACTCAACCTATTGTACAGGAAAATCTGTGTGTGTATTGTGTTATCTCCAAGGAGTAAAAAACCCCACAACACCAAACACTTATTAAAAGTAAGTTTATACAATTCAGCTATTCTGTGAGGCTTACGAGCTCAGAAAGAACAGTACACCAACCTCAGTGTCTCTGCAAAACACTGTCTATGGTGTAAATGCTCTCTCAACAAGTTTCAAACATTAGCATCTTATTGTTGATCTTACCTGAAGTAACGCAATAAAAAGAAAAAATGCATTAGCAGCTCTTCTGAACTGGGAATAAAGGAACCTTGGCAGGAATGTGATTATGTTGTACTTTGCAGTGCTGAGAGAAAGAGACAAAAACATGCACTATTATTACAGTGTGAAAAATTCTTCAAATATATTTCTTCCCTCTCAGTTACACAAGCTTTCAAACAAAACAGGACCTTTAGTGATTGCTGTGCTAGCAAATGGATTTGTTTTAGCTAAAAGAGAAACTGGAAGACTTCTAGAGTCCCGCAGGCATCCATGAACTGGCTAAGCGAGGGAATTGCCTGACGCTAACAGCTTTCGTGTTGAGGCAAGAAGTTCCCTTGTCATCTCTGCCCGCTCTGCCGGAAGCAGTCAAGCTCTGCTGCTACTCAGTTACAGGCAATGAGGAGAAGCGGTGAAACACAGGAACATGATGCCCAGAGAGGTGGTAGATGCCCCATCCCTGGAAACATCCCGTATCAGATTGGATGGGGCTCTGAGCAACCTGATCGAGTTGAAGATGTCCCTGCTCATTGCAGGAGGGTTGGACTGGATGACCTTTAATGGTCCCTTCCAACCCAAACTATCCTATGATGCTAAGAAAAAATAAAGAGAAGGTAGCAAGCCAGCGGTTGCACCACGGCTGAGGGTGCAGGTAAGTCAGGCCCCAGTACCCTACCCTGCCAGCCATGGCATACACTCGGCAGGTAATTCTGCGCAACAGCTCCAGTTCAGACAAAATTCCTGGAGAAAGAGGTATAATGAGCAGGGTGCTAAATCAGGACTGAGGAGCTGCTGAGCTTCTGCATCGAGTATGAGTTTGCACAATTCAATTCAAAAAATGTAACAGGATCATCTAAATTTAAATGGTGCATTTAAGAAATGATTAAAGTTAAGAAATTCCATTAAAAGTTAAAAAAATATACTCTTCACTAAATGGAAAGTTCACTTTTTAAAAACTGGTAAGTACTGGATATTAAGTGTATTTTTGTTAGGCTGGAAGAACAGAATACAGTTCATCCTAGTGTAATAACCTCTGCTAAGCCATCATAACACAACATTTGAGCTCCCAGCTCTTTGCCAGACTTACATTTGTTTAAAAACAGACTGCTACCTCCTAAGGTCCTAAAACAGTAACAGTGAAAATAATCATGCCAAAAACATAAAAGCTAAAGACTTGTAAGAATATTTTAACCCTTTTTAAAGTTAATAATATTTAATTTAACTTTGTGTAAAACAGTCGGTTTAAAGTTGGAATTAATATATCCTGCAAAAATTTCAGCACTGTTAAGAAACAGAGAGAAAGACAGAAAAGACAAGTTGTGTACACAAACAAAAAGCATTATAAACTATCTCAAGTCCATGAAAAAAACCCACCATGTTATTTTCAATGTCTATAAAATTTCTGCCTATATCAAAGGCACCTTCAGAAAAAACACACCTACTTGGGACAGGGATATCTTTGCCATTCATTTACTTTGAATTTTAACAGCAGAACCAAGGGTGTTTTCAGATCTAAATATACATTATTTATGAGTATTCAGTGTATTATTCAGACTTAAAATTCAATAAAAACAAACAAAAACCCCCACAACAAACCATCAGCAGAGTCCTAAAGCCTGAACTTGAAATTCAAAACTAGTTTCATAAGCAACTACAGCATCTTTGCAGCAGGTTGACTGAAAAAGACAGTTTCCAAAGCAGAAACGATGCCATGCTCAAGGGAAACACATCTGCACTGGCATCCAGCTACCAGAAATATGTTCAAAAGTGAAAGATGAACTGAACTTCAATTGAACTGAAAGCTGAAAAAGAAATCCATCCTCCAGGGACATGCTGTACAGGCAACCCTTTCCCCATCCAGACCTTTCTCACCCCATTCTTAAAAATTTGGAAAGTCTGGTTTGTAAATGAAACAGCTCTGCTGCTCTTGCTGGTCTGCTTCACTCCTCCCTCCAGAGTTTGAGACTGTAACCAGTGATCAGAGGAAATGGCAGAAGTGGAATACGTAGAGTGTTCTTTCATTTTCGCTAAGCAACACGCAACTTTCTGAAATTCAATATGTATTACCAAAAACACTGGTTAATACCTGACATGATTATTGCAGAATTTGGTTAGCTGAGGCTGATTGATGAATATAGTTCTCAGTTCCTCTTGATCAGCTAGAGAAGTTTTCTCCGAAACATCATCTGTCTTCTCATAGCCTGTAAAAAATAGAATAATTTTCCATATAAATTGATTTATATACTCAAGATTCAAAGCACTTAATGACAAAAAAAGACTTCTATTGTGAATGTGAACTCAATGCATTTGCATTTCTCAATAACAAGTAATGCTTATTTAAAAACAAAAAAGTTCAACCTTTTAAATCACTTTAATTAGATATGAGGATAGAAGATATATAGTCAATATGCTTTGTATATATGATAACGAATAATAATTGCAAAATCTGCTAAATTCATAAGTACACTTAAATAGCTTGTGCCACTTCATGACAATATGAACTACGGTCTGTTGATGCATCTGGTCTGAATCCAGAAGTAAGCATACAAAAAAAAAAAAAATAAAATTCCATCTCTCCCAGCTGAGTGATCTTGAGTTAAAAACCTGCAAAATTCTGGAATTTACTTCCGGTACTGAGGTAAATATTTTAAAAGAAAGACATCAAGAGAAATATATGAACACTAACATAAGAAAAAAGCAAGAAGTTCAAGAATGTACCAGTAATACCGGGCAACATGTAACAAAAAAATATAGTTATCTGACAAATAAGCATTACAAACTTAGAAGATCTTTATATTATACAGGGATCATTCAGCAGATCAGGTTCAAGTTTTGCATGTGAAAATTAACATTGGTCACTGCTGAATTTACAGGGAAAAATACTTAAAGGGCAACTTACTGTAACCTTTATACAATTCATTTCATACTACTTAATCTATTTTCCTGTACTATATCTGCACAAAGGACACATAGCACACTTGCCCCTTTGTGCTTCTTTTAAATTAGTGTTACACACACACACACCCCCTACAGGAGTGTAACAAGAGTTTGCAAAAGAACACATAAATAGGTAAGTTTCTTATAAAAACTTTTTTGAAATTTAACCGTTAATATCAATGGTAGAAAAACAGTTTACCACGAGGATGTCTGAACAATGAAATTAAATACAAAAAAATGTGTCTAGTAGAGCTACCTTAAATCAAAATGACTAATTCTGTTTGTTTGCACAACTCATGCATTCTCAGAAATACTCATAGAAAAATCATTATCACAATTAAAACTAAGCAAACACAGGACACTAACGTAAGCTACCCTACAGTGAGATCGATGATATTCTTCCAGTCCTCAGGAACCCTGCCAGACCACCATGACCTTTCAAAGGTAACCGAGAGTGGCCTAACAGTGAGACCTGCCAGCTGCTCTGCGCTCATGAATGCATCTGATCAGATCCCATGGACTCGTGTATTCCCAGTCTGCTTAAGTGTTCCCTAACCTGGTCCTCCTCCACCAAGGTAAGTCTTTCTTGCTCCAGACTTTCCCACCAGTATCAGGAACCACAGGTTCCTGAAGGCTGATCTTATCGGTAGAGACCAAAATGGAGAAGGCTCTAAGTCCTATATCCTCTTCTGTGTCCTTTGTCTCCAGATTCCCTGCCCCATTCAGCAGCAGTCCCCTGCTCTCCACAATCATGTTCTTCCTGCTGTTACATCTGAAGGAGAACAAGAAGGGCTTCTACAAGCCCCTTGCCAGATTAAACCCCAGGTGGGCTTTGGCTTCGCTAGCTAACCCCATCCCTCTATACTCCACTCCAGCCACCTGTTCCTGCTTTCACCTTTTGTAGGTTCCCTTCTTACACTCGAGTTCTGTCAGGGGCTCCATGCTAACTCATGCAGTCCTACTGCCACTTTCGCTTGATTTCTTGCTCATTGCAATGGACCGATTTTGAGCTGGAAGGACATGATCCTTGGAAGCCAAGGCCACTAAGCATTTGTTGGTTAATGGGATACCATTCCTTCAGCAGCTACAAATTTCCTCCATGAGACTAGACAGATTACTCCCAGAGAAGTGACATTCTTCATTTTGTGTGCGCTTAACTTGACACAGTGGTATTAGAGTTACTGACATTCCCAGCACCTGTCTCCATTAATCAATGAAAGCTGAGCTTTGTGTCTATTCTTCTGTAAACTATGAGGAATTTTGTACCAACCTGCATCGCGACTTTTATCTGCAGAAGTTGATACTAATGTATAATTCTCTCTCAAGACTTTTCACTCATGTTTTGTCAGCCACTCAGCCATTACACTGATGACCAACAGGCCCAAGCAGTCTATTCAGGCTGGAGCTTGTAAACACAGGTAGGGCATAAATCAATTACCAAAAAGTTTTAAAATTGTAACAATAATTGGAGTGTGTATAGCTGCTTGTTAAATAAGCACTGTTTGTTCCGTATGCCGGATGAGAAAGTTACACAGGAAAAAAAAGATATGTTAGAATGCAATTGAGTACATCAGAATGTATACGCATGTCAAGGATAACTAAGGCTGTACATGAAAACTTAAAGCTTATTTCTAGCCCATTCTATAAATCCGTACAAACAGGTTATGCAAAATGCAAGTCACCCTCCAGTCCACTGGCCTGCTACATCACCTCTTACCTATTGTATCCAGAACATATATTTCAGACATTGCCTTGCAAGGTCAAGTCTCCACACATTGTGCAAAGGGTCAGCAGAAACTTGTAATTGCATGCCATTTAGAATTCACAAATTCCATTACTATACAGGAAATCCCAGGAATTCATCCACTGCAATTCCTGTTTTCCTCCTTCCAACTCCCCCAATGAAAGGCACGCATCCAACACACTTCTCTTCAAACTTCAGTATGTATTAAGACTGGGCCCACCTGAAAACATCCACACAATACTCCTCAAACTCAAGGAACCACACTGGCACACGTGGCAGACTAAGCATGCCATCTCCTTGCACTTGGGTGGAAAAACTGTGTCAAAAGTACCAGCCTAGCCTGACTAAGTTCAGGAAATAAGGAAAGAGTTTGCACATTTGTGGAATGTACTACTTTAATTTTAAAGCATTCATTAAAAAACTTATGCCAGTATTAGCCCTCAGTACTGACAGTGATAGTTAAAGCAAATGTTAGCGGGCATTAAACACCATATATTATCTGTCTGTTAAAAAGACTGCCAAACTATAGACATTTATTTTCATACACCAGTATTACAGCATTTATTTGTTCTTTTTTAACCTAAATGACAGCAAAAATGTGCTGAGGAGCTTCATAAACATTCATCCACTTCCTATACCTTGATTTTTTTTTTTCTTTCAATTTTCACTTAAACAATCTTAGGAGTGAGGTTCTGAGCCCCAAACGTAGCCCTCTATACTCTGCTGCTTCAGTAAAACCAGCTCTCCTGCCCTAGGTGCATTATACTACCCTGAAAGCTTTAAAGGTTACACATCCCATCACTTCCCTGCTTAAACTTTAGAATACATTCACTAGAGTACATAGACTGCTACACAAAGCTCAGTATCAAGGAGATACAAATTTTCTACCCTGTTTGTGTGTCTATATGCGTATACACATACACAAAAATATCTAAAAGCTTATGCACTACTGAAGTTATTATATCATCTAAAGTAGTAAATATGCTTAGTTTAACGACTAAAATGTTTTTCAAGCGACAACAGACAAAATGCTCTTTGAAATGCTCTTTCACATGATTATCAGAAAGAGTGTAAAAAAAAAGACATGAAATTTTAATTCAGCATTCGATACAGAGCTTCTACATCCTACCCTCCCGTGATGCTATTTCTTTGAATGTCCATAGATCAGCCTTTGTAATAAAACAATTACCTCTTGCTTGTATTACCTACCCAAGAACTTCAGTGAAGAGTCAGCACACCTGTGTTTCAGCTTCTCTGCAGCTATGCCTCTATCCTGGGTTAGCTGCCTAATGCCTGGTCAGAAATTGGGCACATTTTTTGCCAGGTAGCTGCTGATTTTCAGAATTGCCCGAGGTCAAAGAGGACTCTGCTGCACAGCTGCAAGGCAAGCCAAAGCTCAGGCACCATTTCTGGGCTCTCAGCATGCCAAATGTCATCAGGGACACCACACCACCCTGGTCTGCATGTGGGACAGGCCTTCCCTGTAACAGTTTTGTTGTGTTTTTAAAGTCAATACGCTACGTTTTGTAAGTGAAATTTTCTACTAATTTGTCAGATACAGGACAGTATGTTTGTAGGTACCACCCTGAGCATGACTGGGAGTTCCCCACATGATGCATTCACTAAAATTGCAACTAAAAATTATCTATTGCACTCCCAGGGTTTGTTTGTATTTTGCATCTTCAGAAAACTATCACAAAGCATTTCCAATTTCTGCCGTGTCTCGCCCACACTCATCTAGCATAAACAGATTAAATCATCAAAAGATTTATTTAATTATAGTCATTTTTTCAAATACGACATCCAAGGAAATCTCCTTACATAACTAAAATATAATGAAGAGTGAAGAATTTGACAACAAGTGGCTGGTATTCAGATGGCCCAAAATAAAGCCAGGAACTAAAATTAAAAAAGAATATGCTTTTCAACATGGAATGATGTTAAAGTTACGGTAGTTCATATGTTCATTTGAAATGTCTACCGACCTACAGTCAAGACGACAGAAATAAAGGCTGCAGATTTGTCCCATTATTACAATCCCTGATGCAATCTGGCATTTCACAGGAAATCACATCTAAGACATGTAATCACATCTAAGACACGTATCATTTCAACAATTCACGTTCAATTATTAAGTATTAAACTATACTCACAAACCTGAGCCCAACTGCATTACATCACCCCCCAATTTTTAAGAGCTACCTCTCTATGAAATTTTAAAAGCCCAAACTGTAAGCTAGAGCTTGATTGCTGACTAACCTCACATTGCAGTGCAGCAGGTCTACGTAAAAGCTCACCTCTTCGCAAACAGCTACTAAGTGCTGTATTTCTTCCTCCAGAAGTAAGGATCCATTTGTATCAACTCAGACTATTAATCAAATAAGCAGAGGCTGACCTGTAATAAAAATGCTGTCTACAGGTAACCACAAGAACAAATAAAGCACACCCATACTTAAGAATGGAAGGGAAATTTCACCCGATCACCTCTCGGTGAAAGTAGCTACATTTTTGAAAGGTGTGTTTGAAAAGGATGCATTTAACACACACCAAGAATTAAAGAGCTGGTTGCCCTTCTGTAATCCATTAGAAGGTTCCAAGACAACAGAAGAGTGTTGACCCAAACATTCGGGAAGTTGACTAAGAAAAAAATATAAAAACCTAAAGTACAGAATTCAGACAGGAAAAATAAAAACCCCACAACATATACACAGACAATAACAAAGCAGCAGCCATTACAAAATTCTGATTATGAAAAAAATCAGTGTGAAGAAGAAACGTAAGAACTTAAGATGAAGCAATCATTCTAGTCTTTTTTTTTTTTTTTAAGTGTAGTTATTGCTGTGTTACAGGTATTAAACTGATATTTACCTAATACGTTTCTTGTTTGTTCATTGCACTAAGCTATCAGGAAAGTATTGTTCCAGGGCTCAGAATTAAAAGTAGCATCACTCTTGTTGGCCTAAAGACCACAGCAATTTAAGGTCACAGCAAATTCTGAAGTATTTCTTAGTCATAATTTTGAAGTCTTCTATTTAGCAAGAGTAAAACAGCAATTATCACATTTCAAACAGGAACTGTGATGCTGTACTAGTAAGACCTGCCATTCAGAAAGAAGAACAAATATATTCCAAGACTTTTCTTCATCTGCCGTGTCTCACTAAACCGCTGACATTTAACCAGAGTTGAGTTGATATTTAACCACAGCTGAATTATCAAACAGCTTCTGTGACACACATTCTTACATGCCCCCATAGACAGAAAAGCGTCTGACTTGAAAAAAGTTGTAAGTCAGCACTTAAAAAAAAATATAATAAGAAATGCCAACACATCATACTACTCTGACAATTTATTATGCAGAAATGGCAAGTTTAAAACCTAATTTCCTCTTAACATTCAGAATCACGCTTTCTGACAATATATTTTGATTATTTTATTACTTTATGTCACTGCAGGGCCAAAACCAATAAAAAATGTGCTTCAACATCAAAGGACTGTAACTATTACCCTAACCAAAAAGGGTCATTTACAAAGCTGTTGCATAAACTAGAATGACTGTACATAATATTTCTCTGCACTCTGAAAGTTGTTTGCTACTGGAACACAGAATCTGGAAATTAATGACAGATAAGCACAAAACACCACAAAATTCATTCTAAGTCACCTAATAAATAACTGAGGTTTTGGTTCAGGATTTCCTTCAATCTGTTCAAAATCAAAGAATGGAAGTAAATTATATGCAAGAGTAAGAAAAGGCAAGAAGAAATTGGAAACAGAATTGCTGTGAATTCTGAAAATATGGAGATCAGTTAGTTACTTCCCATGGTACAGGCTGTATCTGAAAAAAAAAAAATCATAGCAAAACGTGTGTTTTGCATAGAATACATGTTTTCAGTATGAAGCAAAAATGGCATCTTCATCAACAACAAAGCCCAAATAAATACATAACCAATGAAACAAACAAACAAACAAGCCCCCAAACAACTAGCTTGAGCTTTCTCCAACAGGAGAATCCCTTGAAGATCATATTTTGCTTCCAAGAATAAATTTGGAAGGAGCAACTCTGTTCTAACACACAATATTTGCAAGGACTCTTCCTAGAAACTTTATTATCAAAACTGTTTTAAATTAGTAGACCAACAATGATAAATTCTAAAGAGTAAACATTGTCCAAATATTTTCCATTTATCCAAATTTTCCTTTAGTTCAGGTAGTTTAACAGTTTCAGCTTTCATTCCTTAAACCAGTCTCATTTTCATTACAAGAAATGAACAAAGGTTAATACAGACAGATTGTGACATGGAAAGAAAGGGAGGGAAAGAAAACCCTCCCAAAACACCAGAAGGATTTTAATTCACTTCCCTTAATCATTAAAGATTTCTTTTTCATTCTCAAAGTACAGCATTCAAAAGTTTTGAAAGCTGGTGTTGCAACCAAGAACCTCTTACATGAGTAAGGCTGCTAGCTCATATTCCCAAAGAACGCAGCACAGTTCAAAGAGGGTATCATTACGAAAAAGAAGGTGCCTTCGGAGTTATTTGTCATAATGCCATGATAGACCTTCGATGACAGAACAGGCACTGAGAACCTGACTCATCAGTCTGTCCTTCTGAGGATGCAGAGCACAGAAGGGGACTGCAATGACCTGCTTGAACCTGCTGGTACTACTGAGGTAGCTAAGCCTGCGCTAGAACTAGACCAAGTTTTTTTCCCCATTGTGAAGCACTGGGAACTCAACATAGTCTGCAANAAAAAAAAAAAAAAAAAAAAACACAACAAAAAAACCCAGACACAAGTGACTATAATGAGCACTACATCTGCTAAAATGCTACCTAGTCCATGAGTAGAAACACCTAAGGATATATTAGGCATTACAAAAACAGACGGTCTGCTGAAGGCAATCTGATGACTACTACAGAATTTCAAAACACTTTCCCTCTTCATATGAAAGTCATCTCATCTTGCACAAGCTCAGCTTCACCTAGTTTTCATACAGGCATTTACCTTCACTCATATGAAGAGCTAGTTATTATGTACTGTTGTTGGTACACAGTGCCATGGCACCTCAAACTTCTACTCTTTCTTGATGACCCAATATAGTTGACTGAACTTCCCCAATACACAGACAAAAAGCAGTAATGCTTCCATCTTCAGAGAACCCTATAAGAACTGCCAACCACAATTCCACTCTCCCAGAGTCTCTCAAAAGAAATAAAATGCTTTGAATGATTACATTTCATATTATTTAACAGATGCATGTATTAACTGAACAGCTATATATAGCTAAAGTAACCATAGTTAATTACTGTATTTAATAAAGCTAGATGTAGGCTACACTACTTAAAGATTCCCCATGTGTTTTGCAACTGCAGAATACATGACACCAATGCTCTTTCCACAGCACCAGGTATCTGAAGTCCAGGTAGAATTCTGAATTAAGGTTACCAGTGGTGAAAACACATGTAGCAATTTCCTAAATTCATTTAGGAGGCCAGATCCTCCACGCCTTGAGCGAGACTTTATTGATAAGCATACCACTTTAGAACCACAGCATTTCCTAGGCTTACAGTGAACTGCAGGTGTTCTTCCATGCAACAGGGATAATAGGCACAAAAATCTATTAAGTAAAGGTTATAAGCATGCCTGCTTATCTTTTATCAGCCATGAAGAGCAAAAGAACATGCAGAGTTTTGGAAGAATGCCACTACAACAGTAGTTCCTTTATAACAAAATTCTTCATGCAGGTACATGTTGTCTTACAGATGCTAAAACACCTACAATTTTTATTTTCTAATAATTTATAGACTGTAGTGTCAATTCTTCTATGCAACTGTCGAGCAATTCTAGGGAATGATACATGCGTGCATCATTCTGACAGTTCCAGCTTAATTTATTTCATCTGAGCACAACAGTTGATTTTCTCTAATAGCAGTATTACTATCTCTTCATGCCAGAGACCGCTTAGTTCTGAGACAATGTCAAGACTGTCCAGCCTGATAAGGTAGCTCATGATCCATGGAAAAGGTCTCTGAAGCAGAAATTGGCTGCTGCAGTGACAGGACAAAAATGAGGTTTTAACCCTAAAGATAAAATACAAAATTTCTAGAATAAGGGAAGTAATATTAAGCTTGTCTATCAGATCCCCACAGGTCTTAGGCTACTCTAAGGAATGGTCCATACCATAACAGCACTTATGGAAGCTGCTGTTTGTGATTACAGTATTATCAGAGACTTCTAAAAACCACACATGGACCTTGCCAATAACAAAAATTTCCTACTCTGCACTGTAGGTAAGACTTTGATGGAGGTCTCTGAAGGCAGCCTTATCATCCCTTTGCACAAGAGCCTCCTGTGACGGACAGATGTGCTGGTTTGGCTGGGGTAGAGTTAATTTTCTTCATAGTAGCTAATATGGGGCTATGTTTTGGATTCGTACTGGAACCAGTGTTGATAATACAGGGACGCTTTAGTTATTGCTAAGCAGTGCTTACACAGAGTCAAGGCCTTTTCTGCTTATTGCACCACCCCGCCAGCAAGTGGACTGGGGGTGCCCAAAGAGTTGGGAGGGGACACAACCAGGACAGCTGACCCCAACTGACCCAAGGGCTATTACATACCACATGACGTCATGCTCAGTACATAAAACTGAGGGAAGAGGAAGGAAGGGGGCGACATTCAGAGTTACGGCATTTGTCTTCCCAAGTAACCATTACGCATGATGGAGCCCTGCTTTCGTGGAGATGGCTGAACACCTGCCTGCTGATGGGAAACAGGGAATGAATTCCTTGGTTTGCTTTGCTTGCGTGCGCGGCTTTTGCTTTACTTATTAAACTGACTTTATCTCAACCCATGAGTTTTCTCACTTTCACTCTTCTGATTCTCTTCCCCATCCCACTGGGGGGAAATAAGAGAGCACCTGTACGGGACTTCGTTGCCAGCTGGGGTTAAACCACGACACCAGAGCTAGGGTTCTACAGTTCCTTTATGTCACTGTCAAACGCTAGGGAGACCCACATTGCAGAACTGTGGAGTTCTCCTTTTTAGAAAACAGTAATATTTACTTACAAAGAACTGTTTAGAAATGCCAGCCATGCAGTCCAAACATGTGAACTAACTAGACTTGGAAGCCATTATCTCAAAAACCAAACAAACAAAAAAGGAAGAGACCTTTTGACATTGGTTTCATTGTGAATGAACTGAGTATAAACAAATTGAACTGAATATAAATAAAATGAACTAGTGTCACATTAAAAGTAAGAAAACAGTAACAGTTTTAAAATTATTGTTCTTTGAGTAATTCTATATATAGTATAGTTTGAGCCAATAACTCCACTGCTATGATGAAAAACTATCACATCACTTTCCAAAAGCTGTGTCTTAAAAGACATTTCATACCTATTTTCAGACCTAAAGAACTTTTGAGAAGCCTCTTAAGCCCTGTATTCAACTGTTTTACAGTCACCCAACCTCAAACACTATTCAAACAAACTAGACTTCAACACTCCCACCCCCCCCCGCTTTTACTGCGTCTGCACATCTTAGATAGATATTTACCTTTAGGGAACACCACATTTGTTCATGTAATAACCGTTAAGATTCCTGTAATTAGATCATTTTAAAGAGAGCATCAATTTTCCCAATTTATTTGTGCTAAGCTTGCAGTGAAAACCAACTGTCTGGAAAAGAACTGAAATTAAGCACTGAAAATTTGGACATTTAACTAGTACCATTATATGCATCCACTAATCACTGTGAGTACAGCAGCACAGCTGCTCTGGTTGTAAACATATTTCAAAAGTGTCCCTGGAAGGATATGCCTTCTTCCTTTCATCTTAGAAAGATGCATTCTTCTATTTCTCAGCCAGCTAACATCCCCTAGGTAAAGGCAGAGCCAGACCTCCTACAAACCTACTTTTGGGGGATGAAGGTGTGTAACATGGGAGGAACAGAAAAGAACATCAAGACAACAGCCTACTTCTAATCTATCTTTCTTCATGGTCTTCCTACCATAGAAAAAAAAAATCCCTTGTTTGAAAGAAGTAAGAAAGATACAAAGAGAAAGTTTCTACCCGCCTATGTAGCCAAAGCCAAAAAATAATCAATCTGATGTAATGGCTTGTTTAAGTGCAAAAACTTTCAGACAAAGGGCTAAAACCTGCATACCTGCATCATTACAGTGACATTGCCATCATTACCTACAGCAGCTGGAAACGCTAAGCTCTCCCAATACACTGCTGCTTTGGTATCAGTGATTTCAAATCTTACTTCTGCATGCAGAAAAAGGTATTATATTAAGATAATTTCACTTCAGTGACTCTTTTTACAAAGCGGTTCTTGGCAGGTTGTTACCTGAAGGCAAGCAACCCCAACCCTTGGGCATCAAACATCAGCACGGTCTGATGCTTTCAGGCGCGTTCCCTGTACCATAAACGTTTATTACTCCTGATGACCAGCGGACACTTACATACTACCTATGGAGGAGGCGTGCCGCCTTATCCCTGGGAGGACAAATACCCCGGGACAAACAAATACCCCAGGCCGTGAGCCGCCGCCGCCGGGGGCCGTGCAGGCAGGCACAGCGGGGAAGAGAAAACAACCGCGCGCCCCGAAGCGCTGCCGCGCAAACCGCTGCCCGCGGCTCACCGGGCCCGGCAGACGGGGGAGAGCCGTACGTACAAGACCGCCAGCGGAACAACACCGCCG
>VZSZ01004714.1:685250-792512 GCA_013398815.1 Ibidorhyncha struthersii | reverse complement strand
GTAAATGAAGGGAAGGGCGCGGGGAAAGGGCGGGGGGAGGCGGCCATCCCGAGAGGGAATGGGAAGCGTTGGTGTAGAGCCCCCGTTCAGGCGGAGGGAGGCTCGGTGCCGCTCTCGGTTTGACAGGCGGCTTTCAAACTTCTCGCCCAGCTTTTTATTTTTAACCTCTCCTAAGTCAGAGTGCCGCAGTTTTGACAGCCCTGAGTCAGTGTGAATCCAGGCTCTCCTCCTGTGTGGGCTGGTGGAAAGGAGGTCCAAGCTACAGATGACTCAAGCTGAAGCAGCAGCGGCGGTTTTACTTCTAGACTGTTAAGGTGACGCTTGGGTGACTGCAACAGGCTGAGCAGTGCGTCTCTGGGATGTTTTCCCTATGCCTCGATAAAAACAGCCATGGTAAAAACAGGATGGAGAAGAAAATAGGGAAGGTGATAGGAGGTGGGTCTTGGCATAGTGGTGTTTTGCATCTATTTCAGCGGGTCATAAAGCATACTGACTGCCTAGAGGACGATGGAAGTTATGAAATAGAATAAAGCTACTATTGTCCCACGAATCTTGAGAAAACTTGAGGCTGACATGTCTGCTAAAGGCCACCATTGTGTCCTCCAGAAAGTACATAACACGGTCAGATTACGGATGTGGGATCGCTGCTGATTACAAAGCATATGTACATGCTATGAGAAAACAAGATATAGTCTTTCTTAACAGCAACAGAATCAGTCTTTTTTGTTGGATAAAATTGTATACATTTAATCTGTGTAAATCAGTCAAGCAGAACTTCATCCATGGAGAAAACTGAACCAAGAATTTGTTCTTAAATGCCGAGCTCAGATACCAGGAAAGAGGAGCACTTTGCTGTGCAGAAGATTGCGTTGGGAAATAAATGCATGTTTTTTTCAAGCCATGGGCCAGAAAAACTGCTGGAGTAGTTTCCTCTTCAAAAGAGAATGCTTTCCTGCATCTGCGTGGGTTGCTTGTGTTTTTGTTTTGTTTTTTTTTTTTTAATCTGAACCAGAAACAGAGATTGTGGAAAGATCTCTCTTCAGGCTTTTTTTACTGGAAAAACAGAATGCCTGGGGAGAACGTGCACTGCTCATCCAGTTTTAAGAAATACTCAGTGTAGGTCAGTCAGCTGTGGGCAGAGGCTTGGTCAATGCAAGTTACTTTCTGTAAGAAACAGCTTTTAGTTTTCTGTTGAGATTCCATTGAAGCCTGACTGAAGCAGTCATTTAGGAGACTCAATATATATATAACTCTCCCAGCACAAACGGGCCCCTTTTGTGAAAAGGCTTCTTGGGCTGGGGGTGCATTGCAATTCATAGCAGCTATACTGTTGTTAAAAGGCTGTAACCAGAATGTGAAACTCACTAAAAATTTATATACATGTCAGTCAACGTGCATTTCCCCCCAAATCACTGCAGTGCTGGTGACAAATAGGATTGTTGCTTAAATCCACTTCTAAATACCATTTTATGTCAAAACTTTTTTTTGGCTCTGAGATCCCTGGCAAGTGGCACTTATTACTGATACCTGTGGGCAACTGGAAATTTACCCACTTGAGTACAGAAGATACTAAAAGAGTGCTGCCAAATGCTATTTAAAATTGTGAATAGTTATTTTACAAACAAGGCCACTCTCCACATGACAAAATAGCACAACAACAAAATTAGCAGCTTTATTCTTGGTATGCTTTTGTGTACTCTGGGTTATTGTGAATGTTTAATATCCCATTTTTTTTTAAAGAAAAAGCCTTTTCTGAATATATAGTATGAATAATATTTGGAAAAAAAAGCTAAGGAGTAGCGTTATGTTCAATCTTACCATCAGTTAAGAAATTCTCCAGTTTTCTAGTTTTTGTTCTACAAAGCCTTGATGCTAAGCTAAACACATTTAACCATTTAGTTACACAACAGACAGTTCATCCAGATGTCATCCAAATGTAGGAAACTCAACTGCTATATTTCATAACAGTCCCCATGCACTTGCAATATTACTCTCCAGGAGAAGCCCATTAGCTTCTATCCTTTCTCCATTCCCCTTCCCACACCCCCGGCTCCAGATCTGCCAGCAGAACCAACTGGCTCTTATATTTTTGCCTTTCCTTTGGAAAACAAGTATATGAGCCCCATCCTTTCACCTCTTCTGTGGTAAATACAGCCTGTGTCACTCAAGCAGTTTCCAGCTCCACAGACCACTGTTCTTGTTTTGATAGAAACAGGTCAGAAAAGGCTGCTGCAGCTTCTTGAGCTGAGTCTGCTTAGTTTACACACTTGAGAGTATGGTGTATATTTAAGGAAGCCGATATTTGTTTCTGGATCATCACTTGTTTGGAATGTGCAGGACAGGGCTGCATAACAGAAGCAAGCCAGTCAGCTTGCCAGCAAAGGTGTAGATTAAACAGTATGCCTGTATTATGCGTTAAAGATTAGATGACACTCTAGATATTGAGCTGCTTCTTTGATTTCAATGTGTGTTTTGAAATATGTTGAAGCTCTGGTGGAACTGATAGCAATTTATTAGCATTAATATATTAGCAGACACTACCTTTTGGCACAGTAGAGGACAGAAACCTTGGTTTTTTAAATCTATGCAGAAAAATTGCATATCCACAGAGAAGAACAAGTTATTTCAGATGGAGAAACAGCCTTGCAGTGACAGCTGAAGTGCTGAGCTAGTAAAAGAAAATTGTGAAAGGCCTTGATTACAAATCTATTCATATGTCAAAAATATCACATGTACTACTTCATAGTTTTATGTATTAGACTGAGCTACGATGAGGCTGTCTAATCTCACCAGTTCATCTCTAACGGCCTTCAGTGGTATAGACTACTTAACCCAACTGAAATCTGTTCTTGCAAATGGTATAAACACTTACTTTATTAGGACTTTAAAGACAGAAGTTTCTATTATTTAAGATATACCAACTATCCACTGTAGTAGTCTCCCAGAGTGAGAAATACCCTCACTCTCTTAAAATGAATGCATGTATAAACAGGGAAAGTCAGTTCTGCAGGCTTGAGGTTTTCACAAACTTGACATATATAAAAATTTAATCTAGATTTCTCCTGTAATGCTGTGAATGTATATGAAATGGTGCAATCTTCCCTTATGAAATACTGTCAGAAAACAGGTTTCATACAACAGTGGAAGGAAAAATTAGTACAGTAAGCGCTGCCTCTTTTCCAGAGTTGTCTGGAAAGGATTTCTGGCATATGTCTTTTTGTGCTTCATAAGATATTGCAGCAACTGAAGGTTGTGCAATTAATCTCAAACTCTCATAATATTTTAACCAATACCTTTGTAGTTTAATATATAAAATACTCCCATAGCATGGGAAGTTTCTAATGAAATGTTAGAAATAGCTACATCTAAAATTTTAAAAGGTACTGGGAAGCAACCACTTTAGCTGAGATGAGTCTATAATTTGCCTATCAGCTGGGAGACTATGAATGGTCTTGCTGAAGACTAAACCAGTGCTGTGCTCAAAGGAGCAAAGCACATTCTTACTTTCTTTACCTTCTTTGACCTTCTGAAAGGATAACACCCGCAGGCTTTGTGTACTGATTTTTAAACCCATTGTGCATATGTCTAAGCATAAGCTTCTGCTATCTATTCTATAAACGGATCAGATAAAGTGCTTTGAAATTCTACCTGAAGCCATTAAAATGGTGACAAGTTGTTTTATTTATGAAATTATAGGTTAACTTGTTATTTTCTAAACTTTGAAATCTCTCATGTTAGGTTTGTTTAATCTTCTCAGATAAATATATCTCCAAAGCAAGTTTATTTAAATTATTTGACTTTTCTTTGCTGATATTTCAAGTACTCCCAGTGAAATTCCTGACAGTTCTCTCTGGGGTTTAATAGAAACGAACAAATCTCCTGTTTGCCCAAATGTGGCATCAAATACATCAACTAGTCTATACTCTGTAAGGCAGCAGAGTCTATCCAATGTTCACAGGTACTCATCAATATCTCACTGCAAGATATGAAGAATTATTTGTCTTTTACATGCTGCTGTTTATGTAATGATACTTTGCCCTTAACTGTTTTGTCCCCCGTCCCTCTGGCTTAAAAATAGATCACCTGTGGAAACAGGCTGTGAAGTTTTCATTACAGAATGTGTTTGATCTTTACAAGCCAGTGTAAATTTATATTGTGGGTATCCTTTATGATTATGAAAGACAAAACTTCTTCCCTGAGGCAAGACATGTTGATAAAAGAAACCTCACCCTCCTGAAGTGAGTATTTAGACATAGAGAATATACCACAGAACACATCAGATAATTCAGCCTCTGGGCTGATTTATAGAAACCCGTGGAGGCATTCCTGTTAGTTTCTCACTCAGCTGCTGTAGCAGTGCCCGAGAGCATAAACAAAGCGTAGAAAAGCAAAAAAACCCAGACAAACAGAAACAAAGCAGATCCAGAGTGTAACAAAGAGAGGCTACATCTATATATCCTTTTTCTCTGTAGACCCATCTCTACACCGGAGCCTGAATGTCCTTTACTCAAATTTCCTTTATGCACTGTTAGATTTGCATCCAGGGCACTGGAGGAAAAAGACTTAGGGATACATAATTCCATAGCATAGACCCAAACTCAGTTGCTTGCAACGGGAATCTGCAAGGACAAGTTCTCTGGTGTGCATCCTGTAATGCCTTGCGGCAGCATCAAACAGCCCACATCTGGCACGATAGTTCCTGAAAAGACATGATCCCACATGCTAAAAGGAACTGGGGTAGTTGGAAGCAGCCAACTGACAGATGTCCACAATAGTGTAATGCAGTTTATCATGAGTTCTTGGTCTGTTTTGCAGCTTGGCCTTGGAAAGACGGTACAGATACTATTAAGTGTGCCATCAGGAACATTCCTTCTGGTCAACAAAAGTGAATGTATCAGTACTTCTTCAAATCCACCTCCTTATCCTTTTCTGAGAAGAAGGTGAGCATCATGGGCATCGTATCTTTTTCTAAAACGTGTAGGGAAGGGGAGTTATTCTTTTTCTTTTCCTGAAATATGCTTTCCCATAGCTCGATTTGCACATAAGAATGATGGGATGGATATAGCCAGAGAGAGGGTACGGGCGAAGAGATCCTTGGGGACCTCTGCTGTCTTAATGGTACCATATACTTCTATAGGAGTCGTTCACACATGTTCTCAACTTTGGAAGCTTTCTTTTATATTTTGAACGGATTTTAGGGTAACTTGATGACATAGCAAGAGATGCGTGTTTGGGGATTGCATTTTTATTTGTTCTGTTACCTTTACAGGAATGTGAAAACGTGAGACACCTGTATTCTCTTCCTGAGTGTGCCAAGGGATGTGTTGTGCGACCTTGGATAAGCACTTCCTGGGTGCTTTAATTCCTTTCCTTTGCTATTTGAGCTGTTTGCAGGGAAGTTTATGTCTTGATGTTCATGTGAGTAGTGCCCGCCCCGCTACAGTGGGGTCGTGGCCTCAGTATAGTGCTAACAACAGTGCTTAGCCTTTTACAGGAGGTGTTCAATACCGTGCAAGGCTGGGCTGAAATGGCCATCATCTTGGCCTTCCATGGTCTGCAGTAGTGGATACGGGTCCACAGGAGAGACAGTTTCTTACAAGATTGCCAGCGCCTAGCTGCTGTACCCACAGCGCCTCGTATGCCACACCAGGGTAAACAGGACGAGCACTCACATGAAAGCAGACAGCTAAAGGAGAACACGAAAGTCCAGGTCTGAATGTGACTCTCTTGACAGCCACTCACAGCTGTGGAAAACGTAAGGAGGAAGAACATCATGCCTGAAATAAAACTCTGCCAGAAAACAAGGCAAAGATTGGACTCTTGCCAGACTCCTGGGTGTTCATAGTGGGCTCAAGGGTATCGTAGCGTTCTGCAGGCGTCCCGTGACGCTTGTGAAGCTGCGACAAACACACAAGCACCCATTGCCCAGCAGCCGGAAACCGAAACAGTCGTGCTGGTAGTTTCAGTATAGTATTGCGGGGAGCAGATTTATCACACGAGGAACATGGCACAGGAGCAAACATTGTTGGCACATAAAGAAAATGGATCGGGAAGAGCATGGCCAACCAGACGGCCTCTTTGTGGCTAATCACACACTTCTGCAAATATGAGATTAAAACCACAGAAGAGAAACAAAACGCAGATGTTTGTATTAGATTGGTTTCTTCTGAGAGCGCCAGCCATGTAAGAAAATGCTTACAGGGTAACGACAAGTGGCATACACAGGTCTTAATTATACAGCATGACCGTTTAATCCTGCTGTTCAAGGATTACTTTCACTTTAAGAAGTTGATACAAATTTAAGTTATATGGCTTTACATCGATAGCAATAGTATAATTCGCTGCTGCTTTCTTCCACCTTATGCTGGCTTTAACACTTTCAATTTTAAAGATTTTATGACACTGTAAACATGGAATAACTGGATGGTGAATGAGGCCCCTGAAGTTTCAGTTTAAGACAGCTGCAGATACTTTTCCCATAGCATTGTTAAAATGCTTATATCCAATTAGATACATGTTTCTGGGAGTACAAGGAGGGAGGATAGGGAGAACCTCTGTAAAAATAAATACTTTCAGTTTTCCAGGCAGGCAGTAAGAAAAAGCACTTACAAGAGATTTAAATATCTCTTGATATAGCTACCACCAGAAGCTACAGTAGCAGGAATATTCAAATGTTAGTAAAGAGAAGGAAATCATAAACCAAAAAATGCATCATCAATCTGAAATCTACCCAAAGCAGAACAGATTCTGTTAAACAAAGTGATATAGAGCATGAATCAGCTCTGTGTTTTGAGGAAGGCGAGCAGGCGTCATTCTCTCTGTAGTAGTACAAGGGGCACGATCTGTTATCCTGCAGTGTAGCAGATTTGAACTCGGAAACAGAGCTCCATGCCTTGTCTCCCCCTGATTTCACTGCACCCAAATATCAGAAGGCCTTGTAAGAGAGAGAAAATAGTATGTGGTGGGGGACTCCTATGTTAAGTTATTAACTGATCATTTAGTTGAGAAACTGCAGAGCCTTTGCAGAGATGCAGGTGATCTACCCGATCGTCAGAGGAATGCTTTGTGACATTGCTCAGAAGAAATGGAAAATAAAGTCGACTGGAACTGGGCGAGTCATGACTCTGAACATCTGAGCTTGCAGATTCTCAGCACAGTCAGCGTCTGACAGCCAAATTTCTGAAGGTCACACAGTTTGCTGGATATATTCTGTCCCAGGACTACAGGACGAGAGCAGGATTCCCTTCTGCAATAGCTCTTCCCTGTGTCTTCCGCAGTATCAGGAGGGCCATTGCTACATTAACATTCAACCAAGAAAAAAAATTAAACTTCCTGCGCTTCTCAATGTCGCTTGTGGAGACAGTTGTGTGCCAAGGAGGATGAAGTGTGACTGCTGGAGTCAGGGAATAGTTGTGCGTAGGGAAGATAGGAGTAAGGGAACGTCGTACAAATCAAAGGAAGAGAGGTCTGCCCTGGAAGTTAAAACAATGGATAAAGTGTCTTTAGCTACCAAAGTACACCTTGTTTAGGACATCCAGAAGCTCATGCTTTCTGCAGACTCATGGACAAATGTCTGGTGTTTGACACTGGGGTGGGTGCTTGTCCTAGTCTCAGCTCTTGGACTGTTTGGGTAATAAGTAAATGTCTGACAACTCCGGCAACAGGTGAGGTTTGAAACTCGTGACTGTCAGGATACTCATGGAGTTTACTGCACGCTTCAGCACGCAAATCCAGGAGGATGTCAGTCCATCTGTAAAAGAATAACTTCACAATAAAGACATTGGGCAGTTTAGATTTAAATCTAATAGTTTTAATGAAAAGTGAAAATAACCTGCATGATGGATTTTTTTATCTTTGGTTCTAGAATGCCTTTAAAAATATAGGAAGTTTCACTGTAAGGTTACAGAGCCAGTTTGTCACAGGTTGGAAGTTCTGGCTGCCTGTTGAGCCTTACTAACACACGAGTGAAACACCTGCCCGGTTTAGACTTTGATCACAAACCACTTTTCCCGAGTTCCCAAGGAAGTCTTCTTTTCATACTGCTTTTGTGAAAACTTTATTTTGACATCTTCCACATCCTTCAGTAAAAAGAAAAGCTCAGAAAGAAATCCTAGATATGCTGAACGTGACAGTCCTTTTTGCTATCGACCTTAGGAGTGCAAGGATACTGCCTGGAATCTTTTCAGTAATTTTAAATCCATCATGTTTCTATCTAGTCAGTAAAAGCAAACCACAATCCTCTTCTGACTAAAAAACACAGTGTGAAATAATGTGATGCTATAAATTAGTATTATTCTGCAATGATCTGACCTATTGCATTACCCATTTTCTTTCTGTCCTCTCTACAGCGAGGTAGTGTGGGGCAATTAAAAAAAGGTGAAGGGCAGAAGAGCATTCTCATGTAATCTTTAAAAGAATGTTATTACTAAATGAAGAATGTAATTATGTATAGCCTGTGCTGGATGTACATGACATGGTATTTTACTTTCTAATACAGTAAATTCTGTCTTCAGCATTTATTTAGCTCTGCAGTATCACAGTGAAGAAAGTTATAAGAGTACCTAGATAGAAAGTCAGCCATAAAACATTAAAAAAAGAAGATTCTGATGTATTTTGTTCCAGGAGCTTTTGAACAACCTATGCAAGGGACTAAAACATCCCACTTCCACTTTAACAGTACCCATTCATTTGCCCATACTCGATCTAACATATACCTAGTTGCCCAGAGGTAATATTTACTGTTATAGAACAGCATTATTTTCATCTGTCTATCTCTTTGGTAGACTGATCAGTTGTGTTGATGTAACTGTAAACATTTACAATGCCTATTCTCTTTTCCACAGGTGACAAACACAGACAAATCTGAGGAATGAGATCATTGCTCGTGTACTCAAAACCTTGCAACACTGGGCCCTTATGAAATGTTCTAACCATGTGCGTTTATGAAAGTTTTCTTAAAGAGTGTACACAGCTAATGCTTTGCATGACCTTTAAATAAAATAATGTCCTTGTGCTGGGTTCATTACAAAATGAAAACATGCAGCATGGTAGGAGTCTCTGAAAAGCTTTGAGAGGTTCTAATATAGATCGAGTGAATGCAACATGACAGATGCCCATTCTTCTGTGTTGGGGAGGTGAGAATTCGTGTTTTATTTTTGAGATGTTTGACATGCCAAAAAATCTCTGTCAGTCTGGGTAATCAACAGTGTAACAAATCATTTAGCTCATTCTGTCCTCCCTTTTTATTTATGTATCTTCATACTATAACAATTATGTGCTCTTCTATTTCTGTTTTTCAGAAACATAACTTGTTACATGATTAGTCTGTTAAATCTCTGCACGCATGTCCTCTATTACTTTGTTATGTCTTCATAAGCCAGATTCATTCCAGATATACTCAGGTAAAGGCAGTGGAATGAAATCAAATGAAATGAGCATTAACGGGCAAGTGGAGTGTTAGAAAGGTGTGCAAGGAACCAGGTATATATCTTCTGTTAGTCCAAAATAATGCCTGCTATCTGACTGGATGACTTGGCAGAAACAAGGTGATCGTAGCTCTTACTTACCGAGTGCTTAGGACAAGCGGCTGTACTTTATGTACCTGTTCCCAGGTGTAGCAGGTTATCTGTTCTAAATCTGAATTTAGCTGAGTGTGTCAGTTTAACATACGAGACCTTAGAGGTAAGGATGGGCTTAATGTTTCTGTACAGATGGCCTCACTCAAGGGTGGAAGCTTAGCAGAGTTCTTGGCACTGAAGCTGAAAATGCCAAACCTCATCTATGTCTATGATAACTCTTCCCCAGAACTCAGAAACTGTAGCTCTTATAATAGTGTTGGGAATATTTAAGATGCTTTCTGATCCTCTGCAGACATCCAGCTGAACTCCTGACCAAATTTCTGGTATCACATGGGACATATTTTCTTCTGTAGTATGAATGTGTAGTTTTTCAGCAGGACCTCTAAAAGTTCTCATGGACTCAGTAGGTCTGCAGAAGCTTTCTGCCATAAGCAAGGAAGTGGGATTATTTTAATCGTCAGCAAGGAAGTGTTTCTTTTTCTTATTGTTTTGTTTTGTTTTTTACTATGAGCAAGGAAGTATTGGTTGGGTTTTTTTGTACCATGAGCTAGGAAATGTTGTTTTTTTACCATGAAGTATGGAGTGAATCTTGTTTGACAGGGAACAGTTACAAACTTCTGCAAGTAGAATTTCCTCATCTTTCGGTAGTGTTTTTCCATATAAGTTCTGAAAAGGTCACAAAACTTGTGAAGTGCATATTGTGTGCCTTATGCCTTCAGGATATGCTCTGCATCAAAATTTCATTGATACTTTCCCATCATCTACATGGAATGGCTTCTGTGTTGCAGAAACCACGAAGACTATAGCCACAGTACGCCAGTGCAACATCTCTCTCTGAGTCAGAGCCTAATTGCATTACAGGGTCTGCAACAGCTGCTGCAGAGATATATCTGTGACTCATCTGAAATCCTACTATGAATAAAGCACTAATCCAGCATCATAGTCTATTTTGCTGGCCAAAGAAAAATGCTAAATATAAATAAATCTGTAACAGAATGCAAATATAGTGGAAGGCTGGTAAGATTTCAGAGAAGTCAAATAGCTTTCTTGTCCCAGAAAAGGAAAATTGAAGAGGAAATGAAAAAAGCATCTTTCCTGTGTTCCATTTCCATTTCTCTTTTAGTTCTCTAGAGGCACCAACATATTTTTAGACACTGTGAGGCCAATCTAATGTTTATCTGAGAGAAAAAGATCATAAAATGTAGATTACCAAGTGAGGTCACTTACTATTACATCAGATGTTTGGAAATTAAAGTAGATTATTCAGATTTTGAAATACAGAACAATATTCACCGTGGGTGAAGTTTAACTAGTTCATCTCATGTCAGCTTCACTTCAGCTTCAGCAATGACAGTTTTCATTTTGTATCCCTTACCAAGCTGATTTGATGCATGCTAGGGTATAAAGATTAGCTTCCTCTAAGCCAAAAAAATATTGCTTCATACATTCTTTTAATTCTCAAACTTTAGCCCGCTGAAAAGGAGACTATTCCTACTCAGAGAAATACTTGCTGTAAACTTAGGTCTGGAAAGATCACTTTGACTGTCACTTTTCCCTGCAGTGCTCTGGAATAAACTGGATTCAGTGTTACTGAATGTAAAGATCAGAATTACTAGAACTGAACGAATGAATTTGTGCAATGTCTCAATTTTAATAAGCTTAGTTGTGGCTTTAAAACCCACTGAGATGGTAATCTATTTATATTTCAGCAATACCAGGCACAGCTGCAGCGTGCCTAGGACCCAGAGAACAGAGTAGTCTTGAGCCAAGCGCAACTCTATGCAGAGCTGATATAAGGGGAAAGTATAGTTTATAGAAGATAAATGCGAGAAAAACAGGAAAGAAAATGACTTTTTGCTAACCTGGATGCTTTTTTGGGAAAGGAGAGGGAGAAAAGTAACCCTTCCATAAGCCTCTGTTATGGAAGAGCAGCATGCGTCCCACTGACAGCGTCCCCCTTTTTTTCACTTGTTTTCTTCACTAAGCTAGAAAGCAGACATGAATTTAGCTCCAGATAATGCCTCCAATTTCCTGCAGTGATTTACACAATTGTCTCTTTACCAGTCAAATGCAGCTGATAATAGCTTTTGGTAACATTTATAAAATTCTTAGCTTAGGACAACTGAGTAGTATTGCTCACTTTTCATTCTTCTCAAGTAAAAGGGGTAAATATAGAAAACTAAAAAACCCAAGTTTTAAAAATAGCACTTTATAAAATTATGTATTATTTTCAGTCATACGAAGCATTTCCTGTATATTTATGGGGAACCATTTTGCTCGTGGAGATGAGTTGACTCTAATGATTGGCAAAGTAGAATCATTACTCAACATGCAGTGATCAAACATGAACTGCAATGGGCTCGTAAATCAAAGCAATGACTCCGCATTCAGCACACGATCTTTGCCTCACTTTCCTTTCCCAAAGCAATGCGGCAATGAGAAGAAACGGACTCCTTTCTCCCATAGGGAAGGAGTGGAGAGGAAGAGAAACCTGCTCAGTTTCCTGCGGGCTCCGTTCCCTGCTCTCAGTTCTCTCTGTGAGCGTGGCCAGCAGCTTTGCTCCCAGCACTTTCTCTCTTACTGCCTCCCTCTTCCTAATGGGTACTGCAAAGAAAACTGTAGGCTCTGCTACAATTGCCGTGTTAGGGTGTCAGTTCCATCCTGGCAGTATGATGACAGGCCACCCATGGAGAGCAAAGACAGATGCGGGCCCAGTCTAAAGGGGAAGCTGAAGGGTCATGGAAATGCGCTGCGTGGTACCAGTGTATCAGCTGCGTCGGTCAGTGCAAAGCTCCACTGCTTCAAGAAATGTTTGCTTGCACAAGGCTGAGACAGAGGCTGCGAAAGCTGGATCCCTTTTTTTTGGTGCTTGAAGAGGCAGGATAAAACCAAGGAGACACATACACTAATTGGATTCTCGTTGGTTGCACAGAAGTGTTATCTTTACTGGCTTTGTGATTAAATCATTCTGGGGATGGGGATGCTGTCATTGAAAAAGCACCTGTTATAAACTGCTTTTGACAGGTAATAAAATTCATATTATCAGTTGAAGTCCCTACCTTTGCACACATAGCTGCGAGTAAAAGAAGCGGTTGTGAGCTTATTCTTGCAATCTCTGACCTGAACAATAAATTTAGCATGCATTTTTCTGTAAAATGAGAGCCTGATTTTAGTCCTGTGCATTAAAATCCTGTTTCTGTGAAAGACAAATGGCCCATTGTAATGCTGCACCATTTTTGAAAATAATATAAACCGCAACAGAAAAAGAAAAAAAAATCTTAGCTGGCCACAATCGTCTTATGTGTGTTCCATACATGATGATGGCACAGAAGGAAAAAAGCAATCGTGAGTGATCGTTTATGAAACTGAAGTAGGACATTCATTCGTAGCGTAAAGGGGAGTACTGGGAACCCCATGAGATGCTGGTAATCACTTTTACAAGAATTAATATAGGAAACTCATTCATTCCCCATTCCAAAGCACTTATGAATTATGCAATTAATCCTGTCTGGGGAGATAAATGTCGCACGCTATAGGAGCACATGCTACGGTATTTATTAATCTAGCTTGATGTTTGACAGGCTTCAAATTTGCTTTTCCAGAATGCCAAATATTATTATTTTAGTTTCTGTATTTTGCTTCTTATCACTGAGTTTACAGGAACCACCCCCATCTGTGTTTCTACTTGACAAGTTTTCTGAAATGAATCAATTAAAAAAAGTTTGATGTTTTAAGAATCTATTGTAGACATTCTGTCTCAGATATTAACAGTATCTGTCAGCCACCAAATAAACACAGCTTATCTGGACTCTTTTCATGCCTTGGAACACTTTCATTAGGTTTTAAACTTTATTTTTAATCTAGGTCTTATGTCGACAGTGATGTGAAGTTCAAACTGATATGTGTTTATGAACTGATAAAAATCAATATATTTGATGAACAGTCTGGCAAAGTACTGAACAAATCCTCATTATCCATTTGGGCGAAGAAAGTTTGGCTGATTTTAAAGTGCTTATGGCACAGGTTACTGCTACCCTGTGCTTTGTCTCAGGGCTGCAGTCCTGAAAGCTCAATGCATTTGGCATTCGTTTTAAAACAGTCTGTCTATTTTATAGACAATCCATTTCGGTTCTTATTTCACCATGAAATACTTAGTATATTGCTTCAAAGCCACTATTTATATGGTTAAAGTGAAGATGTCGCTGCTCTGGTGAGTGCTTCCTTACTAAAATTGTGCCTTGATTACAGTGGGAGTGAAAGGAATGGTTTGGGTTGGAAGGGACCTTAAAGATCATCTAGTTCCAACCCCCCTGCCATGGGCAGGGACACCTCCCACCAGACCAGGTTGCTCAAAGCCCCATCCAGCCTGGCCTGGAACACCTCCAGGAATGGGGCAGCCACAGCTTCTCTGGGCAACCTGTTCCATCACCCTCACAGTCAAGAATTTCTTCCTGAGATCTAATCTAAATCTGCTCTCTTCCGGTTTGAAGCCATTACCCCTCGTGCTATCACTACATGCCCTTGTAAAAAGTCCCTCTCCAGCTTTCATGTAGGTCCCCTTCAGATACTGGAAAGCTGCTATAAGGTCTCCCCGGAGCCTTCTCTTCCCCAGACTGAACAACCCCAACTCCCTCAGCCTGTCCTCAGAGGAGAGGTGCTCCAGCCCTCTGATCATCTTCGTGGCACTCCTCTGGACCCGCTCCAACAGGTCCATGTCCTTCTTATGTTGGGGGCTCCAGAGCTGGACGCAGTACTGCAGGTGGGGTCTCACCTGAGTGGAGTAGAGGGGTGGAATCACCTCCCTCGACCTGCTGGCCACGCTGCTTTTGATGCAGTCCAGGATATGATGCAGTGAAGAGCTTATATTACACAGTGAAATGGGACATGCCCTTTACCTGGTGCATTTTTTCTTTTTGCAGTCCTTTACTCTATCCCTGCAGCAGACAGCTGAGTGGCCAAAGAGCAACTTTTCTGTGTTGGGAGCACCTCCGTTTCGCTGCAGCATTGCAATCGCGCTGCCCGTGTGCAGCTGCAGCGGGCCGAGCAATCGCATCTGTCAGCTGCATGCTAGGATCTACAGTTAGTGTGCTCAGAAAAAGACCAGTGGTTTCCCTAAGCGCTTGCTTTCTAGGAAAAAAACTGGGCTTTTCTCCCCCCTAGAAACATCTCTCATTCTCAGTGTGTGCTTAATCCGGCGTCGTTCTCTTGTGGAAGGATCTGAGGATTGTTCGACCTGACACAAACCCTGTCTCTGGGACAGCAAGGCGAGTTGGCTGAAAGAATCCCTGTCAAAAGTATTTATCCGATGGCATTGCAATCTGAATGCACCTGATTATTCTGAAAATACATGGAAGAGTATATCAGAAAAGGGCTTGATAATTCTGCCCCAGATTTAACCATATAAAATATCAGAAAAGGGCTTGATAATTCTGCCCCAGATTTAACCATATAAAAGTATCCAGTATCTAACTGACAATCCACCTGAAAAGAAATTTAAATAACTGAAGAAATAGGATATGTGCAAGAACCAGTTTTAGTGACCAGAGGTGACTATTGTATTAAGAGAAGATCAACCCAGTTGGGTTGCCCATGGGCACGGGCGGTTTAGCTGCCATCCCCAGGGAGCGTTGCACACACGCCAGCCCGGTGCCTGCCCTGCCAGACCTCCCCGGTCCCATTTCCACACTCACATCTTCCTGAAAGCTTTTTCTGTCTCCATACGAGAAAAAAAGGCAAAGTCTGAATCCTCAAAATAGAGTATGAAATGGCTTTTGTGTGCATGCATATGTGCGTGCGCGTTTGGGGACACACGCTAGGCGTGCGCTTCTAGTTCTTTATGAAACAAAGAAGGAAATAATTTCAGGTGATTTTGGGTGCCCGGGTCCTAGGTACGTTAATCATTAGAGGCAAAAGACAAAAAGAAATGCAGCTTCAAATAAAGTACTGTTTGTCGGAGATATATTTTGTAAGAATTATGAAGTAACTGTACTCTGAGCTGTATATACATCTGTGATGCTATAATTATATGTTATTCTCTGGAAATACTTATTTCTGTGGAGAAGAGGAAGGGAATGATGGATGCTTTAATACAGTGATAGTTTTTCCCCTCGTGTTTACAAGCACACCTTGAATTCTTCTCCTGGGTTTTACATCATTATAATTCCACTTGACCTGAATCTTCCTTGCATACTTTGATTTTATGACACCATTAAGTTTATTTGGCAATGGAGTTATTTTCATCCTAATTACTTTTCTTGTCTGTGTTTATTATTTTCACAAATTGAGACAGAGACTAGAAAGAAAGAAAAAAAATAATCATAAAAGTCCTAATATTTGCCTAACGTTTTATTTTGTTTAGCTTAGCCATTCTCCACTGTGAAACATACTGGTGATCAGTGTTGGACCTGGCTGGAAAAAGTCTGAGTTACGAGCTAGGTGACAGATTAACCAAACTACTTTAAGAAAACAAGAGTGCAAGACTGCATAGGATCCAGCTTCAATAAGCTTATAATTTAGGAAACTTGGGTCAAACTTTATTTTCTATAGCAGGACTGAACTATTCGTAGGCTTTTTCCTACTCGATTATTTTTTCCCCGCCAGAACACCATCATCTTGCTGAATGTGTGTTTTTAAAAAACATGCATTGCTTGTTACCTTTTGTTGTCTTTTCCTCCCATCCCTGAGCGATATTGTATGCATCCCCTATATTAAACATTTTGAACAAGATGTTAATCATGCATTTTCTAACCTTGGCAAATTTTTATTTATGTGTGTTTTCTCCTTTTATCTGCTGTTGTTTGGTGGTTAAGTTTAATTAACTCGCCTTATGGAATACTTCTCAAATTATTTCTGCTAGCAGGGGTGATAATTCATCTGGATAAGCTTTCTTTTGTAAATTAGAAGATATTAAAGACATTTACTTCTCACTTAATAGTAGAAGATATGTTGGTTTCTTCTTTTGTCACTCCAGGCCATGTGTTTCAACACAATGAATGAGAACTCCTATCTTCTTTTTTTAAGAAACCTTTTTTTTCACCCCTTCACATCTGAATGTCCTAGAACACAGGAGAGATGCTGGTCAAATCAGTCAGTTGTTTTGCTTGGGCTGGTGATTCTGCTTCTTTTTTGGAGGACATATTTAAAGTTCATATACTGCTGTATCTTTTTTTCCCTCATTTCCTAGAGCCATTTTATATGGCAACTTTTCTTTCCTCTGAAAAAAAAACTTTTCGTCAGTTTCTTCTTTCTTGAAATATAGTTACACACTATACTAAATGAGAAAGAAAAGAAATAAAATTAAGAGACAATGCTAAGTGAAAAATGAAAGCCGCAGTCTAGAAATTCAGGATCCACCTGACCTTCAAGAGGAGTGATTTTGCCTTATCTCCTGGCTTTGCCTACATTGCTCTTTTATGACCTGAGAAGCTAAGGTGATAGGGTAACATTAGTCTGTCTCTCAAACATAATGGTAGTAGCCATAACAATGAAATTCAGTTGTACTTTAAGCCTTTTTTTTTTTAAGTGAAGTGACCTTAGAAAAGCAATGTCCAGAAAGGACTGGGAATCTGATTGCATCGAGATTAACTGACCAAACTCTGCCCTCAGCAGTTCCAGTTCAAAACATTTGTTCCTTCCCCTTGCCTCCTCCACTCCCTGCCCCCAGTTTCCCCCTCTTGCCCTTGTCTTAGCGTTTCAAAACCTTTGAGCATCTAACATAAACAATTATGGATAGAGATGGTAAAAACTAAATCTGAGATTTTCTCCTCCCCTCCCTTTTTAAAAAAGAAATTATTTTTCATTCCCGTTCTTTAAAGTGTCTAGCAGATATTATTCCACTGTCTTTAATTTTGAAAGGGAATAGGATATAATTTAAATTCTACTGTACATTGTTCTGTCAAGAGATATTCCAGTTTGTAGTTTAATTGGGCGATTGGCTGTGTAAAATATGAAAAGAAAAAAACATTTTTAGATAAGCTTTAAAAATCTGATTTAACTGTTTTTGTAATTGCTTATATGCCATGAGAGGAGGTTAATATTAGACTTACTCTTCTATTTTTGGCTGCCTAGTTTCTAAAAATACAGTGAACTCTCCTGACACTATGACAAAGAATTGCAGTTACATTTTAATGCCACCCTTGAAAATACGTGGGATGTTTTTTGGTGGGGTGTTGTTTTTTGTTGGGTTTTTTTGCATTAGGAAAGGTCTTGCTACAAAGCACTGCTTTCACAGGTAAATGGTAAGCACGTACGATGCAGAAGGTGTTCTGTCAGTGTTGCAGATGCCCAGCAGAAGAGGAAGAAAGCAGAAGCAGACATTGCACATCGCTCAGGCTCCTCTGTGATTAGAAAAGAAACATTTCTCTCAGCTGCCAGCACTGTCACAGCAGCAGATTCCTAGTGCTGGATTACAGAAGTGTTGAGCCTTCTTCATTCTTTAGGGCTTATTTTGTTTTCTGGGGGTGTGGTGTAATTTGGCTTTGGTGTCCAGACTTCCCCCAGGCTCTGTGTATGGCATGCAGCACCGGACCCGTCTCCACTGCAGAGAGAGTTTGGGTGAGCTTGTTCTCTTGGGTTAAACCAGCTTGATTGTTTGTATCCATCTTCCTGGTGAAGTGACTACTACTGATGTTACAGGCTCTGGGGACCAACCCACGACTCTCCTCACTGCAGTCTGTTTCTCTGATGGGTCTTACATAGGGAATAGGGAGAAAATGAGTTGAAACTTTTTGGCTGTGCTTTTGTTCTCTCACTTCCTTTAGGTCTTTTATCTTCAGTATCCCACATTCGGCAGCATGGTTAGGGATTTTTTTTTTTTTTTTTTTTTTTCATTCAGAACAGTTCTGGTTCGTTGAAGTCATTCCTTACATCTGAAAGATGGCAAATATGCTTCCATTGGTTCTTGAAGGGATAATAAATCTCTGTAACAATGATAACTAGGAAAACTGGAAGAATTTTTGGGTTTGTGCCCCTCACTTTCTTTTTTTGGAAGAGCCTTTTCACTTGCTGTTTGCCTTCTGGTTTTGCTACAGGCTCTAATGAGAACAGAGCTCATGATGTGCTAGGAGCTCTCAGTCACTAAGAAATTTAGGATTATACAAATTGGGTCCATAGTGATACCACCCTATCTTCTGAGCCAGCAATAAGGTCTATCACCCTCAGTTCAACAGTTAACTTTCAAGACAGTAAATTAGTCTGTATAATTTTTCCTCTTTAGTCAATAAGCACAGTTGCTAGAAGTTCAGTCTTCTTTATTGCTTTAACTTTCTAGATTAGCTGTTTCATTCTAATCACCCAGTCATTCTTTCTTGGCATCACACTCACAGTTCCCCCAGCTCCCCTTCCCTGAAGAGAATTATATTTAAATATTGAATTAGTGTTAAGTGAGGAATAATTTGAAATGTCTAGGAAATTAAATTTTAAACACATCTAGGCTATTCCTTTTATGTCAGACATTATGCATGTTACTTGAAGCAATCCTGTGCCATCTTGCATCATGCACCATCACACGCTACTGGGGTTGAATGCATGGTCATTAAAGACAGGATGGTGGGAGAGAGAATAATGTCCCGTAGTGGTTTTTCCATGTGTCAGCTCCCCGGCCACCATGACACAGGGCTTGTACTCCACACTGCAGAGCAGAAAGACACAGACTGATAGGGGTTTGTGGTCAACCTTGTGTTACTCTCTATGGTATTCTAGCTACCTCTTTTCTCACTATCCACAGTCAGCGTGCAACTTCAGGCCTAATATTCTTTGTTTTCATGCACTTATTTTCCTTGTAGATAGTATGAAATCCACACCTGTAGACATAACTTCTGGAGAGAAGATCAAATATGAAACAAAGCTTCCCAGAACAGGTAGTGGTGGAGGCTGACAAGAGGGACAGAACCTAGCAAGCCTTGTATCATAGCAAAGACTGGAAACACTTGTGTTATAGAAATGTCATAGCCACACTGCACCGCATTTCATTACTCAGATATGCTTTTTTCCTTCTTAGGGTAATGCTGATGGTCCTGCACCATTTCGTGTAAATATGGGAGTACTTTTCCAGAGCAGCTACAGTTAAAACCTCAACTTGTTTTACCCTGCTCGCTATGTGAGAGTATAAGGTACTTGTATGTATGTATGAGAGAGTACAAGGTGAGAGTAAAGTTAAGATTTAGGGCACCCTTATGTTTCTCCTGTTATCTCCTTGGGAGGAGAATCTACGATTGCAGCGCTGTGGCTGTGGGTGTGCTGTAGGGAGAGGCTTTGATCCAGCCAAAGGGCAGGGAAAAGCACTGCCATTAACCTGACCCAGGTGTAAAGTGCGGCCCTCCATGCAACTTGGCAGGAACACCCGAGCAAAAGAGGTGGCATGCTTCCCTTAAGTTAGACTGGTTATCTGTTTTAGCTATTTAGGGTAGCTATTTTTCATTTGTTTGGCAGCACAAAGCCACAGCCGGGTTTTACCAGAGGAAAACACAGAGCTGCGAGTAGCAAGTGGAAAGAAATTGCACCAGTGAGTAAGCATCACTGCGCGGGAACGCGTCACCTTGCTAAGATAACATGCAATAACATCCACCACTCCTGTTTTATAAGTTCCTTATTTCCAGGTTAGTTCTCTGGGTTCAGACTCAAGGTCATCCCAGGCTGTCAAACAAGGATTTTAGACCTTTCAGCATAGCCATATCCTCCGTGTGCTCTGCTGTTTAGTTTAAAAGTTAGAATTCAGCTTTTGCATCAAGTTATTTCCATACCTCTGCTCTAATCACACTGTGGCAGCCTGTGCTTACAGGGGCCCACAATAAGACCAGGATCTGGGAATCTTTGTAGCTGCGATGCATAAACTCCTTTAGATGTCTAAAGAAATTGGCCAGTGACAGAAGGCTGACTACTTTAAATCATTATGCTTTTTCCTTTTTCCTTCATTTACTAGGTCAACAGAAGGAATCAAGAACTACTATGTGATGTAAAGATTTCCAAGACTTTCTAAAGAGTCAGCACAGGTCCACGTTTGCTGTATACTCTGGAAATATGATCTCAGTCAAACATTTTATTAGTTTGTAGCAGATTAAACAACTACTGTATTATGAACTGATTCTGCTTCTCAACGATTCAGCTTTTGCAGTTTCTAGCTATACTTGTTTAAAGTAGAGGCTGTGCAGGGCAGGCTCCTTTTGCTCTGTAGGTGGTCAGAAACACGCACTGTGGGAGAAGGCTTCACCTCTTTACTTTCAGTTACACCCGTCGTATGAAGCTGGTCATAAACTTTGGGTTTTTTTATGATTCAGACTTTCAAACAAACTCTGCACATGCTTGGAAGCAGTTTACTTTCAAAACGTTGTGAAGAGCAGAACTTCTCAGTTTGCATCCTAAAGAAGCGGCCTTCAGCCTCAGGCACAGGCATCTGGGCACAGCTCAGAAGCAAAAGGGCACACTGGGAATTCTGCTAAACCCGCGTCCCTAAGCACTGGGGGTTGTAAACTTCCCGATGGACTAAAGAGTACTGTGATGTATTCAGTAAGAGCTTTATACCAAACAGTGGCAAGGATGAGGGCATGAAACTGCAATGTTACTCAAGTGTTAGCAAAAGTGGCAAACAAAGCATTTATGATGGGGTAAATGTTGAAGGAGTTTTTATTTCCTCTCTAAACTTTTTTTTTTAAATATGTATACCAAAAAAGGAGGGGCAGAGAAAGGCAAAATGCTGTGATTGATTATGTTATTCGTTTTCAGCAGCTGCAGAGAAAAAAGGCCACTGACTTTCAAAGAAAATCTATGGTGTAGGCCACATATTAATATGGATATCTCTCAGTACTGAGAAAGATTATTTATCGCATTATATAGAAAGAAGTTTTGAATTTTCAGAGCGTGGACCGCATTCAAAGAGACTGTAGAACCTCTTCTATTTCCAGCCTGAAGTGAATGCTGTTCCTCCTAATTGCAATTGAGAAATTGAGAACATCCCCTTGATAACCACAAGATATAATTAGGTGCAATAACATTAGAAAAGAATGCGTGTGGGTTTTTAAAACTTTTAAAAAAATAATATTACTCTCTGTACTTCCACACACACACATGCTTATTTAATTTCCTTCTCTCTTTTCCTCTGCTGTATGATTTCCTCCCTTATTCTTAACAGCTAAAATTAAAAGGAATGAATACCTGACTAACCAGCTCCCTGCAGCTTGGAAATCTCTGTTGTAAGGAACTTCAGGAAGAAAACAATATTTTGTCTTTGCCTGTTAATCAGTGTACTGACTGTGCTTAGGAAACATTTAATGACTTTTTTTGAAAGATTAACATAGGTGGCTTCATTGTCGACTTAAGTCATTAATTACATTCTGCTCACTTAAATTGCAGCAGGTGCGTTTGGGCGGCTAACCATGTGTGTCATTTACATGGCTAATTCAAATGAGAGCTTTATGTCTCATTCCATGGTAAACCACTTCTCCACTTCTGCTAAGTGCGCAGTAGCATGCTTCAGAGCATCACCTTGCTCCTGCTGTGTGTCCCTTCAGAGCGGGCTGTCTTTCCCTGTGGGTTTTTGGCATCTGCAAAACACTCGTGGACATCATGCAAAGGAAGAAAGATTACGTTGCTTTCTGCAAGAAGTATCTTTCCCAATTCACTTCTCCATTCCTTTCCAAGAGGTTTTTAGGTCAGATATTGCTATTTAAAAGTGAAATCTCTCTCTCACCCATGGCTCAAGCAAATGAGCTCTTTGCAGGGAATCTGCTGGAAATTGCAGTGGAGGAAGAAATCTTCCTATAAAACTACAAAACAACTGCAGTCCCAGAATAGCAATGAGCTCCGGGAAGCCCTTTCTTAGTTACCAGAATTGCTTGCCTTCCTGCACCAGTTTACGGCAAGACCTGTGTATGCCGTGTGCTGTCTTGCACCCAAGAGATGCTACCTGTGTAGTTAAAAAGAGCCCTTCCTTGACCGGGGAGAGGGATGGCTAAGCTTCACCCCCAAATAATAAAGTATGGAATGTAGTTATTTTAAAAAACTTCTGCCTTTCATTGACTATCCATCATAAGGAGAGATCTGCAGAATCCTAACAGCAGCTTATCACGGCTCTGTGGTTTCTGATGGGAAAACAAATACATCACGTAAAGGGAATAAAGTGCTTTTCTCTGGTTATCATTCCACTCCAGGCTTTTGTGTCGCAGATTGTCTGGCAGACTCTCACAATTGTTTCCTCCTGCAGCTTCTGGAAATGATCTTCTCTTCTCTCCACTAAAGAGAAAAATGCCCACAGCAGAGAGGGGTTTTATTTGCGGTATTCCTTTGTATTTTTCCATTTTACCATTACCTGATTTTTAGCTCTCAATCTCTTTCATATGTATGAACATAATATCTGTCGACTTGTACAGTGCTCCAGGTAATTGCTGATATGCCTGAAATCTGTGTCCTATTAATGTATTCATATTGTTCTTGAGTCTTTGATGAGCACGCTAGACCTGAGTCACCCCACAGACTGCATAGAGCAAATGACAGTGCACTTCAATAGCGCAAATCTGGCTGCACAAGAGGAGCTGAAGGAATGCGTAGACCCCAAAGAGGTGGGTCTGATGCAAAGGTACCTGCTCAGCTGAAACTAATACTTACTAAATGGACTTTCCTGTTTGAACTGTTAGAATTCATCTGTTAAGGCTGTCATGAAATCTGCTATTTGGGGTGGGTTATGGAAGAAAAATATCTGAGACAACTGCTTTTGACTTTGAGTCTGATCATCTCTCTAATGAAAGGGAACAGCAGGCATTTGGATATGAACTAGCTGGCTAGTCCATGCTCAGAAAGTGCTTTTCCCCCTCCCCCAGCCCTCCTCCTTGGTAGCTGAAGCAGTGGCAGCTCCTTCTCCTGAGGCTGCTCTGCTGCCGCCGGGCTGCAGCGGGGCCAGCTGGCTCCTTCCTCTTGCCCGGCTACTGTGCCACCTCGGAGACACACCGAGTCCCCACCTGCGCCAAGGCCTGGGGGTTGGACGCTGGCCTGTGAATTGCAGGAAATTTGACTAGGATTCAAATGAACGCCACTAAAAATAAGTCTCCTTTTTTTTTTTTTCTCCTTTTTTTTCCCTTATCCAACGCAGCAGCAGAGCACATTTCCGTGAGAGCTGGGGAAGAGCACATTGAGCCTGACACCTGATGAAGCGGCTAGTCTCTGCCTGGCATCCTTTATTTGATGAAAGACGTCACATGTGGAAGGTAGCATTGCTGGCTCTTTTCCTTGTGACACCTGAAATACCTCAGAATGAACGGGCTGGGAAATGAGCATTTCCTGCCTCTCCATCACTTGCAACCCCACTGCAGAACATGTTTATTTTTTCAGTTACTTTCTTCAGTGATTTCAGTTGCTTCCTGTGTACGCAGCATTATGTCTGTGCTTGTGATTCATTACATTGCTTACGGGTGTTTAGAGTTTGGAAGCCTCCTGTAAAACATGATTTGTAAGTACATCCTCCATGTGAGATGGGGAGGAAGAGAGGACTCTTCACTGCCTGCTGCACTGATCAAGTACGAAGGCAGGAAATAAAAAAAATCTGTCCAAAGAAATCGGCTCTCTAGTGAAAGAGCTTAAAATTGAGATTTAAAATTAAGAGGAATGGTAAATTATATATACACATACATTTAACAGTAAGGTTACCAACTGTTTGGTTTTAAATCATAGATGGAAAATCAATTCTCCCCTTACTTTTGAGAGAGAGTGAGAGACAGAGGGACTGAGAATGCCTTACATTAGGAGGAATGCCCAGGCTGTTCCCCTCAGCCCTTCTGCCCATTCTCGACCACTGGTCGCTGTTTTTCTCTGCTCGAAGCATGTAAGCAGAATTTGGCAGCTAAATGCTGTGAGAAATGAAATGGAGCAGTCCCACATGAGATATGGTGGGAAACACAGAGTCAGGTTTTAATCTAGTTTCCTATAACTTAGATGTCACTGACTTTGCAACTTACCCGTATATTCTTTTTCCTGCATATTTCCTAGATTGAACCACTCCAAGAAGTGAGGAAACCAATGCTGCCGTAGAAGAATCATATTGACTATAACATGGGAGGGTCAATCAACACTGTTGAAAATTTTAGATCCAATACACCAATCTCTTGGGTGAGATGACAGCTTGTCACTATGCTCCCAGAGCGGCCATATGATGAGAACAAGATGAGCTTCTGCTAACAGCTGAAGGATGGGGAGTCTGGTGATCCCTGACTCCATCAGGGTCTGAAACAGAGAGTGCTGTCTGGTACAAGCCCAGGGCTGTGCTCCTCTCTTCCCCTTTGCCCTCTCCCTCCCTCAAGTGCAGATTCTTTCTGTCTCAGCCCAATACTCTCTCTTCCTTCTCTGCCTTGAGACACCAATTTCTCTCAAAACAGTTGGAATCAGCCTTTTTTTCTAGCTTGGAATAGTCTCTCTGAAACCAAAACAGAGATCTGAACCTAAGCACTGCTACTCCACTGAAACTTTCAGCATCCAGGTGTCTTTTTCCATAGTCACACAGATCCAGCTGCTTGATCAGCTGCAGCACCCCGCAAGGACTGGGAAAAACAATGGCAAGCAGATTCCTGCTTAGTTAATTGAACCGTTTCAGTAATGTGGAAAAAGTAGTGCATTGCCTTCCTCCATCAGCTCTGCTCTCTGACACAGCAGAGCATTTTTTTTCCCTGCAGTGCTTCCAATAAAACTCAGCCTGAGGCGGTGAACCTGGCACAGAAAATTTTAGTCCAAATAGTTAGGCAGAGATATAAACAATGAAAATAGGATCTGTCAATGGAAACTGTCAGGCGACTGACAATAGGTGGTATTAACAGCTCTGTCTCCCACTGCATATATCCAGCCTCCCTATGCACACTGCTCGCTGCGGCACGCTCAGAGGAAAGGAAGAGTTGAACAAGGGGGTTCGAGTATCTCTCCTTAAGTTATCTGCAGCTGTTCAGATGTTTTCCATTTTATCAGCATCGCTGGCAGAATATGGTCCAATGAATGCATGAATATTATTAAATAATTAGCCAGGTGACATTTCTGGATTTTATATTACCCTCTAGTAAATGTGTAACACTCATACATTAGTAAGTGATTAAGTATTCTGCTGGGTCTCAGACCATAAGTAATTATGTGCCATTTTAAAGACAGCCAAAGGAGCAATGTAAAATGCTTAAATAAAAAAGAGAGAAAGTAGAGACAGACAGACAATTCTCAAGAAGACAGGAAAAAACCTCATACTCATGATCTGCACTAGCTTGTACTTAGAAGATACTGATGTAGCATAATGCACTTAAAATTACAGCTGCATCAATAGCTGATAGGAAAAAATAATTTTCATTTTAGCTCAAACCAAGAAGAAAATTCTATTGTTTTTACTGAAATAAGAATTCTTCCAAATGTTTTATATAAGTCTTTCAGAGCCTAATCACAAAAATAGCTCCTTGTCATGGGCAAGCCTTAAGTAAAAGTGGTCTTTTCTACAGACCAAGTGGCAGATAACCTCTCCCACCTTCTAGCCAAACAAATACAATTTGTAATCTATTCTGTCCTACCAGCTCAGCCTTTCTTCCTTATTAGAGGGGAGCTTTACCCCATAACACCCTTTTCCCTCCCCCAGAGTACTCACAGTTAGGAAAATGATGCTTGCTGACTTGAGACTGAAGCAGAACAGCCATCTTGCCCCCCACCAACATTTGAGTCCTTGCCATGTTAGGATAAAGAGACTAAGTGTACTACTACTAGTGGTAATAGTAGATGACTAAGTAGTGCATTGCTCCAAGAGTGAGTGCTTTTTACCCTTCCCTGTTTGACAGTGGTGGAGAAAGACGGAAGCCAGTTCCATCATAAAATCCACATGCAACTGGAAACAGTAACACCACCACCACCGATAAGAAATACAGCTGGGCTTGTTTTCTACCACCTCCTCCACTGACTCATCTCTGTTCACCCGGTGGGTTGTGTGTTCATAAGAACATCCTGCAAAGTGATTGGGACTATCTAGAGATGATCTGGGACCCCAGCATCCTTTTCCAGTGATGTAAGGCTGGCTGTCCCCAAAACACCTCTCAGAGATGCCAGGTGGCAAACAGAAGCCTCAGGAACTTACCAGTTTCGTGCAGCAACTGCACTGATGCTGGAGTCCTAGTGGGAGAATAAGAGCAAGGCTTCCCTCCTGGTGGAGACTACAGGACATGCTCCTTTGCAGCTGTATCTCTTCACCTTTTCTGGGATGCCTGGCCTCTGATGGCTCTACCTTACACACCTGCACAAAGGGGCGGAAAGCTCCCAAGCCACTTTCAGCTAACGCAGAACAAGCTTAGCTGGAAGGGTTTCAGATAAACTTCAAGCCAGAGGGTTTTTTTAACCTTGACTGTAGGAGGCTCTGTGTAGTTGATCTGTACAATAGAATGAGTCCTGAGAACATTTCAATATGGTGACAAGATTTACCTGGAAATCTAATGTTATTGTTTCAGTACTGCTGGTTGGAGGAAGATGGGCATTTGCCTTGCTGTTCTTACTATATGTGTCCCTTCCCACCTATGTACTGCTGAAAGTAATTTTTCAAGCAACACCAACCCAGACTCCTGGAAACTAACCCTTGATGGATGATGTAATTTGAATGATGGATTCCTGTGTCTCCTTCTAGAGTAGAGGCACCTTAGCTGTTCCACCGTCAGGTATTTTACAACCAGCAGTAACAATAAAAGAAAGAAAGCAAAGACCTTGAAAACTATTCACATTTTTCCTATTGCTATGGAAACAATTTTTTTCCCCCCGCACATCAGTACATGCTATTATGTTTTATTATGAAACTCTGGTAATGCTTGTCTGCTTATAATGGAGAGCTTTATGTGACTTATGTAACCTCCCTTGAGTTGTTGCAGAAGTGGTAAGTCTAGACTATGACGTAATGCTTTACAGTACAATTTTAACTGGAGATATTTTGCATACCAGCCCACGTGGTCACGATGGCAGGGACTTCTCTGCCTGCCTGAGAGACACTTGGGTGGGTTATTTGAAGGCATCAGAAAAACAGCTACAAGTGATGTCTCCAGGCAGACACTGAAGGTATGAGAAAGAGATCTGAAAGACATCTCACTCTATTCAGTGAAGCTACAGGTATCTCCTTAGATGCAGACATCCCTTTGGAGATCCCATTACATTCTCTTAATCTCACTTCTGCGATCTGCCATGGAGACTTCTTTTATGCTCTGTGTGTGATCCTTTAATTTGTTGCCCAAGACTCTGCCTCTGCTCTTCTCAATATCCATACCTAGAGCAGCTGTGGAAGCAAAACACCTTTTTCCTTAGAGTATTAATTAAGCATTGTGTCCTGTCATATACTCCGTGAGGAGTCAGCTATTTCAGAAAAGCTGAAAATTAATTAATCCATGCCTTTTCCATGCTGAGTTTGTTGCAGTCCTACAGAGAACATTGTTTTGGCAAATACTTGCTGCGTGTCAGCTCTGACTGTGGAAAGGTGTTGGTAGTGGGTGGGCTGCAGGGTGGCCTCTGAGGAGAGCCTGGGGGCTGCCCTGTGCTGGCTGCCCCCCAGGACACAGCTGAGCCCACCATCCAAGCTGGTGGTGCCTTGATGAAAACGTACTTAAACGGCTTATTTTCTGTCAGGGCAGAAAAATACAAACCAAATGATGAGGCCTCCTTTTTCCCTGTACGATAATCAGGAGAAGAGACACAAGCGACAACCTCTATTAACCCCAGCCCCACCCAGGACAGTTTAGGAATATGCCTTGAGGACCCTTCTTGGATGCCCAAGGTGGACTACTGGCTGGTGCATTGGATTTGCATGCCAAGGATTTGGTAGCATGGGGGGCTACAGGGGTGGCCTCTGAGAGAAGCTGCTACCAGCTTCCCCCATGTCCAATAGAGCCAATGTCAGCCGGCTCCAAGATGGGTGCGCTGCTGGCCAAGGCCAAGCCCATCAGTGATGGTGGTCGCACCTCTGGGATAACACAGTTAAGAAGGGGATCCCCCCCCCAAACTGCAACTGAAGAGGGGAGAATATGTCAGAGGAACAACTCTGCAGACATCCAGGTTAGTGAAGAAGGAGGGAGGACGTGCTCCAGGCGCCAGAGCAGAGACTCCCCTGCAGCCCATGGAGAAGACCTTGGTGAGGCAGGCTGTCCCCCTGCAGCCCATGGAGGTTCATGGTGGAGCAGATATCCACCTGTAGCCTGTGGAGGAACCTACGCTGGAGTATGTGAATGCCCAAAGTAGGCTGTGACCCCATGGAGAGCTCATTCTGGAGCAGTCTCCTGGCAGGACCTGTGGCCCCATGGAGAGAGGAGCCTGCGCTGGAGCAGGTTTGCTGGCAGGACTTGTGACCCCGTGGGACACCCACGCTGGAGCCATCTGTTCCTAAAGGACTGCGCCCCATGGAAGGGACCCACACTGGAGCAGTTCATGATGCAGAAGTTTGTGGAAAACTGTCTCCTGTGGGAGGGTCTCCACGCTGGAGCAGCGGAAGAGTGTGAGGAGTGGCAGAAACAGGGAGTGGTTTTGATGGGTACCTGGCATCCAGCCAGGGTCAACCCGTGACAGCTGGATGCTCAGCTGAATCCTGCTCACTCATCTGCCCAGGAGGAGTTTCCAACCTCATGCTCAGCACTTCCCCAGAGTCTGAAAGCTGAGGGACCAGCTGCAGAGGTCACTCCAGCCCCATCTCCCCCTGAGGTAGGTTCTCCCGGGACTTCTGTCATTTAGCTTTCACTGTAAATGGAAAACACTAAGGGAAGGTTCAGGATCAGAGCGAATGGTCCTGTTCTTGCAGCTGCTGTCAATCCAGCTTTCTCTAGGGGCTCATAAACTAGAAACTACTGTTGCAGGCTTGCTGCTGAGAAAGAACTATTCCGACTTCTGGCTCTAGATTCATCCAGTCTCTCTGCTACTAGTGCCAGTCATGCTGAGTCAGCTCCCTTCTCTGCTGGACCAGCGTCTATATCTCCTGACTTTGCAACTCCTGCATTATCCGTTTATCAGTTTTCCAGCACCTTTGAGCACACAGTACAGAGTGGGGTCAAAACCAGAGACAATACCTCTTTATTCCGTATCCAGAGGTCTTTTTCTATAAATGAGAAAAAAAAAACAACCACCCACCAACACACCACTGCTTCCTGGACTTCATGCAGAGACTGCCATGCAACCCATCCATCTACTGTCAACTGATGCAGGTGCAAGCTAGTCGCTGGGTTTTTTTGGCTTTAACAGTAAATATACGTGCTGGAGTGGTGTTTACTGATCATATCTCTGCATACTCTCTACAAGTACCTGAAAGGAGGGTGTAGAGAGATGGAGACTGACCTCTTCTCCCTAGTGACAAGTGAGAGGACGAGAGGAAATGGGTTCAAGTTAAGCCAGGCGAGGTTTAGGTTGGATATTAGGAAATTTTTTTCACTGAAAGGGTTATCCAGCATTGGAATAGGCTGCCCAGGGAGGTGATGGATTCGCCGTCCCTGGAGGTGTTTAAAAAAAGGGTAGACGTGGTACTTGGGGATATGGTTTAGAAGTGGTTTTGTCAGGTTAGGTTAATAGTTGGACTCGATGATCTTAAAGGTCCCTTCCAACCTTAACGATTCTATGATTCTATGATATCAGCTGTCACTGAAGTCTTTTTTCACAGGGACTGCGGCCTCTTGTGATCCATACAGGAGCATGCAGCAAGGAGGTTGCCTTCCTTTTTCTGCCATGGAAAACTTCATGTCTCCAAAACCTTGTCTTCCACAGGGCTCAGCCTGCTCATGGCAGAGATGCTTTGCTGACCTGTCTCTATCACCCCACTGTGGGAGTAAATCCTCTTGGAAATTAGCTACCTGCAATCCTGCTTGGGGATGGACTGTCTGTGGGCTTTTAGATACTGGGAAGAAGCCATGACTATCTGTGTCTACCATCTGGTCTAGTATCGGTGCTGGGACCATGATTCTAGCTTGGAGACAGCATTAGGAGAGAGAAATGACAGGGTAGATTTGCCTATATCCAGACAATCATAGGAGTAAACACCTAAGATAGTTCATATTTGGGGTGGAATTGCCAAATGCTGGCCAGTTCTGAGGTAGAGTGGGAAAGAGAGGGATATAGTGCTACAGAGGTGTAAGTGTGGCCAGGAGATCTACTGGGGAGGGCTCAATCCAGGTCAGTATTCATCAGCATCAGGCTGGAATTTTAGAGGAGAAGTTCAATGGAACATAAACATACAGTAAAGGTTTTAAAGAATTGCCTGTACGATATAATTTTCCGTTTAAATTTCTCTCTTTTTGTTTAATGGGGACAAGACCAGGCCATTAAAACCACTGAATGATTTCCAATAATACTTGGTGGCTAATTTTAACATATTAAAAATCTTTGGTGCTATTAAAGTAGAAAACTTTGAACACTAACCGTTTTGCTTTGTCAAAATATTGTAATTTCACTGTCTTTGATTTAAATGTAGTTCCTTAAATCTCAGCTACGCATAAGAAGTGAGTCATGAATTTAAATGGCACAGATTAAAGTCTAACCAAAAATATTCATCATTTTCACAGGAGATATTGATCTTGTCTGTCCTTTATATTGTAGCTATAGGTAATACAACATGGCTTTTACTGTCAATAGGGTATGTTCACATGAAAGGGAGGAGATTCCAGTAAAAATACTGTGTTTCCTATTGAATGCCCATGTAGTTGCAGAGCGAGTATTCTTTTAAAAATATCTGTGACTGCAGCTCCCATGTTTTCTGTTCTTATTTCTAGAAGGGAGACACTTTGCATTCCTTGCTCAGCACACATAGCCTGCCCATTTCTGAAAGATGCATTAAGGTAAAACATATTAGGTACATGTTAGGTAGGAGCACAGAAGCAAAAAAAAAAGTTTTGTTTTTTTTTTTTTTTCCCTAAGTGGGAAAATGATAAAGTTGCAAACTCTAACTCTAAACCTAAACAGCTGAAATGACATACTTATCTGGACATGCATATTTCCTACAAATCGTCCTCTTCCATCTCATGTACTGTAAGGAGCTCTTTGTACAGACCTTCCACTGGCTTCAAATTTATCAAGGTCTCTTCTACCTGGAAAGCTGTGTGCTTGATGGTTTTGTTCAGTAATGGCAGTAGTTTACAGTATATGTAAATATATGTATGTTCCTGGTGTATATATGTAAATGTGTGTGTATGTGTGTATATATATATATATGTTCCAGAATCCTGCCTTGTGAAGATTTCAGGAATACACTGCCAGGATACTGGATGCGGGGAAGAGAGATTGGGGAGTGTTGTAGAGATCCTTCCCAGCAGTCTCATCCCTGCTTTTTCTCTTGCGTGGTGCAGCATGTCTCCTTGTAAGAGCTAGTCTCCAGGCCCTGCGGGTGTCCTGGGCACGCTGAGGTGCAATAGGTAGGGTTTCAGTTACACCAGGCTATTAAGTAGACCTTGCAACACAGAAAGAAGTTACTTGCATATCCATTCCTACACTTTCTTTTTTTAAAAAAATGCTTGTAGTGTTGCAGAAATACTTATGTATAATTTATTCTCCATCTTCTTTCCTCAGGTCTGCTTTTGCATTTGTTGGCATCGTGCTTCTAGACATAAGATTTAATGTCAAGCTCTGACCCATCGCTTCCACATTTCATATAGTGAATCACAAGTTTGTTTTTCTGAATAAACAGGGATTATCTCACTTGATTTTCTGGGACTTGTTGTCACCCCGTGTGCAAATTATCATTATGGTTTTGCCACTGACCTGCTGCCATCTTAAGATCTTTATAGTGTAAAATATTTTTCTCACACAACTTCTGTGCTGTTCCCAGAAGAGTCATGTTAGCATATGTGTGTGAGCTTTTGGAGATTTAATCTTTTTTTACTTCAGTGTTGGGGTTGGGGTTTTGTTTGTTTGTTTTCTCTTTACTTTTTTTTTCCCTTCTTTTCCTTCATCCAGGACTTTTTCTCCTTAATTTGCCTTATTTCCACTCATAATTTTTGTAGTCTTAGTTGAATCTTCACACAGTGATCCTTTTCTCTTTCCTGGACCCATTTGACCCTTGACCAGTCTTTTCTATTTGGCAGTTCCTCTCTCATTGGCCTGAGATGCTACCTGCTAACATGGGAGTCTAAGACAATAAAGAATAATTATCATAAAATGGCGTAGTTAAAGCTGGTTGGAAAAAAACGCAGTGGTGAGGAAAGAGGAGATAAGTGTCTGAATACTTGGCAAGACAGAGAAGACTCACTGCTTCTGAAACAACCAAAACAATGTTGTAACAGGCGATGAAATCATCTGGAAAACGGCTATAATTCGCACTCTAAAACAATCTCCTACTAGGTAAAGATATCAAGATGAGCAACTAAAAACATATGAGAGAAACCTGCTGTGTTTTTCACTTCAAGACACAAAACACATTCTTGTAGAGTATCCAACTGTTTGTTTTTAGTTTTTTAAATTATAATTTCCTTTCCTCTTGCTCTTTTATGGCTCATGTCTCCCATGCAATAGATACATTTGCACAGTTTTCTCCCACCGCTTTTGTAAACAGTGAAGAAGGGCAAGTGATAATATCAAAAGCAGCCTTGAGATCCAATAGAAGGTGACATTGGATGACCCCACACTAAGCTGCAAGGAGACCATCAGGAAGCCACTGGTGCAAGGTAGGTAGCAAAGTGCTCTCACAAGGGGGAAATACTGAACACTGGACTAGTGACATGCATAATGCTTATTTGACCTGAAGCAAGGTTGATATTTTATGGCGGTGGCATTTTATTTTTTTAATAAAAGGAGAGGGAGAACAGGAGCTTTCAGTGAGACAGGTAATTCAGTGAAGGAAAAGTAGCTGACCGTAATGCTGAGAGATGCTCTGTGGAATGAATGTACGGTGAAAACTGGAACTGGAAAGAGATCTATTGGAGTGGGTCATTTAGTTAAAACATCAGCTTAACATTTGTTTAACAGAGAACAGAAGAACTGATGAAGTGGTGAAAGGTTACTGACAGCAACAGCAAATCTGAGTGGCTGTCAGTCCTGTGGTACATTTAGTATGTTATTCTCTTATTCTTCAGAAAACATTAAGGTCCAAATCACTGTCCAAAATAAGAAGGCAGCAGTCATTTTCAGACCACCTACCCTGGTACATGAAATGATCTACTATGGCATTTAAGCTTCAAGGAAGAATGAGCTTAGTCAATTAGAGCTGATGGACCTTTGGTCCTTGCATAGTCTTAAGAAGAATGGTACCATATCGGTGCCATTTTCAGGTTTCATAGGAGAGATAGTAAAGCACCTTTGCTTTGTTGGGTTGCATTGCAGTTCTTGGGTGATGTGACCTTACAAAGCCTGCCTTGTCTTAAGGCATCCATCCATCTCTATGTTGCCCATGCTGTATGCTATAAAGTACTTTCTCTTTTCTTGTGTGTGTGCATTCTTATGAAAAATAGCGTGCCTTCGTGGAAGATACGTCCTGGCACACCTATGAGCGGAACAGCCATGCTTTAAACGCAAAGCTATAAGCAGTATCTCTGGTTTTATTCACTGTTCCAGGACACTTACCTTAGTGAGTAAAAGTTGTCTGAGATGCTTTCTGGGGTACCCACCATGTTCATGTGGTCTATTTTTGACATGTTGCATGAGACCTGTGCTTCTGATTTGCCTTTGATAGCCTGAAAACCAGGATCTTGAGAGCCAGGAGGCAACTGAAGACCCAAGGATAGGCTTTCCTCTTGTTTCGGTAGGACCTCAGCCTCAGTTTAGCAGGTGTCTGTCATGCCAGAAAGACATGAAGGGCAAAGTGAACAAGTGTATGCAAAACTTGCCTGCGTCCTTGCCAAAGTGTGGTGTGGACCCAGCTGAGGATTCTTCAGTGAAGATGGAACTGGGGTGGGTGGAAAAGCATCACTGAGTCTGGGAAACTGGCAGAAAGTTGCATGATCCTGCCAAAGGGCAATATATACACAGCCTATGACCAGTTCTGGTGCCTTAATAGGTCATTGTCTCCGAATGAGTTGATCTTTAATATGGCACTATCCCTTGAGCTTCTAATAGGAGGCTGAACGCAGTGCTCAAGTGAAAAATAAGTGACAAAGCTATTGGCAAAAAAACAAAGCCAGCCTAAAAGCGCTATTAATCTTTCATGGACTACCTGATACAGAAAAGATGAAATTTATATATTAGCTGCAAGAGGTTATTGTTATTGCAGTGTTGTAATGTGTCCCACTGTAAACTGAAGAACTTATATTAACCTTTAGAAAAAAAGTTCTTGTTGGTCAGTGCCTAGAGGAAAAGCACCAGCAAAGTCAGTAAGTCAGATGCCTAGGAGATTTTCTTGGATGAAAATCTTGTAGATCCATCTTCGCAGTGCTCACTGGGGGAAGCAGTAGTTAGAGAACTGGTGGGTTACTGTTATGAGAAGTCATCTTCTATCTAAATTTGGGACTTTGAATCATCCTTGCCTTCTTTGGTTATTATCATAAAAGACTGTCATTAATTTGGTGGCAGGCAGAAGCTTTGTACATCTAGCTTTACATCACCGGCTTGAAAGAAAGATCATTGCCACAATTATTTTTGAACTCAGTATTCAGCCCAGAACATCCTCCAAACAGTAACAGAAGAACAAGATCAAATAATTTTGCTCTTGACCATCTAAGTAGTCCAGATGGAGAACTGTCTTTCATTTTGAGGTTCTCTGTGGAACATCCACTTTTGCTGTGAGTAGCTGCTTTCAAATTTTTTGTAGCCGAACAGGCACACATCACTTACCTCTTCACCTTATTTATAATACTGTTTTCCCCTAAGTAGGGGAACAAGTGATTTCTGTCTCCCAGGTCTAACTACAAGAAACAAAGCAGATGGGACATTCCAGAGATCACAACTTTGAAATCAAATCAGAGTTCAGATTCTGTTCAAGGTCGCTGTGCAAGTATTTTTTGTAACTACCTTTCTGTTTACACACTTTGCAAACCTAGAATTATGTACCATGAAATGGTATAGCAATCACTGGTTCCGTGTGGACATGACTAAGTGACTTTGATATCAAACTTCAGTTTGTTCAAACCACTGTTATTGTGCTTTCATTTTTATGGCGGCTAATTCAACAACTTTAGGGAAAAACACTCAGCTGGGAGATGTACAGAATGTCTTTATGCTATCATTGCCAGGTGCTCCAGGCTGCTATTGTTTCTTATGTCCTCATCATATTCTCAGTAGAAGCCAAATTTATCAGTTTTGAAGAACTCAAAGGATTTTACATAGAACTCTGGCTTTGAAAAATAAAACCCAACTTTCGCTTTTGCCACTATTCTGAAAACAGACTGAGACTGCCTGCTGCCCTGTTAGGCAACTTAGGATATTATTGTCAAGTTTCAGTTTTGTAATGAAATTTTAGCGGGAGTTATGCAAAAAATATATTTAAATTAGACATATACAGAAATCCTATTATGTATATGAGAAGCATGCATCTGCATTGAGTTAAAAGTGTCAGACCTGCAATTTCTGTGAACTGTTTTAATGGACATTAAATGTCACAGGGCACTTTGTACTGTAAAGCAAAAGTATTCCATATACACCCCATATATTCGGTCTTTTATAATGGTTTTGGTTTTGTTTTGTTTTTTCATAAATGAGAAAAAAGGTAATGTAGTAAGAGAATAACTCAGATTGCTTTACACTAATAAAATTCCAAAACATTTTGTGTTTTTAGATAACATAATTGATGTGGAGTATTTAGTATAATTTCTTTATTTCATATAAAACTTTCATGTTTTATAAAGTTTCAAGTATTCAGAAAGAAGATCTGAAATCTTCATCAAAGATATGCAAAGATGTGACCATATTTGTACCACAGTTTCAGGTTTCATGTGCAATTTCACAATTGGGTGTAATTTCATGCTTAGGTGATTCATTATCTCTCTTGTTTAGTTAGACACTTTTCCTTGGAATTATACTAACTTGCACAGGATCTCAGTAAAGGAATGGATGATTTGCACAAACTTTTGTATAACTACAGTTTAATACTTTACATTTATATCTGTCTAAGGCACTAATGTAGTTAGTCGTAACAGTAAGGAAATACAGTGAAATAAATTCTTAATCCCTAAATAATTTTTTCTGTTTCTTATGAGATTTTATAGGAATTGCAAAAGTAAAGAAGAACATCCCTAGGCCTCGATTCTTGGTTATTGCTTGAGCCTGAATACGAGGTTAGAAGGACTTTTGGTCCTGTGACTTGATGCAGCCCTTTATATGTTTTTAAAAAAGCAGTTTCCAAAAAATGGATTTTTTTCTCTATAATAAAATACTAAATCAATTCCACTTTGCAAGGAAGTAGCCACTCTATCAATATAGAAATACTTGGGAGTTATAATAGTGCTCCAGTATAAAGAAGAGTGAGTTATAAACTTCTGTTGTAAAGTACCTGGGTTCATTTTATAGAGTGTCTTTTTGCTCTTATACAATAAAGATAATGGACCCTTATATTCTCAGTGCATCTGAAATACATTCATTTTCAAACTTATGTGTTGAAGAGCTACTCTATTATTGCTCTGTAAATTTGATTGCAAAAGGACTGAACCATTTTCTCATGTCTCTTACTACTGGCTTTTTTCTCCTGATTGCAACAATCCTGAAGCGTTCTTCTAATCTCTGGAGGAGTTAAAAGATTAAAGTAAAGCAATCATGCATCAAGTGCCTGAAAACTTGGGTAAGTAAAAATAGCATTGATTTGTTTGGTTTTTACAGTGTTGTTGATGTATTGGCTGTACTAGGATTTACAACAAATAGACTACTTCTGCTGTTTTAATTAAATGTGACTGGCTTAAAATGTGAAACTGGTAAACAGGAATTACAAATTGTTGTTTGCTTGAGGATGGGATTTAGTGTTTGTATCTTAGAAACATATTTTGGACCTGAAAGTAACATTTAGATTGTCTATTTTAATGCATAGAATACAAATTAAACACAGAAAAGATACTCAGTCATTTATGAACTCACAAAGCAGAACAAATATTGAAGGACATAGTAAAAAATTCTGGTAAATGTTATAACCCTATAGTCTATAAAGGTGCTGCTCGTAAAACCAGAGGTGGCCTCTGTACAACGATTTCCATTCTGCAGTCTGCCAGCCCTGCCAGCGGAACGTCAACTATCATACTAATGTTCTTAAACAGAAAGGTCTACATGAGAAGTGATTACATACTTCATATAAACTCCATGCTAATGGGGTTTACTTGCAAGAAACAGACATTCACGTTATTGTTAAAATGAGAGGGAGACTGTGCCACAGCTGGTGTGCTGCTCAGCATTATGGCAGACTCCATCTTCATTAGCTCATTCGTTAAACATCTTTTTTTTTTTTTGTAACTGCAGATATATGGAAGTTTTAATTCATTTGTTTGCTAGACCTTCCTCCGTGCCTCCTTCAGCGATAGGAGTTGTGCTCTTGGGTGGGTCTACTCAGCGTTCCCTCAGGAAGTACTTTGGAATATGTGTGGGATTTTTGTGTTCCTTTTACGCCATTTATCAAACACCTGGTGGTGAAAGAAAGGCTTTTTACAGACTGCTAGGTAGGCTGCAGCTCACTTGGCTTTCATCAGTAGGGGACTCTCCATGGCCAGGTGACAAGAGTATGATCTGACTGAAACGCCATGGGGCACACACAGCCTCTTCGGCTCTGTCACGGTGACATTATTCTCCCTTCACTTAACAGAGACATTTAAAAGAAAAATACACTGTAATCTCTCACGGGAAGAAAGATACATTTTAGACAGTAAACCGATGTCAAGAGAACTAAACTAGGATTAATCTGGCTGGTATTGAAGACAATGGAATTCCATATTAATTGAATATTGAATGTAATATTCAAGACACTATAATATTCACTGAATCAGTGAGATGTTTTCTTTTGGCTGCTGTGGATTTGGCTCAGAGCTTGGTTATCTCTTTTTTGCTGGATCATTCCACCTGGCCTCAAAACAGGCAAAACTCTTTATCAAGTAAATCAGAGAAAAGAATTAAAACACTGCTTTATCCATTTTCCATGGACTTATTTCCTGACTCTTAGGAAACAGATTGTTTTTCATTTTAAGTAATTGTTATTGAGGAATACATGCAGTTTGATATTAGTATTCATATTACTAAAAACATGTCACTATTACTATTTTTTTTGTGTCAAGATGAAGGAAAATAAGAGAGTTCCACCTTGAGCTATGCCCAGGTATTGCAGATAACTGATAGCCTCCTCACTGCCGGTGAGCACATTTGAAAATTCAAAAAACTGTCTCCAAGTTTGTGACGGTGTATGACTAGAGATGGCAAAGTATATACTCCGTGAAAGAGAAGGAAAGAAAGGTACAATGTGTACTGCAGTTTCATGCCAGAGAAGTGTGCTGTACGGTTTATCATTTCTTGCAGCTGCCGTATAAATCTTTTTTTCTTCCGCATCAATGGCAAATTTCAGCCTTGATTCTACAAAGACAGATGCAAATGTCATTTGCTTTCCTGCAGTTGGTGGGACTCCCCATAATGACCAGCATTATGGTTGTACTTACAGGTCTGAGCAAGCAGGCATTTGCGTGCTATCGAGGTTTTTATTTTCTGCTCCAGATAAAAAAATGTTTCTGACAATACGTATGATTCACAGTAGTAAAAACGTACAACTTTGGGGTGTCAGTGTCTCCTACGGCAGCGGCTACTGCAGTGCTGTGAAAGTATAAAATAGGCAAATATCCTGTTGGAGGAACATTGTCATAAACTCTGAGACTTTTGTTTACTGGTTTGCTTTTTTTTTCATTTTACTTGTGTTCCCATTTTGTCAGTTCTGGTTTCTTTGTAAGCTCTATTCAAATTCCCATATTTTTAATTATTGCTATCATCAAAAATTGAAAACTCATTAAGAATAGGAAAACTATTGAGGAAATACTTCTATAGTTGCCTTACCACATTCATATATTTTTTTTCTTTATGGTTGTTGATTTTACATGGTGGGTTTTTTCACAGACTTGGCAATTTAAATTCCTTTGAATCATCCTTAATGTTCTTGATGCTTTTTTTTTTTTTTAAATAGCTCCTTACATTTGCTGCTATTGCCTTTTATAATTATGGTTTTTCTCTAAGAAGTATATTATGTAGTCTGACTTATACTTCCTCCGTTTTATTCACCCTGGACGTAACAGTGAAAGCCTTCTTTTATTATCTCATATCCCAAGCACATTAAGACCTGGTTCCTTAATTGAATTCTAAACATCTAAGCTACTGCAAAAGTTTCTGTCTCTCATGGCTTTATATGGAGTCTCTTTACTTGGAGAATCTCAATAAAGCTTTCCTCTTGAGTTAGATTGTGACACTCTTTTTTTGGGGAAGAAAAAAGTAAAATTGAGACTATGAAAACACAGGAATTTGCAATTCAAAGACAAAAACTTCACCAGCATTTTAAACCATAAATTTTAAGCCAGCCTGTCTAAAGGCTTAGCATTTAACAAAGAGGTAGTGGTGCTGCCACTGGTTCTCTGTGTGTTATCTCCTTGCCTGTAATGTTGCCAGAATTCTTTGTGTGCTCTGCTTCCCTCTGTTGTGCACGGTGTGAGTACTTGGGTCTACGGAGAACTTTGTCCAGTTGACATAAATAGTGTGGAGATATAGATATTTTTTTTCCAGGCTTTTAGTTAACAGGAATTCTGTGTTAATATTTATAGTTTGTTGGTTCTATATGTAATCACAAACATATTTATTACACTGATTTTGCCATTAGTTTTCAAATATGCATAATTTTTCGCGGAATTTACCAACAGAACCTGAACAACTCAGAGGTGTCTGATCCCAGAATTAAGCATTATGTGCCGCCTTATAAATCCAAAAATTTGAATTATATGCAGCAGGTGTGATGACAGTCCACCAAACATAACACTGTCCAAAAATAAGCTTTCTGTGTCTATTATCTTTGGCTCAGCACTTTCTAGAAAAATTTTCCTCATCATTTTTCTTAATGAGGAAAGCCAACGACATTCTGTCTATAGCCCATCTTTTTTCCTTCTTTTCCTTATTCTTCTTGCTGTTGTACTTACTGCTTCACTCCTATTTTTCAAATAAAGCTGCAGTAAGAATGACTCATTGGCCAGGGACAACTACCGCCTAATATTGCAAGAGCAAATAAGGAAAACAAAGGCAGAGAAGAATTTTTCCAATTTGTTTCCTAGCAGTGACACGAATCTTTAATAATGTTTTCATTGATTACACTCTCTTGCTCAGCATTTATGCTAACAGAAAAATTATTACAGTCTGTAATGCGCAGGACTCAAGCACTGATGAATGATTTACTGTGTCTATCAGCTACTTAATTAGAATTAATTATTCATGGACTTCCCTGATGAAAGACCTCATTATTACAATAATCATATAATGTAGGTTGTTGGTGTTTTCTGCAATACCTTGCCTAATGGGGTTATAGAAATTGCTTGTGATTTTAGTCCAGCAAAAACAAAGATTAGAAAGCAGCCCCGAAATGCGGTCTGACGGAATTTTCTCACTGCTCTGCATCAAGGCAATCCAGGAGATTGCACAGCCCGGTGCCTGGCCCAGACCAACGCCTCCACAGCAGCATGGGGTGAGGACATGCAGTTGTCCAAGTAGGCTGTGAGAGATGCGGTATGTTCCTAGGGAGGCTGTGGCAGGACCTCAGCAAGCGCGATGCGGGACTGAGATCTGGGGAGGACGGGAGCAGGTGAGTGGCTGTTCCGCTGGCAGGCAGACTCCTGCAGACTGCTGAGATGCTGGGCTGAAACCTTTCAAGAAGCTGGTGTCTCTCTAGAGAATGTCAGCTATTGCTAATTGGCATTAACTAACGCTACCAGATGTTAACTTGTGGGAGGCAGGAGGAGGAGAGCAAGGGTAGCAGATTCTCTGAGGGAGCTGGAGGGCCAAGGCTGTCTCGTGGAGCGTGAGAGTCCTCAGGGTGAATGCCGTGAAAATTGCAGGCACTAGACACTTTCCTTGCAGATCCAGATGAGATGATGTCTTTGTTAGGACACCTCTGTCTGAACCATCCCTGAACGTTTTCCCTTTTTGAGGTGTTCCTTAGAGTTTCCAGTTAACTTTAAGGAGCACTCGCTTATTTTAGGGTGGAGTTCCTTCTATTTCAGATAAGAAGAAATGGCAGAAACATGGTAGGACAAAGTTGAGCTCGCTTGAAAGGAATATTTTCTCTGCCATGTGCTGCCTTTGTCTTCATCACCTACATTGTAGCAGGGCAGCAGCCCCTGAGGAGAGGTCAGTGATTAGAAAACGAAATGCACAGCATGGAGAAAAACAAGTTGTAACAGCTACATGGCTGCATATATCGTAGAAATTCCAGTGGCATTAGTCTTAATGAGTTACTTCATTAAAAAGATATTGTTCACATAACATATTCAAGCCTTTACTTTCCAGTTACTGGGAGGACACCGAATTAGCAAAGTCTGTATAAACGAGGCTTGAGGACTCTCACTTTGGCAGCGTGCTTAAACCCAAACTGGAGAGAAAATGACCTGTTTACAACCAGAAATGGAACCATTGATACGTCATTGCTTTCTTGCTCATGGTGTAAGCCTTAATTCCTTATATTTACTTTGTGACTAACAAAAAGCTTTCAGCTTTTGCATTTTTAGATAGCATTTCCCAATGGCGCTCACTATGGTATCTCATGTGGCAAAGGCGAAGGAAGCAAACAGGATGTTTGTTTAGTGTTTTATCTAGACCAGAAAAAGAAAGTGAGAATGAAAACAGCCTGAGAATGTGTCATCTTCTTACAAATGTGAATTTCTGCCTTGAAACATAAAGTCTAACTCCTTATTTTGTCTTGATGGTCTTTGGTGGGAGATTTCCCAACAAAATTGGATGTGAACTTTTAGATATTCTAGATCTACTTTTAAGCTGCCTGGAGAGAACCAGGGCAACCAGCATCTATCCATCTATTCTTGGAAATGAGGCTAAGTTTACCTACCTTAGATTTCAAAAGGAAGATCTCAACCTGTCTAAGCAGTAAATGATCTGAACTACTTTCTGTCTTGTGATGGCTGATGGCTGTCAAGTCGAGCTGCTGAAGTATCTCATTTAGGCTTATTAGTAGGGTTGAGAGCCATTGACTTGTTCTGCCTGGGTTTCATCTGGAACAAACTTTCCGTGTTCAGCACATACCCATAAATGCCTAGTAAGGAGAAAGGCCCGGCTGGCGGCTGTGGTGATCACTAGATTGCTGGCTATTAGCTTAGTGCTCTGGAGGTTGTGAAGGTAAGAGTTACTTCTCACAGGAAAATGCGAGTCGCAGAAATGTGGGGAAGGAGGAAGGAAAGGAGGGGGCTGGGAAAGGAGGCGAAAGGAAGGGAAATGGAGCAATCCCCTTCCCTCCTTCTGCAAAGAACATGAGAGACTGTGCAGTTAGTATTGCTCATTTGACAAAAAGCATTTAAACAATTTTGAACTTTCTGTGAAGTTAGTATAAAATAGCAGTGCTTAGAATAGCACACCATTATTAAATCTGAAATTGTTTCAAAGTCCCCCTTTTCCTCCTACTCCACACGTTACATCGACACAGTTACTGTTATTTTTATGCTTAACTCCCAGTAGGTCTGAAAATGAACAATGAAGTATGCTCATATCGTGGAATTAGGAAAAAATACATACACCATTGAATTCTGCTTCAGTTACGCAGGTCTGTGGCTTGTGTGGGGAAGCCTGTTCCTCAGCTCCAGGCTGAAACTGGTTCAGCTGAAGTTAATAGTAACCCTTTAGCTTTTTTGGTATTTGAAAATATAGAAATCAATTTAACAAATTTCTCTCGACTTGCTTGCATGAAATTATTGCACTACCATCTTCTCTTCGGTAGACGTAAAGCTATAGGTTTTTGTTCGAGCCTGTCAAATAATCGTGGTCGTCTTGTAAATGATGAAAAGTTGTTTTTACCCACGAGTTCTGGCTGTGATATTGCTGCTGACACAGAGGTGGTGGGACCGAGGTATTGCTGGCCTCAAAAAATACCCCAAGTCTTTAGTGCCATCCAGTGCAGTCTGGTCGGGGGAAGGTGTAAATGATGGAGTGGCCACTTTGGTGTGTTTATTTACTGGGATGCATACCCTCGTGTGGCAGACTGCCTGTATTGCATCGACACGGGAAAGGAGAAGCTTGGAAAGCTTCGGAAGAGCTTTTTTTGCCACTGCCGTGGCAAAATTCAACATAAGTAGATGTTATGACAGATATCGAAAGGAAGGGTCAGCTGCCGGGGAAAGGGAAGTGATTGCTCGATCACTTTCCTGTTTCTTTCTGTGAGCTTGAATGGGGGTGAGTTCAGCAGAATTAGGCATCGTGGGTTTTTGGTTTTCCCCAGATATTTGGGAATGTTCATCTGGGATGGTGCTAATAATGAGTCAAAACAACTCTTAGCTTCCTACAGGAAAAAGCGTTCGCACTTATGCCAATGACTCAAATTAATTTCACTTACCATATGAGTCAAATATGAATCATGACAGATAGAAGCATAATTCCTGATTGTCTTGTGATTATTTGCTCTTTCTGAAAGCCCTGTGTATATGTTTGGCTAAACTTTTTTTGTGGTATATCAATATATTTTAACTTGTCATTACATTTTTGAACCACAAATATTTTTCTTTACTGTTTATGATAGTATCTTCAGTATCTTTGTTCTACAGCTGTTCATAACTCACAATTTGTACTGCCATAAAACCATGCTAGGTCTACTGTGGGGAACCGAGGCACAGTTTAGGCCTAAGCTAGCATGGGACTGGGCATTGCAATAACAAAGTTATAAAATATTTCAGTCACCGCTTTGAATACAGGTGTGTTTACTCGCACTGGATTTCATAATGTGCATTCCTTCTTAGAGAGCTGGGAAAACAACGCAGTCATATTTGCATTAGGAAAAAATGGTAGGTCAAAACTACCATGACCAAAAGGCCTGGGGAGAAGACAAAAGAAGTATAAACACGATGTTTTGTGCCAGTGTTTTACAAAATGAATATGGTTGTCACTAAGGAGAGATTTGACTTGGCATTCTTAATGCCAATGGTACTCTTATTTAACTCTTACTAAGTAATGTTGTGTTGGACAAATTTCACCTCTTCCCCATACAAATTTCAGAATTCAGTTTGCCATTATTAAGGAATCCTGGTTTTACTGGAGCAGACAAATATCTGATTTTAAAATGTCTGACTAATTAAATTCAGGCTTAACAAAACCGCAATATTTACAAATTTTGTACTCTTCCAGGACTGGATGATCACGCTGCTGTTTTTCCGCAGTGTAATGGTGGCAATCACAGACTGGGAATGGGGTGACTGTATATTTTTGTTAAACCATAGGACCATCTTCATGGACTGGGGCCTTGGATCATGTCTTTTAACATCCTCTAAGTATCACGAGCCATTATATTTCTTCCATCTACTCCTGGATGGAGCCCAGTCCCTTGGGTGCTCCTAAAAGGTATCCAACTTGATTTTAGGACATTAATGTGCATTTGGCTTCAGTTTCTCATATTCCATGGTGTCTGAACGAAGTTGGACAGAAACTCAGCAGGGTATTGTCATGTCTAAATAACGTGATGCTGTGCCTGGTTGGAGATCCCTGGGCTAGTTTTGAGCAAGTTGGCTCATGATGTAGGGCAGCCTTATGCAGAGGTACTAGCACAAATTCTGGAAGCAATCAAGGAGGAGATGACACAGGGAGCAAACAACTCGTCTCTCAGCTGGGCTTGTTTGCACTGCACTGCTGTGTCGGCACGACTTTCCACTGCTATCTTGACAAACGCTGTCTAGTATCTTGATCAGTGCTGCAGCATGTTCACAGTTTTCTGCTCTATTTTCTCCAGTCATGAATCATTTCTTTCACTCTTGCTGGCACTGCATGCAAGCATACACCCAAGCTTTATTACACTAACACTGGGTTCATCAATACCAAATCCACTAGCTTATATTCATTTTCCAACAATCTAGATGAATTTCTGAATCTAGTATTACTCAGAGATATTTTCCAGATTCACTACTTTTCTGATTCATTTGTTTTGGCTGTTTAGTCTGTATTCATTGTTTCTAGATGTAAAAACCTACATTTTTCCGAGTTGAACTGTGATTTTGAGGTTTGCCCTGCCCCCCCCCCGACTTGTTTGCCATTTCTTAATCTTTTTAACATGCACTGTATTGATACTGTGTAATACTGAGTTGTAGTCATATTTTGTAATGTTGCACTACATCAAATACCTTACAGACCTGTATGGATTGCATCTGCTTAGTTATTTTAAATAAACATAACTTATGCTCTTAAAAATGCAATTAGATTTGTTTAACAAAACTAATCTATTTCCTGTAAAACCATGTTGACTAACATTGGTTAGATTCCTGCAATTCTTAATCAAATAAATCATGTACCAGCTTCTTCTTGATTTTATCCAGGATTGATGTCATGCAAAATTATACTCTTTTTGCATCCTTTTCTTTTTCTGTTTTGCAAACACTTCTTACCAAGAAACCCATAATAGACAGTGCATTTGTATACAGCAGCTGGGCAGTTGAGAATGCATTAATTAGTATATTACAGCAGTGGCACTTATTATTTATTATGTCATCGTCAGAGAACACAATTAAGTTATTGTAGAGTTGCTATGGTTTCCAAAAGAGGTACAGTGCAGACTGATTACCTCAAGATGCCAGATGGTGCTGAATAATTCCTGAGCAAATGCCCCATCACCTCTGCCTCTCCTACGTTTGTATAGTAAACAAAACATTGATAAAATGGAGGCTAAGAATGTAGTGATTTCCCTTTATAGGTCTCCACAGGTTTCTGTTTGCCCTGAGCATATTTACATTCTTCAGACTTTATTGTTTAATTTTCTCCCATCTGTGCAAAGATCCTAATGAATGAACTGCAAACAGGCACGTAAGAAAACTCTGCTGCTGGACATCTTGACTGCAAATGCTTCATCTGCGCTATACCAGTAATTTTTGTATCATCTGTCATGCCTATCCCAAGGATATGTTGGATAGAAAGATGCCCGATCCTGACCACAGGGCAAGTAAAATATAAGAGACATTTAAGCACCATCTACACCCAAGATTTCCCTTTAGCCTAAAAACTCACTGCTGTGTGGATCATGGGGACATCCTACAGTGCAGCAAGGTAGATGAACATCTGTTTGGACTTTCATGGAATCATAGAATTGTTTTGTCTGGAAGAGATCTTTAAGATCATCAAGTCCAACTGTTTACCTAACACAGACTTTAAGCCTGACCTATAGTACGCTCCAGATAGCAGCATACGTGCAAACATTGGGTTTTTAAAAAATTGCAAGGCAGTGAAGTTTGAGGCCACTCAGTCTTAGAGACAAGGCTTTCTTGTAGATCTGCGCATGATCCTGTGGCTGCTTTCTCTTTCTTCTCTTTTGGGGGTCAATTTATGAGTTGGGTGCCTGCAAAATCTTCCATTATACAGCCTGAGAGGCAAATAAATAGATGAACTCCAGGTCTGCACATGTGGTAAGTATCAAACTATAACTTTACCATCAGGGGATACAACAAAATGTGAGGCCACAAAGAAAAGTCTTTGGGATACTGTGTCACAGAGACACATACCGCAGTCCCAAAATTCTGGCTGTCCTGAGTGTCAGTCCACAACCAGACAACCTGCAGCATCAGGTCAGTACAACAAGTAGGTCAGCTGTTGGGCAAGGGCTTTTGTGCCCTACTTCTGTTACTGGTATCACAGGATTGCCAACGCACTGCCCTAAGAATCAGCCTTTTAATTTAGTTTATTCTCCATTCAGAGTTTAAATTCAGATTTGCAGTGTGGTTGGTCTAGGAAACCAGCCACAAAAAAATGGAACAGCAAATGTTTTCCCTCCAAATTCAGAGCTTGCCTATACCGAGCTTGCTTAGGCTTTCCCTGGTATTTGGGGTTATCTAATTGATATCTCACTTCTACACAGCTTTGTGGGGCTTGCTTGTCTCTGAGCTGGTCCAAGCTGGTGGGGGCCCAGGGTTTTTTTAGCTTCTCTGTGGGGTTTCAGTGATTCCTGTTATGGGGGCTCTCATGAGCACAGCTAACAGAGGCAGCCACAGATGCAGCAGTTTGCGCGTCAGTCTCTGGGTTCTGCTTCAGGAGCTTCTGGGGACAAGGTCCAGGATCACTGGCGAATGCCACTGAGAAACTTAAGGGTGCCTGCTACCGCTGGGTAAGGATGAGGCAAGGGGAGATACAAGGGTATGATCCCAAGGAAGCTCTAGCAACTTCTAACAAGCATGATCACCTACCCTTGACCCAGAGTGATTGAAACCTTTGTTGCAGCTGCCACCAGTTAGGGAGGATCAAGCACCCTTTTAGCTGGGGCTTGGGACAGGCTATATAAGAGCTTGGTGCTTAGTGCTGGTGGTCACATATGATAGCGTAGTTTCTCCAGGAGCTGGCTGGGATGTTGTCCCTGCTAGAGCAGAGGCTCTGGCACAGACTGCGCTTCAGATTGCGGATCTAGTCCTACAACTTCCAGGCTGCAGAAGTTCCTGGGGCCTCTCTCTGATGGAAGGAGAGAGCCTCCTGTCCTGCAGGAGCTGTATCACCTTGGAGAAGCCGTGCCAGCAAATGGAAGTTACAAAAGGAAGAGAACAGGCTGTGCAGCATTGGAGAAGGTGGGATGTTCTCTGAGGTGCAGCAGCTTGAACAGCCCTGGACCTTAACTACAGTAAAGAAGCGGGCAGTGTCTACACCTAGTGGTGAGAAGGGGAAGCTGGTGACTTCTAGCACCAAGAGGAAGGATCCTGCCCCATCTAAGGGCTTACAAGTACAAAATAAGTCCACTACGCTCAAAGGTGAAGAGGAGACAGGTGTGGGTTGAAGCAGAGGATCTGGCCCATCTCTGGTCCATAAGGAAGAGTTTGGTCAGGGGAAAGGAGGTGCAAGAATGGCAAAATGGTGACTCTGGAAACAGTAAATTGGGAATAAGGTATAAAATAAAGTAAGGAACACCGGAGGGGGTGAGTCTGCTGATGCTAGGAGCATAGATGTCTGCAAACATTAATGAAGCTGACCTGTGGACTGGGATGCTGGCCCATCTCCTGAGGTGCTGGAGGGAGCTCTCTTAGACAACCCCCTGGCCTTTCCATCAGTTCTCTGTCTGAGAGACTTGGTGTGGGGTACGGTAAAGACAGATGGCCTTGCAGCCAAGTACTAAATGGGGGGGGAGGGGAGGAGGAGGAAAGGGTGATAGAGGTATAATTCAATATTGGTTGTGTGTGTTTCATAATACTTGAGTGATAATAGCTTTCTAATTGTATGCAATAAGTATGCAAAATGATATAACTAAATCAGTAGTAGTAATATGCTTATTATTTAATTATATTATTAGGCAATTACTATCTTAGTAGTGTGTTGCTTAATCAGTAAATGCTTAATCACTGTAGTCTCCTACATCAGTAATATTTCAAGCTTGTGGTTGGAGGGTGTGAGTTAGACCCATGAAGCAACAATGTCCAGAGGAGAACATACTTAAACCAGCACAGATGGAAATATCAACTCTTATTTTGCAATGTTGGACCTTAGGTACAAAAATGGCTGTCTGCCTTGTCAGATTATTTAAGTATTTAAACAAGAAATTAGGTTAATCAATGGGATTTGCAGTCATTGCCTCATTTCAAGCTCTGTTTGAAAAGATCTTTTAGTTTCTTATTCCTGCATAAATTTTGGTTCGTTCTTGATTCTAGCAAGGGAAATAATTGAAATGCACAGATCAAATGAAATACTACGCTTTTTCCCTTAAAGTACTAGCTTCTTGGAAACACTGAAGACAGATTGCTTTCTCAGGTAAACAAGTTGGAAAAGAAAGCCCTGTTAAAGCGTCAGCCAGTTCACTTTAGGAATATGTATGTTTCCCGAGATAACGCATTCAGCTGTACAGTTAGTTTGAGGATAATACATATAATTCTGGTATAATAAAATTATTTCATTACAGGAGCCAGAGAGGTATGAAATAACTTCTTGCATTACACCATCTATTGATCATGAAACAGCAGACTGTGTAGTTTGATAATTTGTTGGAAAATTACTTAGCTGTAATCTATCTTGTTTCAGTCAGAGGAACTATGTATTTCTTGTGTATATAGCTAATAAACCCGGACTTTTCTGAACGCAACGACTTATATTGCTGAAAGTTTACACGCTAGACATTCTAAATAATAATTTTATATACTGTAAAAAGTAGTGTAGAGATTCAGCTCCTCCAAGAAGAAGGTCAGACATAGAAGGCAGGCAAAGTGTTGAGGCTGAGGGGTAGGGGAAGCAGACCGAGCAGGGTATCAGGGAGAATAAAAAAAACAGGACTGTGGAATCTTTGCTCGATGTGCAAGCATTTCTGCTATGATTACTCTATTTGCCATGAATTTTGAATTTGATTAAAAGGGTTTCGGAAAACCGTTTGTAACAAAATATTTGCTCCTAATGTAATCACTACATATGAAACTAAAGGAAAACATTATGCAAATTAATGTATTTCTCACTCTCCTTTATTTTCTAGTTAATGGTGCCTGAAAGTTAGAGGAAAATGTTGAAGTTGGGAGAAGTATGGACAGAGAAAAAAGAAGGTGCAAAGACAGCAAATACAACACTGTACAGGAGCACTAACATACCTAAAATACTCTGTCTAATTGATCAACAAATGCTGAACAAGTTGTGATATATGCATGAAATAGACAAATACTTCTTTTTTTTAAAGAAGAAAGATCACCAGCATTTTTAATTTACACTGGGATAAAGTGAGACTCTCCTGACTCCAGCTGATGACACCAAATTCAATTACTGTGCACAAAGGAAACCTGCCAGCTCTTGAAATCAATTGTCTCATGTACGCTGGCTACTGCAGCCTTAGGAAATGCACCAACATGGAGGAAACAATTTTCCTGTCCTTCTAAAAAGGAACATAACAAGACCCATTTAGGCATTTCACTCCAGTGAGTGTGCATGTGTGGACATCTACTCCAGCTGTAGTCACAGACAACCAAAACTTGGACTTAAACTTCATGTTTGTTCCAGTCAAGTACTTATCAGTATAAAGCAGTAATTTTACAGTACATATGTATTTCCAGTAGTACAATCATGGTATTCTTGTAAGCTATATCATCACACTATATGCCTACTTTTATACCACAATGAACACTTTTTTTCAGACCTATGAACCATATCATGTGATAAGTAATGACCTAGGTAACAGAAATATAAATAATCAAAAGTGTACAAATTTCTAATCTTTTTTTCAGCTACAGTGTTTTCTTAAAGTATTCTCTGTATAATTGTGGGCATCTTTTAAATGAAAATTGACATCCTTGGGTCTCATAAAAATAATCAATCTGTATTACATGGAAAAATAATGGTAATACAGAGCTTGTAAAAACATGGGGAGATATTCTGTGGGAATTTCTTCATTTTTGCTCCAAATTCAACAGATTAATTTTTTTTTTAAAAGCAACTTTTTTTAATGATAACTCTAAGCGAATACAGTGTTAGAGCTGTAGCTGAGTTTCCAAAGCCAAAAACCTCTGTCCTTAGTGTTCCTGACATGAACGTTACCCTATTTACTCCTGTGTGATAACTCTGTTCCCTGCTGCACCCCGTGTTGCCCTGCACTGTCCAACTGCCTGACCGAGAGCGCAGACAAAGCCCCTGCATTACCACTTGACCCTCTCTTGGCTCAGTGTGGCTTTAACCTTGTGGCTTACTGTGTGCTTCTGATATTGTTAAAGGACAGAAGGACTGAAAAAACAAAAATAAAATTTGACAGGTGGTGTAGAGTTCAATTTTTTTTCATCGAGAAAGACTGGGACAGGCATTTGAGCGCTAACAGTGGGGCAGTTCAGGTGAGTGGCGTACATTAGCACACTTGCTGTGTAGTCTGTCTTTGAGCTGCTCAGAAACTCCAACTCCTATTGTGAGATTTAGGTCTGTCTAGTAGGAGTAAAGTGCCTAAATATTATTGAGGATCTGGGTAATTGCATAACATATACTGTTACTTTGAAGATCAGAGTGCTTCTGCCATTAGCTGCTGCCATCCATACTGTGTTTACACCAACCTTCACAAGTCCAGTCTGTCCTTGTAGTAGGCAACATGGACATCCCTCGGAGGAAGTTCTATATTGACCTGGTCTGTAATGAAATATCAAAATGCTATCACTGAAATTTCAGACGGGACAATTGGGGCCATATGAACTATAGAGGGTGCTGTAACCAGCATCTGTAAAGAAGTTCACCCCTGAGGTCACTCCAAACTGCAAGTCCTCCTGCAGCAAGGGGTGACAACTTGCTTCCCAGGTTAAGCAACGTGGATGACTGATGAACACTTTTGCACCTCCTTGTGATGGTATTCCACAAAACAATTAGGTGCTTACACAGTGCAGTAACAGGGACCCAGGAGGAACTGCCAGTGGAAATCTGCGTAAGCAGGTGGTTGAGGGATGCCAGGTCTGGGCATCTCTTCTCACTGAAGAGAATAACTTTTGATATGTGGCTTAGTGACTACATCTTCTGCTAACCACAGTGGACACAATAGACTGTACCCAGGATGTTCAAGAGGCGTGCAAGGTGCTGTATGCACCTTGTTGCACCTCACCCTAAGAGACTGGATTTAGCAATCCTTGCAATTTTGCTGAGTGCCACAATAACTGGGAATCTTCAGCAAAAGAGTGACAAATGTGTCCTGGCTGCACATGGTTCTGGGCAAATGTGCAACTACTGAAATAAAAGGATTGCCTGAAAATCTCAGCTTCTGTGAAAAATGAGATTGCTTTCTGTGCTGTTGCGGGGAAAGGTTTGAAAATATCAAAGGGGTGCAATAACAGGATCAAGACCAAAGAGAAAGAAATATACACATTTTAAAATAGTACAATATTATTTTAGGGGGCCTGACTCATGATTTTCGAACATTTTGGAAATATCATTGGTGACTAAGATTCATTTGGGCTACTTGCTGGGACGTCCTTAAATAATCTGATATCTGTGCTAGAGCTAATCCACCAAAATGCTTCACTTATTTAAAAGAAATCTTCACCCGCCCAGCTGATTTAGCTTTCATCTGGAGTTTTGTTGCTGAAAGCAAACAAAGCCTGCTGCAGAAAAGATAAGAATCTGCGCCAGAAGATGTAAGATGCAGAATAATTTGTGAGGGAAGCCTCACAAATTATTTGGCCTGGAAGAGAAGTGCAAGTAGAATGGCAGAAGAGAGATTTTGAGTCAAATAAATGCAAGTCTTTGGAGACCGCAATAAAATGGGATTCTAGTGACAGCGCACGTCTATAAAATTCACTGCAGTATCAGACATCCCAGGTGCCTATTTTATCAGGAATCATTATGCTGCTCAGTGTTCCAGGAACAGTTCTGGACAATGAAATAGCTCTTGTGTTCAAAGAGGTGACATTTAGTCACCGGGCGTTTAGCTGCTGGGCATAAAGGCCACTGCTTGTGAACGGGGTTTGTTTGAAAGAAGAGAGTGCATGTGTGTGTTATTAACTGGAGACTAAGGGTAAACTTTTAAATTAAATATGCTGCAGCTCAGTCAATATCTTGGGCTCAACATCTGATGGGGATGATGAGGAGCACTGAGCTCCTGCTGAGCTCCTGTAGTGTTAGGACTGCCACGGAACCTCACCAAAGATTCGGCTTGAAATCTTGCCTTCGTGAATATGTATTTCAAACATAAGGATCTAATAAAATGAGAGTGTGCATTTGAATTTGCCTCTGATGAATACGCGCCACAGAGGAAATAGTCATTTATATACAGCTGAAGGCTGCATCCTTTGGGAACTGATGCAATTCAGCAGTCTCCTCAGCTCCAGGGAGCAAAGAAATAAGAAATAGTAATCAAACAGTTACAGTAAAACTAATCAAACCCCAAAAAATCCATACAAAACAAAAAGCCCCTGCAAAAGGTATTCTGGCTTCCCTCCAAAAGGTATTCTGACCAGAAACAATACTTTATAAATTAAGGAATTTCGCATTCGTGGGAAGAATCTTGTAACTAAAAGGTGGAACGACCAGGTGGTCGGCAATAACGTTATGGGGCTGGGTGCACTGAAAAGCTCTGAGGGGCAGGCTCGGTACACAGCCCTCAGACGTGCCAGCTGGAAACTCAGTGTTGAACACTGTCGCTGTTGCCCAGCTGTGACAAATAGAGGTAGAGCTAGAAAGAGAGAGGTACAGAGAGACAAAGAAATACTTCTTTTGTTTTGCAACAGCTTTAAGGTGAATCAGAAAATAATGTGGTTTAGCATGAAAACCTCTTGGCAACTCAGTCATTATTTGTAAAGATGTAACCAGGAAGCCTAGAAAGAAGTTCACATGCAATTTCATATTTACTGGTGAAAAAACCATTACAATATTCCTTTCAATTTCCTTGCCACTTCCTTTACAGGGCTCTGAGCAACCTGATCTGGTTGAAGATGTCCCTGCTCATTGCAAGGGGGTTGGACTGGATGACCTTCAAAGGTCCCTTCCAACCCAAACTGTTCTATGATTCTATGATCCTGTTCTGGATGGCAGGTATGAGAAAGCAGACTGATGCTGCACCAGGAGCTCCCGAGGTTTTAAAACTCAGGGACTGTTCTGACATTCAAGAATCCTGTGGAGACACACTGTCTTCCCCTTTCATTTGCAGCCTGGTTAATGAGCCTGTAAATTGAATTAGCTCAGTCTAAGTGCTCAAAATCCAAGCTGAAATTAAGAGAAAACAAGATTAGAATAGTGTATGGAGCCTATACTCGTTTTGCTGCCTTTGGTTTCCTGAGGAATGCAATAAGACTGAAATAATAATAACAAAAGAATATACGACTGGTGACATATGATTCATTATAATGTACAAACCAACTTATTAAATAGTGTTCAAATATCAGAGTGCTGGGTACTCAGCTGGCAAGTCAGTGTTTCCCAGCCTAAAGCGATTAAGGGTAGCTAAAGAAGATGGCAACTTATTTTTCTTTTTTTTCCCCAGTGCTATGGTATGTGCATGTCCTTTTGGACAATGTTTGGCATCTCTTTTTTTAAATCGCAAATGAGTGGCCCAGGGAAGTGACACCAAATGAGAGTTGTGAATAACTGGATTTATGATAACAACAGCACACTGAAAGGTGGGGAAAAAGCTGGACAGCACTGCATCGTTTATTCCCAATGATTTTGAAGCAATCAGTGCTAAAAGAAGAAAGCATAATCTGTCCTCCAAAGCTTTTCCTCCCTCTATAGATCAAAAAGTACCCATTTTTCTGTTAGCAAACAGAAAAGGAAGGCCTCTCTCCTGTGTTGGTGGTGCCTCTCTGGCCCCCTCTGCCCCTGCCCGGGGCTGCTGTGTGCCAGTCTCACCCAGAGACCAGCTTGGACAGAACCTCACATCCCTGTGCCAATGGGTGAATCACCAGTCCAGGGTCTGGCATTTGCACTGGCTAAGCTCTGAGTTTCTGCTGGTAGAAGGCCAGAGATATCATTCAGTGTGAGCGTGGATTCATCAGCTAGTCCAGACAAGCATTTGCTGACATGATTTCCCTGATCTTCCTAAGGGTTAGCCTGGACCAGACCGGGTGAGGTGATTCCCAATTTGGTGGCTGAGATTCACACAGCCTAAATGACTTAATGATTCATCCCTCTTGCAATTAGCTCAGCCATTAAGAAGACCAATACCCTAATCCTCTGCCCTCTGCCTGGTCTTTCTCTGATCACCTCTAGACTTGGTTATGGGTTACTGTCATGTGGAAAAGTCAAACTGGTCTCATCACTTCTGGGTCCCTGGATGCTTCTTCTGCCTTCAGGTCTCATAAAGATTTACATTTAGGAAATCATGGCTATTAAACTCTCCTCAGGAGCACACATGACAAAGCTGATAGGTTTCTGTTATCCTGAAGGCTGTATGAAGTGCTATCCTTTCCTTTCCATCTAGGATTTAATACATTTGTATATACATAACTATTTCCTTCACCAAAACTGATATCCACCCTATCTTAAATTAAAAATAGCACAGCAATCCAGGTATTGGATGACTTTTCTTATCAGCTAGTGGCCGTACGGGAAATCACAGCGTATGCAGATCATCTTCCTTATAGAGGGGTCTGTCTGCTGTTACATACATGAACAGCAGCTGGAAGAAACCCAACTTCACAAGATTTTGGAGTCTTTTCTCAGCCATGATCTGAAGACATGATGAACAAACAACATAAAAAGATTTATCAAGTTTTGAATAAAAGAAACCCACAGAAACAATACTAGTGGTAACATTAGCTAGTAATAATGGAACTAAATGAAAGTCCTTTATCTTATTTTCATCACTCTTATTCCCGAATGTGAAGTGAGAGCTAAGCTGCATTATTATATGTTATTATCTCTAGAGTATCTACTGTCTACAGTCACAATAATGGTGTGGTTTTCTAAGGAGAAAAAAAAATGATAGGAAGAAAACACTGAATATGATTTTCTCCTGTGAAAACCAGAGATGCAAGAAGATACTCAAAGTCACTAGTAGTCGTATTTTTAGCTCAAAAATATATGTCAAAACTACTAGATAGTGGAAAGTTTGAGAGAGGCATGTAAGATCTGTGCTTCAAGTGAGATACAGGGTTTGGGTAGACATTTGCATGTTCAGCGGCAGAATTTCCATACAGTCTGCAAGCAGTAAGTTGTACGTACACCCACAGAAGAATAAATCTGATCAAAAAAGCACAACTGCCATCTTGTTGGCATTGATTCCCTCAGATGTAAAGCCCCAAAATAAATATTACACATCCAAAAACCCCAGGTGGGACATAAACCTACCTGAAAAACATTTTCATAATCTAAGAATAAAATTTTAAAAACATAAGCCCACTCACAGTATTTATAAATCCTTTTCATTTCTTCATAAGATTCTCAGAGTAATTCTAGTAAAACTATACAATTAAATCTTTCTCGTCTCCAAGAACATTTAAGAGATGTGTTTAAATAAGGCTAACGAAATATTGGCAGCTCAGCAGTAGGACTCAGCAGCTGTTTAACAGAACATCGCAATGTGAGGGGAAGATCACCGTGTCCAAAATTTAACAATACAGCATTCAATGACCTAGTCGGAATTTGACCAAAATATTGAAAACAACGTGTAGGCCTAACATACCTAGCTTATAAAAAGGGCTATAAGGATTTTGCTTCTGATATACATATAAATATATGTATTTACGAGTCAAAAGATGACAGAAGTTTGATAGAATTTGTTTTAAATGTTATTTAGCTAATATTACCCATTTTCAAGAAAATGGCTGTGAATTTCAAGTTAAAGAATAGTCATTGCCTACCTTTCCAGATGCAATAGAGGGCATTTCTCCCTAAAGAGTTTAGAAATGGAGGCTTTCTGCTACCCCTGGCAAAAAGGGTAGCAGAAAGACCCCATGTGTCCTCTTACCTCCTTGTGCACTTGCGTGCGTGGCCCAGATACAGGTGTTGATGTCCTCATTCATTTAACTCATTCATTATATAAAATGAAGAACCAACACACCCAACTCACTACTGCAAACAGAAATACAGACACAGAAACCCTGCCATTCGGCCTAACAGTTGTTTAACAGAAGTTAAATGAAATCTACAAATAAAATGAAATGGCAGTGTAAAGCACTTCTCATATGAATAATTAGCCACTATAATAGCAACAGTATGCTTGCTCTGTTCTCATCTGTAGTATTTCTGTTTAGCAGCTGCTACGCCTGACAAACAACTGCCAGATGCAAGAATTCCCTGGTGGGTACCTGAACATGCTCTGTGTGTCCTCCTGAACTTTGCTACAGTTCAAATGTTTTTCTGGACCTGCGGGAAAGTAGCCAGATGTTTTGTCAGCTTAGCAAATGGGAATATTCCTTCTCTGAGCAAGTGGGAAATGCACTAAATCTGTCTCAGCTAGAAACTTGTTTAGCATTCACTGTTCAAATCTGTAATCTCTAAAGCATAAAGCATGTTGTTCACAAACTTTGTTTCCTTGCAACAGAATAAACAAACTTAACTGTCCACATGTGCTTTTACAAACCAAAATACCTGCTTCCCAACAACAGATGGGAAATCTAGGGCTCTCGAATACCTGGGTCCTGATGAATGCTCTGTTAATTGTGCATTACCAATTAGAGATTAGAGAATATGCTTCTGATTGCTACCAGCGTAATGAAGTTAGAGGTGGTTGCAAACAGACTTTGTAGAGTGAAGAAAAATTAGTATCACAAGACATGTCACCGTGAATTCATGCCATCTGTATAATGATGAATGACACCAGTGTGAATGGTATCAAGTCAGCCTACAGATTTGCTATATATACTAAGTAACCTGCAAATGCATAAGGCAAAATGGCCCCACTTACACTGTGCATCAAAACAGAGAGTATAATGCTTTGGCAGAGGGTAAACTGGTCTATTAAAATAATGATGTGTTCAGAAATGAAGAAGGCATTTGTTGACTTCAACACAGTTTCTGTCTTTTTTGGACACCTTTTTTCCTTCCAAAAGTCTCATTTTCATCATTTGGGTTTCATTTCGCTGCTATTTTAATACTACTGGTTCTAACAGGTCTTTATACCTCAGCTTTTTATTCTCTGATCAATGGGAATGCCATGAAGTCCATTTTTACAGTGGTTCCAAATAGTACACTCTACATTTCTTCAGCAAAATGCAGACAATCTCTGCTGCTTAATACACATAGCTAGATAGTCTTTCAAGCATTTTGCTACAGTAGGATGTTATTACTTTGTGGTCCTTTCCTGAGGTGAAGCTGATAGTGCTCTAAACTTACAGAAATGGAGTGCCTAGGGCAGATTCTCTACCTGTATAAGCTACTGAAATTGAAGTATGTATATGTATATACATATGATGAACTCTGACAGACAGATGTCACCTACATATTAAAGAAATTATGTCAGGGTTATAAATGAGGCTAGAGTATCCTTCTATTATCTTCTGCTCTTTTTCTCCTTCTGGATACAGTTATAAAGGTCTCACTTGGCATAATGTGATCACTCCTTTAGCTTAGTTCAAAGCTTTCATCTTAAAAGTATTATAAAGTTTGGCTCACCTGACCTGATTTCAGTCATTTAAAAGGTAAGTATTCAGACTAAGCTTACTAGTTAGACTTTCTCTACTTTGCCATGGAAGAAAGATGTGATGAATCGCCCTCTGCAGGCACCTTCCTGCATGGAGTGTGGAAGATTCTCAGATGTCTATCTCAGAGCAGGTGTTTGTCTTTCAGGCTGCATTGTACAGCGTCTGTCCCCTGGGCTTCAACCACTACTGTTATCTTGACTCTGTGTCGAGAAGCATCGGAAGTCAACAACTAGCTGAAACATCATCATAATCTTTTTTCCTCTCAACTTAGTAATAAATTTGAATGTGATAAAATGCGAGGAATTTACTGAAAACCATATTATTTGGCAGCAACATCAAGGTAATGGGTTGGTCCAGTTCCTTGTGAGATAGGACAGAGTCAAAGAAGAGGCAATGGATGTGTTATCTTCTATCCAGGTGTGTTTTTTTTTTTTTTACAGGATGCTTTTACAGTTTTTTTGTCTGTGGTCTTCAATTTTGTGCTTGCTGGACCCCGTGGCCTCAAATTAATCAATGGCAGAACATTAATTAATCAATGGCAGAACATTAGGACCAAACTAAGCAGAAACAAAAACTAACGATAGCCAAATGATTCAGAAAGAGACATAATTATGGGTAAGAAATATCTCATTACTGCAAAACTCCGCCACGTTAGTTTTTAGTGGATACTGCTCATTAAATGAAATAACCCTTTGAATGGAAAGAAGTTTGTCTAGAGAACCTAGAAAATGATAAACACAAATATAACGGCTGGCAGGGTGCAGCATCAAACTGGGTAAGTGGAGTTAGTGTCAGCATTTACTAGGAATTTTACTCTACAGGAGGGACAGAGTTGGCTTAGTCAAGTCCCATCCTTTCTGCCTTTGTTGAGAACACACCCCCAGAGATGGTACAAATACATGCATTTCATGTCTTTGAACCCTCAAATGTCTTATGTCATGAATACAAGCAATTTAGAGTCTGTTATCTGTTTCCTGCTGGCAATGCACACTTACCCCCAAAGCCATGTTTGCTCCGAGAAGGCCCACAGCTGGAACATCACGATGAAATTTGTGTGTGTAAACGCCTCTGTCAAGGGGCACTCTCCACTATGCTTAACTAGTTTTCTGCAGAGAAAACTGTGCATACAGCTTCTCCTTTCTCATAACCACACATAAAAATATTTCCCAATGAGTAATGGAATCGCCATGAAACTAAACAATGAACTAATTTCCTGCTAGCAAGATGTTAACAGTATTTGGACTGTTTTTAAAATGTGGTACCAGTTAATTCTGCCTTTATTCAATGCTACATTAACTTTTTAAATAACTGAGGTAGCATCAAATCCTTTGCACTACAGACAGTACAAACTTTCCCATTGCCTGCAACAGGAGTAAAAAGGTTTCTGTGTTAAAGAATATACAGCATCAATTGGAGGAGATAAAAATACTATAAAAGTGTTGTGCAAAATATTTCTGTTATAGAAGCTCAGATTTCTTAATCTGTGGCAATTGATTGCAAAGCACTTGGGTTTTATTATTGAATTAAAAATCAAGAATATTTAAAAAGTTCATTACTGCAGGTTTTGAAGTCAGTTTTTAGTAAAAATGAACTGTATTTATTGTCAAAACTCCTGTGGTCAAGCAGCTATATTACAGTGTGATTCAACTCTCACCCCCCCATCTAAATGAATTTCACAAGGTGTCTTATAGTTGTATTCAATATTAGTACAGACTTTGATACAAATTGTTTTTCTTCTCTGAAAGGTGAGTAGCAATGCATTTTAACTCTTGTAACATTATTTTTACCTGATTTTTTTCTGTGTGAATAATAGTAGTTGATAACAGAGTGAATCGCCTCATTTTAGAAACAAGCATGGCAACCACAAACGTTATGAAATGCCACTAATCATTTCTGTTTCTATATTGTAGATGGAAAACAAGTTATTTTAGAGTTTAGTCACAAAAAATGTGATTTTACTGGGGCTGAAGAGCAGTATTTTCATGCCTCTTGTTCAAAAGAAAGTGATAATAACCCCCGCCTAATTGCTGAAATATTTGAGCCTGCATTTCCAGAATCTTGGCCAGAAAGCCTCCTCAGATGCTCGAAGCTCTGCAGCTGCTCATGACCACAGGCATTACCATTCTGGGTTGGCTGAGCACTGGGGGACTCGTTTCATGCCTACAGCTGTCGGGGGTCACAGGCTTCAGGAAGCAATTCAGTATTCATGAGCCTAGAGAGAAAATGCTGCTGTAGAGCGTGCGTAGGGAATGTTTGCCAGGAAAGTGAGAAGGGGATGGTGTTCTCGATGCCACTCTAAGGAATGTTTTCCATTTTATTTTAAATGGAGAAAATGCAGAATTAGCACTGTAAGTAAAGATTATCATGTAAACTCAGAACTAGCTTGGGGGTCTAAGGTGCTACTACACGGTGTTGAGTAGACACAGCCAGAAACCTCAAGTGCAGGTTTGTTATTTTTACATCTAGAGCCGGGTGCCCAGCACTGCGCCAACCTCTGCTTGCGATTTGTTGGGATAGAGGAATTTGCTTCCCCTGCGGTTGAATCCACATTACCCTACTTCTCTTTGTTTGATCCTTGTTGCCCCAATTAATTAGCTTTCTCCTATTCCTTTGTTCAGATTCCCTTGGCCCAGTGCCTTGAATAATTGACAAAACTGAACAGAGGCTGTGGTTACTGTGTGGTACTGTAGCTGCGGCTCGGTTTTATTTAATAACGCTGTGTTACTCTGTGCAACAAATTGTGACTAATTGCCTCTCCGCTGCTCTGCCAGTCTGTGAAAAGACCAGCATCACAAAACACCAAGTCAGAGCTCCTCTGTAAACTTATATAAAAAGCAAACTTTGGTGAATGAGGTCTGACTGGCTGGGGAATTAAGTGTTTTGGTGAAAGAAATGTGCCCATCATTGACTCCAGTGCTGAATTTTGCAATTTTCCCCTCAGGTATAATGCATATAAACAGTTTTGACACTGCAGATCTTTCCAGATCTTTCTGCAGATCACTCTTCCTCTTTGCCTTTCTCGGCAAACAAAAACTTCATTCATATAAACTGATGTCGTTTCTGGTATTGGGTTTATCATGTGCGGGTTTCAATTTTTATTTTAATCAAGGAACATAATTTCTCCCTTTCTTGCTTTCTTCCTTGGTGCTAAAAAGTACACAATGGCTTTTTAATATTTAATTGATGAGATCGTTTTACAGGTTTTAGTTTAAAGGTAACCATAGCACAAACGCATCCATTATTAATGGCAGAGTGGCAGTGTAGCTTCTTGGGAACCCTCTTTAGTTTAATATGAGAACCCCTGTCAACAGAAAACAGCGCTGATATTGTTGTTAAGTGTGACGAACTGGCAAATGCGATGGGCACCACACTGGAACAATGCAAACTGCTTATGTCAATGGAAGAGGTGATGTTTAAAAGTGAGATGAAGGCGGAGAGCGAGAGGCTGTCAAGGAAGGTTCGATTCCGCGTTGCGTCCTCGCACAGCGGGAGGGTGCTGAAGGAGGTCTACGCCGATGGGGAGGCTGCCGACTCTCTGGACTCCGAGTACGCCAGCAGCTCGGAGACTGACCAAACCAGCCGGCTGAGCGAAGTGGACGGGCAGCAGAACGGACACGTAGGGTCCGAGTGCGACGAAAACGAGAATGAGCAGGACGACTTGCTCATTTTAGTCAGAGCTACTAAAGAGAGGGGCTTTGGTACAAAGCGAGTCAACATCCTCAGCAAAAATGGCACAGTCAGGGGAGTCAAGCATAAAGTCAGCGCCGGTCAAGCCCTCTTTGACAATTTGGCAAAAGTATTTCAGGTAGGGGATGTGGTCCTGCTGGCTGTCAGCCCGGTGTCTGTCCCTTTTAACTCCCCATTCTTTCCCTTTGTCCAAACCTCTCATTTATGATTTCTTAATAATCTGCCTCATTCCCATTGCTGTCCGCTTGCTGTTGTTGCACAGGAGGGGCTCATTGGTCTTTCTGGTATACTCTGGCTCCCCACTCCTTATTAACTGTGACATTTTTCTTTCAAAACTGACCTAAACTTTGCTGAATAGAAATGAGTATATTGCTCTATCCGTGTATGGACCAGGAAAGAAACATAACAGAAGAATTAACTGGGGCTTTGTTGGAGGTCTGTACAGATCCACTGTACAGGGAAGTGCCATGTTTCCACTTCTATTGTATTAGTTCTAATGAGTTTACGATGTTATCTACTCTCCCCTACATGTAAATATGTATACTTGCAAATTCCATCGTGTTTAATCTGCAAAGTATATCAAATTAGATGCAGGATGGCAGCAAGGATGGTTTTCCCACATGAAAATTTCAGAGGGATGAAATCTTAGTCAGAGTTCTCTTTTATTAATGTCTGTTTTCCATTTATTTTGTAGAAGGAGCAGAATATCTGCATTTGGAACAGTATGTGCTGCATTGTAATTCTAGGCAGAGAAATACAGGCCTCAGAAAAATCAAGATAAAATTTCTAAAAAATTTAGTGAATGTATATATAATTTGTCCATATACGCTATTCAAGTCTTTGAATCATTAATATTCAAACAAAAGAGCAACACCTATGCAACCAAACTCTTTCTAAAGTTTGTTATAACACAGAATTATGATGGTCACTTAAATTAACCTATAATTGGCTTCAGAGTATTGTTTGAAAGCATTCATGCAGTTATAAAGCATGGGGAATCTGATATTAGCAGCAACTGTTGTGTATTAATGAAATCTTCTAAAAGTTCTTTCTTACTTTGAAACTATTTCATAATATGTTTAGAAATAGCAATAGATTAACATTCTCCCCCTTCTGAATATAAATTTATCCTCTATGTTGTACCTAAATTATAACAGTCTTTTTGTCAATATCAGTGCTCCTGTGGAAGATGGATATTTCAAAGATTAATTATCTGTTCATTTTTGTTCTTTACATCACATATAGCACTCAAGTAGCTTGTGTTCTTTCAAGCCACTCACTGAAGTTTGTCTTTGAGTTCTCGACTCTGATAAAATTTCTAACAACTCACTTTTTCTAAGTAGATGAGTTAGGAAGTGTTAACTGGGGCTTGTCTGGATTATTCTCTAACCTTTACTCCAAATACCATTCCGTGTTTTTTCACTACATGGAGCACACCATTTCACCTCTCTAGCCTCATTCCCTCCTAAAACCTTCTTCCACTGCATCAGTGGCACCAGGCTAAGAAATCTGAATCACCTAAATAAATGGACCCATCTGAAGACCTTAATTAGTGGCCCCGTCATCTAGCTGTTTCTACCTCCAGTTTTTGGCTGGAAGTTCTTTAGGAAAGGTTCATGGACTGAAATAAATGTACTTCGATTGCAATGAAGTTTCTTTTATTCCTAGCAGAGTTACAGCTAAGACCAGTGCTATTTCCATGAGGTGTTTTGCTGGAAGAAAAGAAGGCTTGAGAGGAGGCATATCCATCTGATAACATCTGATAATTCAACAAATTATATGTAGCCAAGTCTACCATAGAAGTCCATAATTAAAACCTGTACAATAATTAATGGTTTAAAAGCAATAAGAATCGTATTTTACAACAGAAGAAAGTGGAGAAATCAAATTATCAGATGAAAACAAACTTAAAAGTTTTTCATACAGCACATAATTAAATTTAAGCACTCTGCTGCAGGCATTGCAAAGGCCAAAAGGATAGGCAGGTTTTGAAAATGGATGTGGAAAATATATGGGGAACTGAGAAGCTTCTGCTTAGGCAGGTCTGGATGATTGATTTCCAGAAATATTCTTACCTTAAGCATCTATTGGATCATAGAGAGATATTCAATAATACAGAGAACATCACGATTTGACGTTTCTACACAAACAAGTCCCTGTTTCCCCAGAGGTAAAGGTCTGAAGTCTAGTGAAGAATAATGATGGTTTGCATATCTGTAATATCATACTGTGAGCCAATTTTCTGTGCCACATGGTGAACATAGAGGAGAGCAAACCACGAAGGTTGGCTTTGAGAATGATTGGGAACTGCTCTATCCCAATGTGAAATATGATCGAAATCTGTCCAATTACAAATGAAGTAATGACCTTCAGGGTAAGATTAGAGGATGATTTCTAGTTTTCTGTAAGTATGTTCCAGACAATTAGTTGCACAGTAACAGCACTTAGAGAACAACAGGAGTTCTACATTCAAAGATACAATGAGATAGAAATATATCTCTATGAGAAGATATAACTCAAAATCCTTGATCTGGGCATTTTGGTGAATTCTCCCCTTGATTAGTGGTTGAGTCACCAACCCTGGAGGTATTTAAAAGATGTGTAGATGTGGCACTTAGGGCCATGGTTTAGCAGTGGACTTGGCAGTGTTAGGTTAATGGTTGGACTTGATGATTTTAAACTTCTTTTCCCATCTAAATGATTCTATGATTCTATGTGAGGTCACACAGGTCTATGTGCAGTTACATGTTTTGCTTCTCTTAGGTAAGCTACAGCAGATGTATAACAACAGTTAAGATGTATACAAAGACCCTTATCCCTGACGAGAGCCCATCTCTGCCCCTTTGATGATTCAGCAGTCGATGACTTCATTATACATTTCTCAGGGTCAGTGTCAAAGCAGGCATTTCTAATCTCAGAGTATGCACATGAGCTCTTGACAATCCTAAATCCTGAGCAGTGTCAGTATTCTGGTTCTTCAGACTATACCTGCAAACTCCTCTGCTATTCTATGACCCAAAATCCCCAGATGCTGCCTGTGGTAGAGGTGAGATCCTTTAAAACAAATAATTTTCCTCAGATATTCTAGAGATAAACAGGGATTCATTAACTCGGCTTTGTTAAGTCACGTGGTCAAGACCTTTGATGTTTTCTGTTCAGATACCGATGCTAAAAGCACTTCTATGTATTTAATGATCCATGGAATATTTGGGGTTTTGAATATTTTTTCAGACAGTTCCTTCCCACAATAGACTCATTTGAAAAAACTCACACTTTCTGGAGTTTTTGGAACTTGAATAGAGTAATGCAATACAGGAAGTATTTCCAGAGGAAAAGGTGATTTTGGCTGGACTTGTATGATACAAGTCTGGCTTGAGAATGTATATCTACTGCCAAGGAGACATGCATCCCCTGCTACATCTTCCCACATCCATGCACCGAGCAATTCCATCACTAGCACAACCAGTGACTTCCCATTTCCACCCTTCCTGGAGAACAGAAACTAGGTCCCTCGCATTAGTCTGTCCAATGATTTTCTGTGTCCCCAGACATGAGCTGCAGCACTGTGACAGCGGAAGGTCTCCTATCAGGTCAGCCCTGCACAGCTGGTGAAGCTGTTGCGAGCCGGGTGAGAACTGGGGCTGGGGTGGGACAGAGCTTCATGGCAGGAGATTTTGGGGGCAGAGAGGCAGGGAAGAGACCAGCCCTGTTGATGCTTCAGGGGAGCATGGTTTCCATGGCAACCCCTCCATCCTTTCCCTCTCAGAGGTGGATGACACAGGGAAAGCGTTGACATAGCAACCATATCCTGGCAGGGAAGGCAGGAGACCAGTCAGCGGCCATCAGCGGAGGGCAGGAACGATCACACGTGTCCACCTGGCCTCCACGTGCACCTAACCTGGGACCGGCGGGGTGGCCTCCTACAGGGCTGGCAGTACAGCGGTCAAACAGTCAGGAATATTTTATTCCTGAGAGATATGCACTACTCAAAAGCCTGAATAATATTTAGGATCTGGATCTCCCAGTCTCCCTGTTTGTGCACCTCCTTGGTATAAGTGAAGTCGTCTCCTGCTGAAAAACTAAAACTGATGGTGTCGGCAGCTCTGGAGCTGGGGACGTGACCTGCTAATTGCTTCAGGAACATAAGCCCCTTCTCTGCGTATGCAAAGTAATTGTGCTCTTATTTCAGTACATTACTAAAATTTTTGTTTTCTAATCCTTAGAATACTGTTAAAATGTGAGCAGGTATGAATATTTCCTATATTTTCCCATAGAAAGTAGTAGATAAATGGTTCTTGTTTCCTTGAAATAAATGTAATACTCTTCATGACCAATTTTTATGACTAGGCCATCCCTATGATGACTTCCAGCCATTGGTGGTCTGGTGTATTACTAAGTAGTGCAATGATCACTTCATGCCAGACTGGGTTTCCATCCCAACGTGCAACGTAATGGAGCTCAGCTAAAGGTTTTACACAGGTCTCTCCTCTTTTCCACTGTTTTAGCGTGGGTCCTTTCCTCCATTTCCACACTTGCATGCTCCACTGGGCTTCAGGACTGCTCTGAAAGGTCACCTTCTGCTAAATTAGCTCCAGATCTCATTCTCAGGCAGGGCCCGCTGACGTCTATTACGAAAGGGCAGGCCTGGTTAACAAACCTGATTAATGCCTTTGTGAACATTGCCTTAGAAGGGATATGGGTGAAGAGTCAGACATAATGTACTTGGTCTTTATGATATTTTCCAGCATGGTGTCTCAGGCAGAGCTAACGTTTGAGGTCGCAAAGTGCAAATCAATATTCAGCCCGATAAAGAAGTAGCTTATTAATGTTTAGAGAGATGGAAAAGAGTTAAGAATCAAGTGGAAGTTTGTTAAGAGAAGGGAAGCTTCTGGGGTGGTTAGGTTCACTTTCATCTTTGTTTACTTGTTGGTGACCTGGAAAAGTGAATACACAGCAGGGCATGCAGAGCTTACAAACCAGAAGGGCTAGCTAACACCATAGCAAAAATAAAATGAAAGATAGCAGCAAAAACAACTGTCTTCCAAAGAAGGAAGATGTTGCAATGGGCTGTTAAGAAAAGTTTCTGGTGCAACAGTACAAGCAAAGGTTTTAGGGTGGGTGGCACGTTGTATACCACTTCAGCCCCTGGAGCATATATCACTACAACCCCCAAAACTGTGGGGGGGAGAGACAGAGGTCTGCACTTTCAGTGGAGAAGTCACAGTGTTGTCCTCCTCACTTCTTTGGCAGATGACCAGTGCTGACACTCCAGCACTATTGGACTCTTTGAACCCAAAGACCTCTGCTAGGACTGGGCTAAGATTGTGAAAGGTCTCCTGAGCATTCCCTTCATGTTGTCACCTGTAAACACTGCCCTGTGAGTTCCAAATGGGCATAGCTTGCAAAAGGAAAAGACGTACTGGATTGCTTGTACCTACTACTAGCAACGTTAGGGAAACCTGCTGATAACCTAAAGCCATAGCATTTGCTGCGGTAATGCCACTTATACAGATGGAGATAAAGAGCAGTGAGCTGTAGGTACCTCCTTTGACGTATAAAGTTCCAGTTTATTTTCCTAGTGTTAGCAAGTCTGGAAAATTAATTATTAAACAGTGTCGCACTGAAATCCACTGAAGAAAAAATGTAATGACACAGAGGATCAAGTGATTATGAAAAGTAGGTTTCTGTTTGTTACAGAAAATTCACTGTTAGAAGGACGACTGAATCACCCCTGGAATGGGCATAGTATCCCTTCACAACTTCCTTTGTACCTTCCTAAGTGTTTTGATCTGTGATCACAGTGAACATGACAGTGATTCAGCTGATTCAGATGATTAGGTGACAGAACAGGTAGTTTCCAGAGCTGGTGGCTGAATAGCCACACTGATTCAAAAACATGTTCAGGTCTGTGCACTTTTAACTGGAGCCTGTGGTTGGTCAGTACTTACGATATAAGTATTTATTGTTCTCATGTTCTCATGTAAATTAGCTGTAAAACACTGAGCTCAGTGCAAGTCTATTATTAGGCTGTTCAAGATATTTTAGAGCTTGCTGCTATTGGACTTGAAATACATATTTGACATAGACTTGAAATGATCAGTAAACAGACTAAACTTTCTAAACCTCTGTGAGTGATATATGAGGTTTGAGTTCAAAAAGACTTGGCTGTCTCATTTTTGTAGGTAAGGGATGTCTTGACTTTTCAGTACACTCAGCATTGGGAAGCTTAGCAACAAAACCATGGTTACATTTATCACTTCTTCAAGACTGAATCAATAATTGAAGAAAAAAGAACCTGCTAGACTTTTATGCTGGCTGTCTGATCAGCACATACTGGACATCTGTTCAAACTCCAGAGCACCACATGGCCTCAAAATTATCCTTGCTCTGATGTGTCTTGGTGCTTGTAAAGGATCCACAAATGGGGACACTGTTCTTGAGACACTCGGGTGCCCTGTATGGGGCTAAGTAGAGGCAAGCCCAGGGACAATAAACATTTCTGTTCTGTGTTTACATACACTTCTTCTTCAGAAGATATAATAAGCAGGTGCTTGGCTTCCGGAATCACACCTACATCTGCAGGTGTGTGAAAACTGTTATGACACTGAATTAATATTTCCTCACTGTTTGTAACATTTTTATCTGTTTAGCATAGGTAGAAATGACTACATGAAATACAAGACAGCTGAAGAAATAGTTTTTACGCATTTTGCAGTCAGGCATTGGTGGCCTGAATGGTGCGGTTTTGAACATTGACAGGGTAATCTGTGCACCCCAGCCTTCCCTGAGACAGAGACTGAACTGATGCACTTCCTAGCAAGGAGCTATGAAACACACCGAAATCTCAAGTGTAACCAAACTCTGGGAGGTGCAAGATGGAAGCAGCAATGAGGAAAAGCTCATTTTGCACTTCATTAGCACCTGCTCTCTTCTGCTGATAGAAGACAACTTCTAGCAACTGACTGGTACTGAAAAGAGCTGTCTCGGGCTTACCCCAGCTAGGGTCTAAGTGCTGGTGCTCCAAGAAGATTGTGCAGCCTGTAGGAAAAAGCAGAGCTGCTGCCCTGGGCTGCGAGGGAGAACAGAATTAAATTGTTCCCTCTGTGAACTCTACAGATGCGGCTACTTTCCCAAACAGAGTGATTTATCAATGACCCTCATCCCCTGACCTTATCTGTTGCATGACAAAGGGCATAGCAAAGAAGCTACGCTTACACTGCAGTGAATATATCTATACAGGATATGTAGTACTAGAGTGAATCAAGATTTTAGGTACAGATTCAAAAAACCCATAGGCTTCTGAAGACGGATTTAGACATCAAGCTCCAAAACCGTGATCCTCCAAACCTCTCTTTGGTGCCACCCTGTCTCAAAGGCAGCAAAAGCCTTTTATTAATGAAAATATGACTAATCATCTGCCTTGGCCATGTGCCTCAGCATCTCAGTATTGACAGGACATGACAGTTACCTCCTACTCATGTCCTGTGGGAACCACAAAAAAGGCGTTCCTTTGCCTGTCTCACCTGCAGGGCTTGATGCAGTAGGTGTCCTCTGAGCATGCCTACTGGATCAGATCCTACACAAACTGTACATAAGCAGATGCTGCTTTGTTACAAATCGTGTCTGCAGGAGGCAGTGGTGGGAGTTGTACTTTGAATTAGGCAGTCACAAGACAGCATGAATAAGTTGCTGGAGCGGGAGTGGAACACAGGCTTGCTGATTCTCAACTTGCCATCCCAAATACTATGCTTCAGCATCGTGCTTCACTTCCATTTCTTTCTTTCTCACTCTTAAACATTATAGTGACGACACTGCTTCACCATGGAGGTATCCTAGAAAAGCCTGTAGCCCGTGACTTGCTTGTTAGAGACAAGAGATAGAGAAGAGACTGAATCCAGGTAGCCAAGACACGAGAGACAGCAAATAACCGTGTTCTGCCACCTTGTTTCATGCTCTATCTTTAAATCTAAAAATGCATTTGCTTTCTTTTTGAAAGAAAGAACCGGTGTACTTTTTCTCAGGCAATGAATGTGAATGCCAAATGGAAAAAGATGCCTCCTGGTTTTACTAAGTGGGATTCCTAAATCATGTCAGCCTCAGGGAATTCTCTGAGCTGAAAATGGTCATAAAATGAGAGAGTAATAGGAGGAAATACCACGTATGCTTGCCACCCTCTTACTTTTAATAATGTGTCTGGTAGATGCCCTGGAACACTAGATGACCACTGGGTCCGAGCCCATGTACTACTCTGGGACTCTTACATAATGTCCCTTTGTGGAACTGCTCAATAAGGTGCTCAGACTTTGAATTAACATGGAAAATGCTTCACCTTGCTTCAAACTCAAACTGACTTGAAAAAAGTGGTGTTATGTAAACAGCCTATCAAAAAAAGTTCTTAAGTTGTTAGTGCAGAATTTTTTTCTACTTCTTCTAACAGTAGGAAATCTTTTTCTTCTAAGTTGGCCTCTTACAACAGAGATGAAAAAGATGAACTGATTAGTCTTAATCATTAATTAGTAGCAATAACCCTTCACTTTTTTTTTCTAGCTGTGCAGCTCAACTCAGTAACTCAGCAGGAGAATTGTGAGAAAGTATCTTTTGAAATACTCTTAAAACTAGGACCATCAAGAAAACTTGGGGCTATTCCCCTTTCTTTGACATGGTACATGAGGCTGCCTGCTAGTTCCTTTGCTGTGTCCTCTTGCCCCTGAGTACCTGCACACCTTTGACACAGCATACACAAAGGCTGTGGAGCACCTAAAGCTGAAATAAATTGCCTACAAATATGACCCATCCTATATTATTGATTACTAGCATCATTCTTGGTCACTGACCTCTAATTTTTGTGTACAAATAAATTACTTTGCAACCAAATACACAAGGGTCCTCGTTGCACCTGAGTGTCTTGGGTGAAGTAAGTTTTAGTTACATTTACAAACATGGAAGCAAATATTTGCCTATGGTGGGCCAATTTGTCACCAGATTGCACAGCTGTGCAGTTGTGCGGTTGCAAAAATATAGTAATAATGAGGATGAAACACAGCTCCTTTTTAAAAAGAAAAAGGTTCTGAAGAATGAGGAATTATCTTTACCTTAGCAGTATGATTCTCCAGTCATGTGCTAATGCTTTTGATTTCATGCCATAGAAGGCATTAGCAAAAATACTTCCTAACAAGTTAGTTACATTACAATTCCATTTAGTTTACGGATCTCAGAACTGTTTCAGTTCTGAGTGAGGATTTGCAAATGTTTACACTAGTATTTGCAAACACAGGCTGGACAAATATAAGTGTATGCACACCATACAGGTATTGTGTTACAATGACCCAGGAAAACTGCATTTTAGCAGTTGACCAAAACCACGTTTCAGGACTCACCTGCTGCCAATTTAGTCGGTGTACAGGTGTTGTTAAGGACTATTTCCTTCCCTAAGAGAGAAGAAATGAAGTCATGCTTTATTTGCAGATGATGCTTGCTAGACTGCTCTGGTCTGTCAGCAGCCTGCTCTGACATTTGTCTACTAGTGTTGACAGTTTGTTACCCACTATACCAACACAAGGTACGTGGTTAACAGCTTGAAAGAAAGAAATGGTCGAAGAGGTACTGCTCTTGGCTGGAGCTTTAACCTGTGACTACAGTGTTCAGCAGCATCATAAGTTTGTAGCTTAGGTGCAATAAAATAGGCTTCAGAAGGGAATTTGCAGCCAGAGACGAAAGGGTATGACTTTCATGCATGAAAACCATTGCTGCAACATCCAGTACAAGGCAGTACAAGGCATGAAACTCAAATCTCACTGAATTTTTCCAAAACTTGTAAGATAAATAGTAATTAGGACAGCATTCCCAGCCTGTTGATTTTGAAAAGGAGTTAGAAAAGCATAGCTTCCCATCCAAGCAGGCAATCTTGTGGTTTTGCTTGACACAGTAGTTATGTTGCGGAGAGGCCACCACAGCACAACTCTTCACAGCCTCCGTCATACAAAGCAACAGAAACGGTCACAGGCGAGCAGCTGGACTCAGTGAGGTAAAGACTCATTTCACACATGGCAAGAAAGGAGACAGAAAAACCATCATTCATTGCTAGTATGAATTGTGGAAAGTGTTTTAACAACCTTAGCACAATTTTACTTTGGAACTATATCTAGAGACACCATCCATCAATAATGTCAGAGGAGTATGTCTTCTATACCACAGAAATACCACATACAGACTTGTTCTTTCTCCACTCCCAGGAAATATGGGAAAACTTACTGGCCAATACTTGCACAAAGTTTATATCAAGATGCAATGTTATATCCCTCATTGACAACTCAGTCAATGCTGGTGCAAAGGCAAAGAAATTTTGCTTTACTCCTGGTACCCTTGTTTGGAACGTTACTTATTGTTAATCATCTAAAAATTTTTAAATATAGTAAGAATTGACAGCAATCATACAGTATTATTTAAGAAAAATCTGTTTCCCCTTGCAACTTCTGTAAGACAGAAAGCAGCCTGTTTCTAAACCTGCAACTGAAGTTACATTTTTTTAAAGAAAATGTGGTCTTTTCCTGCTCAGCTGCTTATGTCCTGCTCTTGGTTTACTACATCTAAAGGCAAAGGACTCCCAGCCCCACAGGCAATTGTGAAGCATTTAATTGTTGTTCAAATGGAGAATGTCATAATAGACAGACCATAGACACAGTGAAAAATGAGACCTTTAAGCAGTATTGCTGGAGCTCCTTCCACCTATCGCAGGTCTTAATCTGCATCTTGAGAACTTCCCTTTCCAACTGTTGGCAGATGCTTTCAATCAGATTCCCAAACATGCAGTGGCTAAGTCCTGTTGTTCTTCCAAATCACACCGTGATCCAAAGATATAACCCCCTGCTCAGTCCCTCCATGTCCAAACTTAAGCTGTCAGGAAGATTTAAAAGAGACAGCAGTTTCTAAATGACTTGTTCAGGAAATAAACTCCGTTCATTTAAATCTGTCTGCAAAATTTTGCCACAGCAGCTCTGGTTGCTGTATCTGCTGAGTGGTCAGGCCTTTTGAAAACCTACCTGCTCGGTCCATGATGTTCTCATGGATCCTCATGTGAGAGACTGTGGGGTGGAAGGGCACTTTTACGGGCCTCTATTTGCAGCTGGATACAGGCGACTAATACTATCTTTTTTTCTGCTGCCACTGATGGGGAGTAGCCTTGAACCATGTCGTTCCTTCAGCCGGTAGTTTTATCCTCAGCTGCTCTAGCAATTCTCTTTTGAAGTCACAACAGATAAAAGCAAGAGTTGTCAAAAAGAAGAGATGTCTAGTGAACTTTCTGACCTGTCTTTCATGCTGTCTCAATTCTCATTTTGGCAGAAGGTTATGCCACTGGCAGGAATGTAAGCAGTATGGAGTTTCAGCATGATATGATATTAGAATAAATGTTGTTATTAATTTTTTTTTGTGCTGCAGGGGATTTAATGATATTTATGCAAAGGAGCCACTGAAATGTTGCTCCAAAAGAAAAGCAGAAAACCAATTTAATCATCTCAGCATCTGCACTTGCAGTCATATTCCTTGCACCAGAACATGTTTAACTCTATTACATGATATAGATTCTAGCTCTATTATGAGAACATTATTATACAAAAAGTCTGATTATAAGAATAACAATTTCTGCTTTATTTAGAAAATACACATCTCTGGACCAAATCCTGAATCAGGCTAGAGTGTCAAGCTGCTCACAGTGAACTTTCTAAGAAACCACTTCAACCGCAGATGTGGATAATATGGATATTATGGATATGGAATAACTACCTTGGCAGCTATTTTGACTAACTGGTTTAGGAGCTGATACAAAGCATTCAACCTCCTACATTCTGATTTTCAGACATTCTACCTATTTGGTTAAAAAAGCCAAAAATAGAGCTTACACCTTAGAGTTTTTTCAGCAATAAAGTCTATAACTCTGCTCCACAGAGATGGATCCTATTTTGCTCACACAGAAGTGGTGGGTGAGTCATCTGCCCCTTTTTTACATCAAGGCTGTCAGCCACGGTATAGGCTATTCCAGGGCAGAGCTGCTTTATGTATGCTGTCTAGGAGCTGCATCCTCGATGTCTGCATACAAATCTCAAGCTCTCTGCCTTTGGTTTTGGAATCTATTGCATAAGAAAAGGAGTGAAGCACGATATGTGTGCAATGCAGATGGATCTTTAATCTAAAGAAATGGAAATTGAGTGTATAACTCGTAATCAACTACTCAGGGTTTGAAAAAGAAGGTACCAAAGTTCTAGGTATTATTAAGTAATGAGATAGCTGAGAGTGTAGTTCCAATTAGGTTAAGTAATACAGCAGGGAAACAAGGTCCTCCATCACTCAGTGCTAATACAGAACAAAGTAGTGCTGTAACTTCAAGAGATCCTTTTCCTCACTTCCATATATTGAGTGATAAGGCTCTCTCTCATTGAGCAGTAAGGACTGAATCAGCACTTCATCAGCGCTTTGTTGCACTAAGCATAGCTCAACTTTGCTCTTTGCCTCATTCAAAGACTTGTGCAAATTCACTACCAGTTGCAGGGTGCTTTGTGACCCTATGCGAGACAATGCTCTGTGTCCACCTGAGAAACGGTTGGAGTTTTCCTTAACTGTGCAGTACAAATGGCAACTTCAACTTCTTACGGAATAGCCTGTCGGCCCAGATGAGTAACATTTTCAGGTAGAATTTAAATTGTATAGAGCAGCAGGAAAGAAAAAGTACATCATCTGCCAGATGTTTGGAAATGAAAACTAAGCATACTGGGAGGGTGCTGGTTTCCCAGTTTTGTTCAACACTCCTTGGGAGTTTCAGGATCTCAGTGCATCCCATTCCAGCTTCCGTTCACATGAATACAGTAAAAGATGGATAACTTTAGACAGAAAGTTAGTTATTTGCCAAACGTGAAAACTCCAGGGTGTATCCAAAAACAAAACCAGACTTCTTTTAACTCTTTTCTCTGATTTTATTGCTTAGGAAGGTAAATTGTGATGAACGTATCATAATTTTGAGTTTTCTCTGCTCCTGATTGCTGTTCACAGTGGCACCTTATTCCCTTTGTGCTATTACCTTCCTTAGTTGTGTTCTGAATAAGCAGAGGTAGTTCTGTTGTATGAAAGACCGACCCTAAGGTGTAATTAATCCATGATGAAAGGCTGAACCACCTGCCAGTGAAAATGCAGTAAATTTTCAACTGAGCTAAGTCTAACTGCAGAGAGCTTTCATGAATACAAGTTTTTACTTGCTGATTGCCTTTAACACTCGGAAAATCACCACTTGCAGCACTGGTGCAAATAAGAAAGGAGTTATGGATTATTGTGCTGGTTCCTATGATATTCCAGTATGCTGAAGAAAAGTCTTAGGAAAACAGATCCATTTACTACACAAAGCATAGCCTGGCAAAGAAAGAAGAGCCATGTAATATCACGAGCAAGATCTCACCAGCTAACCATTTTATTCTCCAGTAGAAATATGATGAATCACATTTGTAAAAAGCTCATCAGACTAGAATTCATTTTCATTGACCACTAATGCCTTTTAATTAACCAAACAGTTATTCACATTTGTGAAAAGACTGAGTCAGAGATCCATGTATATATTATTATTATATTGTATATATTATATTATTATTATCATTATGTTACTAGCATCTATCAGTCTCTCTAGCAGTCTAAGAATCCACAGGGAATATTTTAGAAAGGATGAATAAGGGACTGGTGAAAGAGAGGAGAAAAGAGAAAGAGGGAAAAGATAGAAATCTCTTTTTTTTTTTTTTTTTAAACCTCATCTGCCTGCCAGAGAACAGCAAACAGGGTTTTCCAAAGCTGCTGCCAAGTTAAAAAGAAATGGGCCAGAGTAGACATAGTAATTTTTATGGCAACCATTTGCTGCTGGTCAACACAACTCTGCAGTATGAGATGTTCTCCTGAGTGAAGCAGCAGTGATTACAGACAGATGGGGCCAGAGTGCTCAAACCAGGACCCGCTTGGAGCCATGCTGTTTGCTAACTTTTCCACATGATCTGTGATATCAAACACCTTCATCTTTGTCTACCAGCCTTCAGCAAGTCCTGCTCTAGTTCACTTCTGGCTAAAGCCATCTTTTCTTACAAAATATTTTCAAACAGAACACAAGCTGCCCAATGATCCTGCCTGGACGAGCGACTCAAGATTCAAACATCTTGAAGAGCGTGATAAATAAAAAGCAAAAGAAAAACTGTTTATGACAAGACAAAATAGAATTTGGGCCCAACAACTAAGAGTGCTGTTTAAGAAAAATGTATTGTGTTTTTTTTTTAATAATTCAGTGTGACATCATGGGAAATGGTACATAAGTAAATAGTAGAATTACCACCAAGGTCTGAGGAAGTAGCAGGAGAAAATATTCCTGCTCAAGACAATTAAACATATGTGAAAAATCCTACTCATATTATTAAAAAGCAAGCCCCAAAGTATCTTAAAATCTGAACTGACAGTAAAAAAAGTAACTGTGCAAGAAAAATAACGTCATTTATCCAAGTACTTCATAAATACAACCAAATATAGCCAAGGCTAGATACGTTTGAAAGTCCTTTTTAGGCAAGTGACCAAACACTAAGTGCCAGTCAGAACTCTTTCAAGTTGACCTACATGCTCTTTTCTTTTATCTCCAGCCCTTCTTCTCATTTTGACTAAAACCAGAAAACAGAAACACTCAGAAAAAATGAGTGAAATAGTTGAACAATCTTTTTTAAACTTGAGAAAGAGTTCCATTTTATTGAGGTACAATTCTCATTTTACTCAGTCTGATTCTTCCTTTTGCTCGTGATAAAGAGACAGAGGTGAAATAAACACTGAACAAATCTTGAATAATAATTATTTTCCATACTCCTACATACGACTTTTATCACCAAGTAATAACTCCTAACTGTCAATCAAGGAAATTAAATGGTGTAATCTAGGACTAATCTTCTAAGAATAGAGGCTTATTCTCAGATTTCCAGGGCTTGCACATTGCTTAGATTTGTATAATTAATATTAACATTCTTTTCATGACCCATCTGTGATCCATTGTTTCAGTTCTCTGGTCTTCCACACTATTTACAGATGTAGCTTTAGGCAGGCAGATGCTATGTAGCTCAAGCCATACATTTTTAATTTACTGATGGCAGCATTTCTTTAGGTGACATGCAGTAGACTATTTTTTTTCTCTCTTAGATTAATTAGTTTCTGTTTGCAAGGTACTTTGGAGTAGTAACAGTGACCTGCCAATTTGCCTGTTCTCTAACTTCATGTTGTGTTAGTAGACACAGAAAATTGGTAGGAATGATAAATTGTAAATCTACCATTTTTATTTTCACATTTTGTTTGACTTCCCGATTTTCCAGACATTTAAAAATAGCTGTATCTTTCTCACGTCAAAGGCATATTGCGTAAACTGTTACGTGGCTCTTCTGTGAGCAGAGTCTTCAGAAAACTCTCCAGGTAAACAACTACAAACAGCAGACAGCTCTTTTCCTTTGCTTTCCTATTGATGTAACACACTCATAAACCTTCACTAGGATAATTTAAAAGCTATGTCCGCTTAGTTTTGCATAGATCAGACATGCTACTGGAGCCCAAATGAGTCCAATATGCAGTGAAAGTTCAGGCCAAAATTTAGACCTAAATTAAAAGACCGCCAAATGGTCACATGATTCATGCAACAACATAATGTTGTACATTTTTGTAGACATCACAATTGTATTCAGGCCTGTCACAACACAAGCCATATCTGCCAGAAATAATATTCTTCTTGCAGAAGTGGGAATTTTCAGTTTGACCACTGTTATGCCACCGTGCTTCATAGCTAGCAAGTTTTCTGTGGACTGGGTGGGCATTTTAGGGCAAATTATTTACACATAGTCAAATACCTCAATACTTTAGGAAATACTGTGTATCTGACGATTTTTAAAGGAGTTCAACTTACACCAAGAGTGCAGTATGCGAGAGAAAACTATGATGAGTGGATACTGGGAGTAAATGGGTAGAACACAAGAGGTTATTGGTGGGGCAAGCAAAGGTCTGTTTCTGAGATGCTGAAGGTAACTAAAGTGTCTTTGGAGAAACCTCTCTGAGTAAAGTTGATAGGATGAAATTATGTGGCACCCTTGCCAATTTATTCTGTAGAGGTATTTGAAAATATGAAGCTAGTCAAGAGCCAGAAGAAATAGTGGAAGCCAAGATCATGGCAAATAAGACTGACTGGGTTGTAGATACTGAGTTAAAGTAAATAGTTTGCAGAAAATCTCAAGTGGTAGTTATGCAAGATCTGTGACTGTGACTATATGGGATAGGCTGGAGAAGAATAAAATACGCAAAATGATGTTGCAGAGGGAATTCAAGAGGTAAATAAAATACTTGTGGAGAAATCTGACTTTACCCATGTGATGCTGGAGAAAGCTTCCTGCTGTCTGGATTCACAGAGACATCTTGGAGGGAAATGGAAGATTGTGAGAGTTTGGAATGTCATTTTGGAGCCTGAAAAGCTGGTGTGATGGTTATGGAGATGCTCTGCAGTTTTAAGTACTCTGTATTTTCATTGTTTATTAAGATGATTAGGTAAATGTGTTCACTTGGATTCACAGAATTCGTCAATGAACTTGCTAGAGAGGGAAGCGTTACTTTTCATTCATCACATTTCAGGCATAAACTGCAACAAATACACAGCTTTGAAGGTTTGGGCTCAGTCTCTTCCTGGCTTATGGCACTAGTTTGTACCAGAAAAGCAGAGTTCATTTGAAATGGTGGCATTATGCGTGCTCCAGGGCAATGCATGGCAGTGGTCTTCTTACAAGATAAGGTATATGTGACATTTTCAGTGAGTAAGACATGTCCAGAAACCTGGGAACTGTGTTCACCGTAAATGCTCCTAGGTTCGATTTGGGGAGGTCTATCTGCTTGGTGGTGTGAGTCTTCTGGTGGGCTTCTGTCCCCTTTTGGCTGATTCATTATACACTCAGCCCTGCGGAAGGGTACTAAGGAGGCACCGACTACTTCTGAGCTGGCACTATGGAAATCATGGAAATCTCTAGCTCCAAGACATTCTTGCAGCACAGGCTTGTAATTTTGACCTTGCGTAAATCTTATGAAAAGATAAAGGCTGCACTTAAACCAGTCCTTCAATAGCTGCCAGAAATGTCAAGTGTGGCATTGAAGCACTCTGTCTTGAGAGAACAAAGCAGAAAGCGAGAGGCAGGAGAAGAAAGGGTTCGGCATGCTGGCAATGTTGGTGGAAGTACAAATCTCTCCTGGAGGCCTGGAGAAAACTCGGTGTTAAAGTCCTGAGAGATTACTTTGACCTGGAAGAGAGATGAAGAGCAATCAGGCTTGCTGGTAGGGAAGGGAAGCCAAGTCTCCAATCTGGTCAGTTCTCTGAAGTAAGGAGAAAGAAAAAAGGACTAGGAAAACATGAGTTTTCAATTATAGCTTGAATTCAGAAGGTTTGGCAAGGCCAGATGAATGCGAGGAAATAGTTTTTACATTGTACTGCAACAACACCAATTGGCGATCAACATCAAAAATAATCTTTTTGTTCATTCTTTTGATTGCAACTTAAAAATACCTATATTTTAGGCAAATCTATGGACAATTTTCTCCCTAACTTTGTTTTAGCCAGAAGAACAAACTCTAGCATAGTTTTCCACCAGAACTTCCATCCTGACCACAAGGAAATCTCAAGTTTTGAAACTTTTTGCAGTTTTTACCATTGCATTTTCCTGAATTTAGCTCCTCGTCTATATCTGACTGGCACAGCCTACTTCTTAAGACCTGGTATTAAAATCTAATAGGTGTTTCTATTTAGCATTTGTTTTATGCAGTCAAAGTCCTATGAAGCAAATCAGAGCGCTTTTATCTCCTTAACACTGTAACACAATTTTGCAGAAGTATAGGTTTGAATTTCCTGATCCAGCCATAACATCAAACAAAGAGAAATTGTTTATATTGCCACTCAGATTGTTCAGCTGAAAGCCATTTATCAAACATAGCAGATAATCAAACATTAGTAAAACTAGCTTATAACTCTCCTACTAACACTATACCCATAGAAAACAATTGTTTCCCGGGTTGGATGCCAGGTTACAGCACACTACAATTAGTCTTTCAACACAGAGTAGGAGGAGAGGGGAAATACGGAATAACCCATTGCTAAAGAAAATTCATTGTTAGGTGCCGACTGAAGTCCGCACGTTTTATTCTGTATAGGTTAAGACAGGTATTAAGCATTTTCATATTAAATATACTGTAAAACAGCTATGGAAAGTAAAAAATACTTATCAGAAACAGCAGCATTTCCCCTCTGAAAAACTGAGTTTGTTGTGCTGGAACGAAAAAGTCTTACAGGTTAGTTTTGTTCATTGTCTCAAAAGAGCCATTTTGCAAATACCATGTTTATCAGCAAAGTAATCCCAGCACCTTTCCTCTTGTATAGGGAGTCTTGTTACTCTAAAATGAATTGATAAAGGAAGAGGAGGGTAATAGATGAACAGGCTGTTTGATGAGCAACATGAGAGCAATTTTAAACTTTCCTTACTCTCCCCTTTCCTGATCAGTTCGTTTCAGCACTGACATTACAGTTATCGAACTAACAGACGAAAGAACAAGACTGGATTATGCCGTGGCCCTGCTACTGAAGGCTGAGAAGCAATCAAGCTCTCAGTGAAGAGGAAGATCAAGATCAGAAAAAGCAAGTGTACTTCCCATGTGGTTTGAGACCCCTTTGCTCACCTGACAAGCAAACACTGTATTTGGTAGAACGCATAAACTGGGAAACTCCCATGGAACTTTAGTCAAGTGAACCTTCACTGATGTGTGCTCAAGAAATTGTGGATGAGGAGCAAGGAAATTGGTCTGTGAAATTTCTTTCCAGTCAATCTTCTTAGTGACAAATATTTTCCCTTTGCATAGTGTATTCTAGGAAATACTACAGTTTCATTCACTTTCTATAGTGAATTTCACCTTGTGAATGGCCAAGCATTCTCTCCTTCACGTTTATGTTTACAGGGCTGAATCTTGGTTATTGGTTTGGACCAGCTAAAAAACTCCAAATGTGTCTGCATCATTAGTCAAACTAATTGATATAACACAATCATCCTAGAATAATGCTTTCTGTAGCTTATAATGGTTGATATATTCAAAGAAACTAAAGCAATGGGACAATTAGTCGAGGAAACATTTGGCTCCAGAGTCATATTTTGTAGGTGAGATCATAATAATGCTGAAAGATGGTATATCAGGTTTCAACTCTCTGTTTTGGTGTAAGATCCCACAGCACACTTTGCAAGTGAAGTGGAAAGATATCAAGTGCCTTGCTGAAACTTCGTTTAGATATTTCTTCACTGCTGCCTTAAAATTGCACTGGGAGTTTCCTGCTGTAAATGGCAAAGAACTGAATCTGTCTGTCCTAAAAAATAATTGCACACTATTTCTGCATGGTGATTGTGCTGGCTGATGAAAATTTTCTGAAATCAGGTTCTCTGGCTTGTGCTGTTAAGAAAACTGCACTGTCCTGAATTATGTGTCAGATTTTTCTGATATGGATGGAGTCATAAAGATTTTATTTGTACTGGTGGTGGAAGTTTCAAAGTTATTGGCAGTCCAAATTCATACAGGCCAACTGTAAAAATATTACCCAATGGGACGATTTGTTTGGCTGTAATATTTTATTGCTATTCGCCTTGTGCTTCCTACCATTGTATTTTTATTGGTGTCCTTATAAGGTTGATGAGAAGAGAAGAAGATGATAGCAAGTGTAGTTACAGAGATCTCTGCAACAATGAGGGGCTTTTAAATAATGAAAGAAAATGCAGTAAAGTCAATGAAGTTAGAGATATCCATGAATTGGTTCTTATGACCATCACTGGATTATCTGAGGAAGAATTTTTAACTGCATTTAAGGGCGGTATAATGTTTTCTCAATTAACACTGTAATAATATTTCATTCATAAGCAACATTTTAGGCAGTTACATTAATAGATACATAAACAGTATTTAATTGGGAGTGTATTATTTGAAGGTTTTTCACAATACACAAGGATTATATTTGAGGGCTTTGCATGGAAATTTAAAAAGAGAAACCACATTTTCGCAGTTTTGCAGTATCTGTTGTTTCCAGGACAATATTTTGGCCATTATCCCTCCTTGCTGTAATAATTTCTTCCATTACTCTCCATCAATAGATGCAATTGGCTGTTCCAATAAAAGGGATATGAGAGATAATACTTTGCTGAGATGTGGTTTGATCCTCTGAATGCTTACATTTTATCATCAAATACATTATTGTGCTGACTATGCAGCGGAAGTTACTTCAGGGATCACAAATACCCTACCGTCTCTGTTAAGTCACTATGTTTTCTTTGGAAAGAAAGAAATGAAAGATGAGGTCTACTTACTTGATTATGATGGTAAGGTATAGAAGATAGAAACACTCACCTAGCGTAAACAGCTCAGCTATCACCTATCTTAGCCTATGCCCCATATGCCCGACTACCAAAAGTAGCTTCAGCAATGTTATAGGACAGTCTTGGTGCAACTCGTCTGGCTTCAGGTCTCTTCTGCTGAATATAGGAGTAGCTGAAAGAACTGCACGATGTAAGAGGAGATTGTTGGACACCCTTTTTTTGAAACGACTTCTACTGTCCCATGTAAACTGCCAAGGAAAAAACTATTTTCAGTAGCTCTTGTTTCTTCCCTTTCAGGCTTTGTGGGCAGTGTCCTTGTGCAACGAAGAAATGCTTCTCCTTTTTTAGAAACCTATTTAGCATTGCCAAGGGTCTTTCCAGAGACTCTCTTTTCCTCTGGGAAGAATTTCTTGGAGATGTTGAATTGGTAAGTACAAAGCGAGAGAAATAAGGAGAGAGCAATCAAAAGAAAGAAACGAACATTATATCACCGTGTTGTTTCTTCCCAGGAGAGCTGCAGACTAGTTTAGAATTATTCACAGGATTAACTTTTGCTTCTGATTTTCAAAGGTTTCATTTATACCTATCATAAATAAACTAATAAGAGAATACTGATAGACCTTCCAAAGCTTGATAAATAAAATCCAATTAGGCATGGACAGATATGGATCTTCCTTCTACTAATTTGAACACCGTAGTAAACACTGCCCTGGCCGACTCCCACACCATCGCTCTGCCGTGTTGAACAGGAGCTGCTTCTTTCCCCAGCGTCCACGCCACACCTGTAGCAGGCACTTTGACTTCGGAAAGTCTACACAATCAGAGGCATCAGGGTCTAGCAGAGACCACGAACTCTGGGGACATAACCTGTTCTCTTATCTGAGCTCGGGTCACCTGAGAGCAGGCTGTAGCCTGGTTGTATGGGTGTGTGCTGGAGGAACGGTAATAAGGACATTGGGAGGTGAGCTCAGTTGTAGTCTTTGTACCTTCTGAACCTGCCGATAGCTGAAGCATTACAAAGAGCAGGGAGAGGCAGGGTCATGCCCTGCTCTCTTTTGCTGTGGTATGGCAAGTATTTTTTCTGCTTTGAAATGAAAACACTTTGACATCCCTCGAACAGTGGTCTGTGCCAGAAGATATGTGGGAAAGCCTGCAGGGGCAGAAAAAAAAAAGGTATGGTGTTATATTGTATTTATTGAGGAACAGAGCTGGTCACAACACCCTTATACATGGTGTTAGAGGATGAAGAGCCCTCCTTTTGTTTTTTTTTTAGTATTTAGTCAAGTGATTTTAGGATGAAAGGAATAGTATAAATGTCACATACAATATTATTATTACTTCTGTCATTTTCACCAACATTCTCAAAATTGATATATGGCCTGAAAAGTACAAATACATACATATATAAACATACTATATCAGTGTCTTAGGGATAATATCTATTTTACACTGCAGTTGTTGAACAATTTTGAGGATGCCAACGTTAAGTAGGTAAAACTGTGGTATTTTACAGTCAGCAGCATGTGGTAGGTGTGTAGATAAGAGAGATGACAGTGTTAGAAGATCAAAGAATTCAGGTTCTTGCTGAATCACAGCCTTTCTGTGACCGGGTCCTCAGAGTTGACACTGAAATGGAAAAAAATGAGATGCTTCATGCCCTGTGTTGGGATGCTCAATCAGGCAGAGGAGCCTGCACTCCTGTACAGCTTTTGGAAATAAATGTGTTCCTAGGGCTGCTGTTTGTGGGGGAGGCAAGTGCCAGAATACAGGCAGACAGAAGGCACACAGTTATTTGTGTTATTTTAAAAGCTGAGAGAAACAGTGACCTGACCACTTTCTTGGGGAAAACAAAACTAGCATCTGTATTTGGGAGCATCCCAGACTCTCTGGCTACCTTGTTTAGGAGTGCAGCTCTTGATGCCTCTGCTTGTAAATTGGTATTAATAGACCTCCCCACCTTGCTGATGGTTATGATGATGATAACTGGTGATATCATTTCACTGTCCCAACTACACAGGGTCACAGATTCTAAGTCCTACAGTTATGGTTCCTGTAATTACTGAAACTAGGTAAGAAAAAGTGTAGCGTTCTCGAAGCACTCTATTTAAGAGAAGGTCAGTGCATGCTTTGACTTGAGTATATGACTTGCACTACTGCAGAAACTTAGTCTTTATTCTACTGACCTTTACTAAAACCACAGCTTTCTGAATTTAATAAAGTCCAAGTTCTGAATTTTCCTGAATATTGATATAGTACCAGGTCCTTGAAGACAATGCAAACAGGACTACAGCCTTAACAGAATAAAGCACTTAAGAGAGTGCTTAAGTTTAAATTTAAGTGTGCACTGTGCTTTGCTGTGTGAGAGACCATCGGGGGTTGGAACTACAAACACTGAAGTGGAAGGGAATGTGATTTCATACCGAGAGTGCACACCATGGCTGGGGACCACATGCAATTCCTCTTGTACACATAAGCAGAGTTTACCTGCCAAAGAAAAACTTTACTTTGGTCAACAAGGTCTGTTGGCTGGAAGAGGTCTTCTGGCCAGCGAAGCAATTCTTTCTGAAAAACCTTTAATTTGAAGCAGGCAACCAACAATGACAGACAGAGGGGACTGGTTCACAACTCCATTAACACTGCAATATATTGTGATGGCAAATATTATAGTTTTCACTAGGACACAGAACTTCCATCTCCAACCACCCCATTCAAAGACTGTTACTCATTTTTATCTAAATAGTGACATGATGAAAAAAAAAGCTATTTTGGAAAACATGTATATTCTGATGAAATGTCACGTAGAGAAAAAACTGAAACATTTTGGTGATAACTTTTTACTTTAAAGTAAGCTTTTCAGAAAGAATACATTACATTTAGTATACATTCTTTTACAACTCAAAAGCTAGTAAAACGTTTTCAACCTTGTAGAAATGAAATGTTTATATTGATTATTTTTTTTGCAGAATTTCTTCAACAAGAAAGTGGTAGTTGTGTTTTTTTTCCTTCTGTCTCTGAGTGGAAAATAAAAACAAAAGTCCAAAAGAGGTTGTGGTCAAAAAAGCAGTGTTAGACCATAATTCTTCTTGCCACTCAGTTATTGATACTAATTCAAAATATAAGCTACCAATTATGAAGTGAGCAGCTTAATTTAAAAGTTGTAGGTATGCAAACATACTTAAATATATATATGCCCATATATGCATACATACATATATATACACTAACTTTCTCTTGCTCAACATTTTCTTTAGATCATGAATGCTGCATTTACTCACTGAAGCATCTCTGGCTCAGGGTTTGTAACGTGCTCTAGATTCCTGCCTCAGCCGACTTAGAGGACAGCAGATACTTCTGCCAGTCTGACAGTATCTAATTACAAAGCCAAGGGGTGGATATTTCAGTAGCACACTCTGAGATGTTGAAAGACGATATTCTGAGACAGAGAAGGGCGTATCAGCAATTGATTTAGGTCACAGAAGCAATTCACTACTGCATGAATAACATTAGTTGAATGTTATATCCAAACACAGTAAAAACCTTTAAAAATCTCATATGTGATAAAGGTTGGCATTGACATTTCAGCTTTTGCCAAAGTACTATGCCAGCCCATTAATCTTAGCAGAAAAATATTCTGCTTTTGCTAGAAAACAGTTCTCATATAATGCATTTAATGCAAGTATAGAGTGGGTTTGGTGTGGGTTTTTGGTTTTGGTTTTTTTTTTTTTTACATTTACTTTAAAAGAACAGAGTATAAATTTGTGGGTGATGCAACCACTGAAATAAATTATATATGGATATGAATATAAATAGCTACTCCTTTCACACCAATGGCGTTAAAACACATCTTTGTGCCTTCTATCCAGAGAGAGGATTAAAAAAATATAAAATCCCATGACTACTTTTGGAGTGTTGCCGTCATAATTTTCATTTGCAACTGAATAAAAATGAGGTTAACACCATGAATATTCTTCTTACTGCCGGGCTTGTCTGTTCACTTGCTTGCAGATGCAGTCATATACAAAGGTTTTCAGAAAGCAAATATTACCACTGTTTTAGGAACAATTGCTTCATGGCCCAAGGTCCATCAGTGGTCCTTACACCACAGGTAGAAATGCATTGGCTTGGACTGCTTTTAGAATTGATTTTGTCAGGTTAGGTTAATGGTTGGACTCGATGATCTTAAAGGTCCCTTCCAACCTTAACGATTCTATGATTCTATGCTTCTTCTGCTCTGAATTTGGCCAGCTCTTAGCTGTGCTGCAGAAAAAAATCCATGTTATGAGTTTTGTTCCAAAGATAAAGAGCCACTCAAAGTCAGGGAGGCAGGCATAAAGATGTCATAAAACGTATTAAAGAAAATCTATAGCCTTGAGAAAGCAATTCATGACAAATATGCTGAGGAAATAATCTATTGTTATTATTCAATAATTCATTTTATAAATTCCCCTCACAAATAGGAGTGTCAGTGGTATCTGCTCAGGCTGGGGAGACTGGTCAGGGCCAGGGTAGCTATGGGACCGGTAGAGAAACACAGACACTTTTTGCTGCTACTTCAGCTGCAGCCGGATCCAGAAGCCAGGATAAGATACAGTGGGGATGGTTTGAACCCAGAGATGTCTGTGGGAGTTTTGTGGCTTACACATTTAACTGGCTTTCAGAAGCACCATGGAAACACCTGATTGTTATACAATATTTTCAGAGCTACTGAGAAGTCTGTTATTATTGTCATCGTAGCAGCTATACAGAAAAGGTAAATACTCAAACATATAGGAGTATATTTTTTCTATTTCCACAGCTTCAGTAATATACAAAGTTTTTTTAAAAATACCTGAAAATATTGAAACAACCTGGACATTCACATTTCTGTAATATATTTGTTGTTGTACACTACATTGGCTAGCAGGATTTCTATTAAAAACGGTTCAAGATGTCATATTTCAGTGGCCTGCCTGTTTTACCATTTATTTTGTTTTGTTTCACTGTCTGTCTCTTTTTTTCTCATATTTTTCCATGTTTTTATTTCTACATTTAGTTTGTACTACTCTTCCTTTGTCAGTATCCTGATATTTTTGTTTTTGGTTTGTTACCTGGTTTTGGTTATTTCTGTCTTTTCAGCCCCTTTTCAGTTCCCTGCATCCCTCCATTTTGTTGCTCCTCTGCTTGCTCTCTTAAGCCTTCCCTTTTTCATCAGCAATTTCTTCCTCTGTTCTGTGGTCTCTCTTGATGCTAAGCTTACGTATTTAGCCTCATAGGATGACATCCCTCATGCTGTTTGCAGAAGGCTTGCTCAGTTAATGATTACATTTAGTGGCAACCATATCAGATGGATGTTGGTGGGATGGCAGAGGGGGAGGTTTCCCCTAGTTGTACACCAAAGTGTGACTAACTCCTCATTTGTGAAAGCCCTGATCCACCTGGTAGAGAAGTCTGGGAAAAGACTGATTCCTTCAAGACAGGTGCAAAATAAGAAAGATCTTTTGGTTTTCTCGTCTTCATCAATGAACAGGATTGCACCGGTGCAACGTCTACTTTTTCTCTCTAGACTGAGAAAAAAAGGGCAGCTGTTCCTGAGTCACTGGGAGCAGTGTCTGTGCCACGAAGCGATGCAGGTCATGCTGCGCCTGGCGCTGCCCACTTGAAGCTCCCAAGCAAAATGCAAGCTCTTCAGGCTGATGCAGTGAAACGGATACTGCCTTTAGACCCTTTGGGAGATGGTAACACTGTGCTGTTAAACTAAAACCTGCAAATGACGTAGAGGATCATTACTAAAGCAAATTTATTTCCCTCTGAAACCTTAAGTCCCTTCCTTGGCAGTCTTTCTACATGGACTTGGCCCATGTGCGTGGGGTTTTCTGAATCTGACAGAAAAGTTGCCACCTGAGGCCGAATGATTTCCATGAGCTTCAGGTTTCAATAAAAATCCTGCTTACAGGAAAGGCGAGAAAGCGGTCAATGTAAGTTATTCCAAATCTTTTGGGTTGTCCATCTGGCCAGCTTCCACAGCCTGAGTAGTTTTTTCATGCCCATTAACCAGAGAATTACCTCCTTTTTATCTTCAGCTAAAGTTTTATGTGCATTTGTGAGTTATACAATATGATTCTAATTTGAAATTTATTTTGCAAAATTGTAAAAGTTCATTTTCTAAAATGTCTTTCTGTGCATTTGTTGACATTGCTTGTCATTTATTATGTTTTTGTCACAGTTCTAACCCAGGAAGGAAAAGCACAGTGTTCAAACATTATTCTGCTGCTTTACTTCAAGAGCGTATTCTAGTCACTAGATATTGCAGGCTGTAGTCATTGAACTGAGCAGTGAAAAAGGAATTAGCATAGATTGTCATCAAGAAAAAACATGTAAATATCTAACTGTCTTTACTCCTGTTTTTAATTACCAGTGTGGTTCAAGACAGGTGACAGGGAGGATTTTCCCTGGTATGATAAAGTCCTGCCAAGGACAAGTTCTGTGTGTTTGTAGCACAGAAAACAAGGTGTTTACTAAAATTTCCCTAAAGAATAATTTAGCCAATGCTCTTGATACTTCTGTGCAGGGCAAACAAGGGTATACCTTCACTACCACATTAGGAAAAAATAAAGGAATAAACATAAAAGTGGCTCTGCGTGCACACCTTCCACTTGATATCTTTCCAGATCACTTTACAACTTTCCATTTTTCCGTCTCTTCAGCTGCTTATTTGTATGCTGTAGGGACACCACAGTCCTGATGCTTCACTAGATAATGACTGTCTGTATCTATGCTGCCAGCCACTGGTGTCTGGGAACAAAGAGCATTAAAGATTAGAGCTATGAAGGAACAAGAATTTCCATTTCGGTGAAAAGTTTTCCACTTCAAAATGTATTTTCACTCCAAAGAGGAGAAAACAATGAGTACATGAAATTATCTTTTGAAGAAATATTTTAAGAACTCCGTTTGGTTACTTCCAAAAAGGATGAACTCCTCTTCCTTCCAGCAACCCATGCGTGGTTACTAAAATATTTGGCAGTGTTTATGTGGAGTACTTGTTGTATAAGTAGAGGAAAAGCTAATCCTCTCACTTGGAATATGCAAAAATATGCTGGAGAAGAGTCAACGCTGCAGTAGCGGTATAACAGATTTTCGACCTAGAAAAGAGGCTGGAGAAAAGTAGTCCACTTTTTATAACATTTGTTCCTAAAATTGAATTTCTGACATCCATTCAAAGAGAAATAAATACTGACCTATGTCAACATGCTTCCTTCCCAGAACAGGCAATTGATAAATTACAAAGACTTGCAATTAAACTTCCAATGATCTATGTTTTTCCTGAGAACTCCTCACCGTACGTAAAATCTTCTAAACACCTTTCTAAGCAGAATACGCTTTTCACAATGACTATTTTTTTGTGTTTACATAGTAAGACAAATCATTACTTCATTACTGGGCAAAATCTGCAACGGCATCTACCCAACTTTACAACTTTGCCTTTACAGCTATTACATGAAATAGTTCAAAAATTATCTATTTGCCCACTGAGATTAATTTTCCATAGATTGCTACAGTGCGTTACAGGTGGTTTTGTCTATTTTTTTCTAACTTGTGCTTTTACTCCTGGAATACTGCTGAAGTGATTAAATATCATTTGCTGAATAGAATGGATAATTCAAAAAGCTTGGAAATGCCTTATCACTCTTTAAAAAATCTAGGATTTTAGCTGTTTATCTGAACATAATATATTTGTTTAGAGCAATGATTCTCAGGCTTTTTGAAAATGTACCACTCTCTTGGACAAACTAATCCCTGTAGTATTTACCCTAATTGTTGTCATCCCAGAAAGGAAAGGTGCGGCATAAATGATTACATATGAAGAAGTGGGGTAAAAAGTAAAATCTGAATTGTAGTATGAAACTTATTACAGCCAAGGAAACTGCCTCCACTAGCTGCAGTGGGCTTTGAATCGGACACTGAATACACACAAAATGTACTTTTTTGTTGTTGGTTGGATGTTAGTGTAATTTGACGTGGATCAGTGGGGTCAGGGCAGTCCTACATTCACATTACTATTGCAGCTTTGAAGAATTTGTGCTTGAATAGATGTGAGGGGATTAACCCACGGCTTTGTGTTTTACTGCTTGGGGCAGGAGGGGTGGCTCTGTGTACAGGACAACAGCAAAAGGGTGATGACTTATTCACATTTGGAAGCCTACCAGGATCTAAAATATGTATGTTTCTTGAAAATGTTGGGCTTGATCCACCATCCCCAAAGCTTTCCAAAAAAAGTAGAGTAGCACCTTACTTAGATAAACAGCTTAAATTGCCTTAAGCTGAAGGTTGTAAGAACTTGATTCCTCGTCTCCTATCTTTAAATTTGAAAAAAGTACAGCGTTGGATTGTGCTTTCAAGATGCATATTTTTGCTTAAATAATATTTTTGATGAAGTTGATCAATACATGGAAGCCATTAACACTTTATTTAATTTAATTGGATTTTTTTTTTTCTTCAGGTATCAACAGTGCCAGAATTTGGCCGCATAATAATTTATACCACCAGCCTTCGCGTGGTGAGAACCACTTTTGAAAGATGCGAACTGGTTAGAAAGATCTTTCAAAATCACAGAGTTAAATTTGAAGAAAAAAACATTGCTCTGAACAGCAATTATGGAAAAGAACTAGAAGAAAGATGCAGGAGGGTCTGTGAAGTTCCCTCACTCCCTGTTGTGTTTATCGATGGCCATTATCTTGGGGTAAGTAAAGCCCGAGCCTATCTTTTATTCTTCAGTCTGGAAGAAGAGATGAAAATCTTGATGAATGAGAAGCAGGGGTTTTAGAAAATTATTTGCAACGCTGGAATGATGGGAAATATCAAAGACAGAGACCACTTTGTTGTATGTGCAGCGCAGATCCACACTGGCAGATTTGATCTGAAGATGCAAAAGATAACAGGGGAGAGACTATCAAGATGGGAATAAGATGCAGTAATACATTCTAAGCTATTCTGTGTTTCTCAAAGAATAGCTTATCTTTGCAGTTGAAACCATGAAAATCTAAAGAAATGGATTTTTTTTCCTCATGGGAACCTGCATGTATGATTGACCCAGGAAGATGAACACGCATAGCATAAACCTCTCATTTCATAATATCTGTGTTGAATATGAAACTAACAGCTTGGGGTGGCAGACCTTAAACACGCATTGAATTTTACATGATGTAGTCTGTATCAGGCATCTGTAATCCACTAAACATTGGTTTGGGTACAGATTCGGTTAATACTTAATTTTAGAAAAGCCTAGCAGTAAAAGGGGGAGAAAACCAGCCCAGCTCTGCCCTGTTGCAACACATAAACTCCAAATGGAAAACTATGAGCCAAATTTGTACTCTGGTACGCTGGGTCTAAAAGCCTGTTGATATTTGAAATCACTTTTTCATTAAGGCCAGCCTGTACTTTCGAAATGTGTTTCTCAGAAACTGAAAAAAATCAGAGTTTAAAAAAAGAAAAGATTCTGGAAAGTGGCACAAAGAAAACAGCTTGAGAGCTCAGGGAAGGTATTTGTCTTGAGCAGTAAAGAACTAGCAATTAGCACGAACAGCGAGACTGTGATTTGTGACGGCAAACTATATTTAAACACAGCGGGGTTACTGTGTTTGTATCGCTTAACACTTTCATTTTCACAAAAGATTTAAGTAACCAACTGAAATGTAATCAACACTCAGGGCATAATTGATATTGGGCCTGTGTAAACACTCAAATACCCTTTCTCCCCTTTCTCCTCATCCCCTTCCGAGCTCTCGGAGTGCACTGCTCCAGGCGGGTTCCCCGAGCACTCTGACAAATGCCTTCGCTGGCACAGGGCTCACCAGACCACTGCAGCAACTGCACAGTCTCTTGTGTGCGGAATATCAGCGGAGAGTGAATTTTATTTTCTGGCAGTGAATGATTTTATCGAAAACCTGAGTCGGAGAGTTCTCCCACCAGCCGGCAACAGAAGGGCTTCATTCAAAAGCAGCTCAAAATTCAACAGGATTCAGACTAAGATTTACTTACCTAATTATCACGTTAAAAATAAAAGTCGTGAGCTATGACCGAGTCCAAGAAAATCTCACTCCCTGTGTGATCAATTTCTCAAAAGAATTCAGTTAAAATACTGAAATGGATTGAACAAATTATTTGCTCAGCTCTAGGTGAAGCCTGGTACGGTCATGTTGGATGGCCCATCTCTTCACTGCTGATTTTTTCTTTTTTTAACAAGGTCATGGGAAACTTGTCTTTTAACAGAGGAGCAACAGTGTGACAAGCAATACAATCTCATTAAAACTATTTAACTACTGTATGAGATATTTTGGAGTGATATAGAAAGGAAGGTGACTGAATTAGGAAGCTGGCTGTCTGTGGGAGAGACAAATCTAGTTGTCCAACCACCTGCTGGCAGGTACTCGGCAGGTTTTACCTCCTGTAGGTAAAAAAATGAAGAAAGAATTTGGTGTTCTGGTCTGCAGCCATTTATTACAGCACGGCAACTCCATTCATGTTGTTAAACACAAGAAAAAAAAAAAATTGATCTGCAAAAACCAGAACACAATCAGTCTTGGGGGGTGTTTTCTTTCTTCTTTTTTTTCTTTTTTCTTTTTTCTTTTTTCTTTTTTCTTTTTTCTTTTTTCTTTTTTCTTTTTTCTTTTTTCTTTTTCTTTTCTATTTTTTTTTTTATTAAATTGATGAGTCACACTGTGGTTAAATGGAGCAGACTTTAGCTCCAGGAGAGGATTAGAGTTATTCTACATAGCAGTGATATTATTTGTGGAGAATCTGCTTTGCGGGCAGGGAGCGGTGCAGGAGATGACAGCTCTGCTCTAGGGGAGGGGAGCGTCGCAGCCAGCCAGGACGGTGCCAGCCCCTCGCTCTGCCATTGTGGGTGTCCCTCACCTGTGCTCACAGAGGAGGTTTCTACCCTCCGCGGCTCTCTGCTGATTGCCATCATACAGGGTGGCACTGCTGTTTTGGATCCGTTGCTACAGCATCACTCTCTGATGTGCTTTAGTTGGGATGAACCGGGATGGGAAAACCACATTCAGTGTGAGCGGAGCCACCTCGGGCCGCCCTGCGGCTGGCAGGGTGGTGGGAAGGGAGAGCGCCAGGGCCAACCTGTCACTTGCGCTGGCAAGGGACATGTGTCCATACACTGTGCTCAGTAAACGTGGCAAAACCCCATCACTTTATGGCAGTTTCAATCTCTCTGTCTTAATAAGGCTTCATAAGAGAGGTTGGTGTTCATTCATTTAGGAAGAGAAATAATGAGGGGGGAGCACTTTACATATCGAGAGGGTCTGGCAACGAAGCAGTCACCCCCCAGCTATGTCAGTGCCTGGAGGATGTGGCACCTTAAGAAGACAATGCATCACTGACTCCAATGGCAGTAAGTTGGCCGGAGCCTGTGCTGGGCTTGTGTTTCATTAAAATGTGATTGAGAACTAATTACAGAATTTGGTCTCTTTGGTAACAGTGGACATTTCTATAATGCTTTTTTTATGAACATTATCTCCTGATATGCAAATGCAACACAGGAATCCAGAAGCCTGGTGTGTCAGTAAATTAATCATGCAATATTTTTTTTTCTCTCTCTTTTTCTGTCTCTCTTCTTTTTAATTTTGAATATTTATTTCCTGGCAAATACCTCCCCGAAGGAGAGTGCATGTAGCAATACAAAGGAGAATCTGTACAGAGCCAGGCACCTTTCAATGAGTCATAAGGAGAAAAAAAACCCCAACCCCTAATTAACATATGAACAGTTTTGAGAGCGGACAAGATTATTTTTAATGAGATAAATGTAACAAAAGCACCGGAACACAGCATATGTGCATCTAATAGAGTATACGGTATTTGAGCCGTTCCGAAGCGGGGACAAGGTTGTTAGAGCACTGCAGGCTGTGTGGATAAATCTTCACAGCGCTGTGAAATTTATCATTGCCGGCACAGGGGGGATGAAACCCACCCGCCACTTGGGCAGGAGCAATAGAAAAATTGTATTTAGCCCCTGTCAAGCAAAGTCTTGTGTGTTGCGGTACTGCAGGTTTCTTAATATTCTCATTTTTTCAGGATTGAATCATTGTATTTCTTGACACACACTGTCTAAATATCAGTCTTTCAGGAAATTGCAGGTTCTTTCTGCAGCATGCTCTTTACCAGCTGATCTAATCCCTCCTTTTCACCTGAGGCTGTCTCCATCTGAAATGGAATTATGCCATCTGCTGGGACACCAAAGCAGAATAAAAAATGACTTCCAAAACCCAGGAAGAAACACAGCAAAATAAAAAATAAAAAATAGAAAATGGAGCATCCATTTACTCTTTTACAAAGGCACCCAGGACTGTCAGAGGTTTATGTTATGTAAAGACACACTCTGCTGGAAAGGGATGCACATAAAAAAAAAAAAAGGAAAATAGAGTCAACTTTAGTAAGCATGTTAGCTCACTGCATAATCATTTTAAAATACATTCATTTTATTATTCACTTTAAATATGTGACTGAATTCAATATTCAACTGCCATATAAACCTACCGGAATCTTTTTCAAATATGTGAATTTAATATTTTTTTCCCGAAGAAACTGCTTTGTATTTGGTTTTCCCAGCTGGAAAAAATCCACAAGGGCGTGAGATTTGCAGTAAAATTATTTTGACTCATTGGTTACAATTATTTCCTAAGAATAACGAGGCTATTTTCGTAATTGAGTTTTAGAAAATGTCTGCGTAACATATTTTTTGTTATGCAAGTAGTAACAGTTCTCTTTTTGCTGCTTTCCAGTGGCCATATAAGATTAGTCAGTCTCAATTGCCTCCATGTTTTGTTAAACACATTCTCCTGGCGTTCCCTTGATGGAGTGCCTCTGTGGCAGTGAAACCGTGATGTAATGATTACGTCGAGTCACCTGGCATTTCCCCACTTGCTTCTTCCATTTCACTTTTTAACATTGCAGGAACTGCAGGGTTTAATTAACCTGATAGTTCTTTGCATATCAAGTCCAACATTTCTGGTGCTAATACTATAATATGGTGCCAATTTTCTCAGTCTATGGGCAGATTTCCAGTCATTTAAATGTTCTCCATGTGTGTCCACTGCCCAGGGGCACCTGGCTGTGCGAGGTGTAGAGTTGTAAGCTGAAGAGCCTGTGAGATTTGGGCAAATCCAGAGATATATACAGCCTGTCTCCTCGCTAAGACACAGTCAAAAAATGTGGCGGCTCCACTAAGGGTAATGCGTGTGGTTGCATTCCGCTGCCTTAGCAAGAGGCTTCACCCATAAACTTAGCAAAAGTTTTAAGAAGATAAGGGAGACAACTTATCTGCACAGCAAATGTGTCTACAGGAGAGACATCGCAGTGCTGTGCTAATTTTTCTCTGTATATAAGGAAGGGTGTGGAAGAGAGGCTGCTTCCAAAAATCAGCAGGTATTCCAGTGCAGCCAGAGGCAGAGCCATATATCTATGTGTAGTCCCTGATGAAGAACTACATTGAGAAAATGGTAATGGGTTACATCCACAATAGGTGAGCAACAGACTGGGTGAGAGCTGGGGCAGTAGGAGATTTAATGTACCTTGGATTTATCTTAGTTTTCAATTAGTGGGACTGTACCTGAAATCTGATGCTGATTTCTGGACATTCTCAAGAGAAAATTGGGAAAAATATTCTGAAGAATCGGAATGGTCTTGAAAACCTGTTGAGCAATTTATCTAATTCCGTGGCATTTCCTTGCCAAAAGAAGGGCAAAGACCTAAGCGCAGCCCCTGGGTTCCTCCGCCATGATAGAGAGCTACTGAAGTTAGTAGACGAAGGATTCACAGGTGGGTGCTTTGAAATTTAACTGGTTAAGAAAACTGAAAACTCACTTCTCCCTGCTGCCACTCTAAACGTTACGGCCACTGTCCCTCGTGCTCCTTATGAGTGTTCGGAGGGACAGGCTGTAATGTTTCAGGTGCCTTTGTGGGTAACTGTGGACTGAGTACGATCTAGGAAGAAAAAGGAAAGCGTCACTTTCTGGTCAGAAAGCAGCTATTGGACTTATTTAACAGCTGCTTTAATTATTCTATTAATTACAGACTCTGTGTGTTAAGATTCATGGATCCAAAGGGAAGGTTAACCTCTGCAAAGTATCTTTTATTCGAATTTCACTTGTGGCAGTCATTAATCAAGAGAGACATGCTGAAGCGTTTAAAAATGTGGATAGCCATTCAGACGTTTAGATTTTAATTTTAAACCTGTAGTAATGAGGTTTTCCACTTTGAAAGTAACACAGGTGGCCGAGTGAATGTCATGTGAAACATAAATCCTTTAAAATATGAAGCTATAATGGGAAACCTGTCAGACTTTTAATTATACTGCTGCAAAAGCCGTCCGGCGTTACCGTACAGCTTCACTGCAACAGGGAGCAGAAGTCACAGGAACGCTTTTGCCAACTGTTGCCACCGAGATGAGATCCTTCCCCAAACGAGGGTGAATCGGGGCTTGTCTAGCTCAGGGGATCTGCAGCGCTGCAGTTACATCGATAAAGCTACAAATCCTTAACCTCTCTGCATCAGACGGGCAGCGCGAGCTTTGCCGTAGGCCGCCGTGGTGCGTTCAGGCCCTGAGCTGACGCGCCGTGTGCCGCCTTGGCAAACCCTCGCTGCGCTGTGCCACTCGCTCCTGTTTGCCCGCTCTGTGTGAAAGCAGAGAAGGGTTAGAGGGCAAGCGTGACAGGGGCCGACGGACTGCTAAAAGCCGCTCTGCTGGGGACACAGAGAGCCCTACCGCGTACGTGGAAGCTGGTACGCTCTGTGCCCATGGTCTATGACAGATTTCAATGGAAGAGTCAGCACAAGGAAGGCTCACTGAGCTGAGTCTCCTATCATCTTCTGTGACTAAGTAACCACAAATAATTACCTTGTAGATACTTCTTTTTAAAAAAAAAAATCTCTTTGAAAGCGTAGCACTATAATAGTAACATTCACTGCAAATCAGCACTCACATCCACTAAAATATTACTATTTTGCTTTTTAGCTGAAATTAAAATCTTCAAGCAGTGCTTCTTTTTTTTGTACAAAGCCAGACCAAAAAAACTTTCTACAGGGAAACTAACCTTGGTAGGTATCGTACAAAATCCTTTGTAACGTTTTGGTGGCCCTTAGTTGGCTTTTGGGCTACACACTTGTAGCCTCTGCAGTCCCCAGCAAGGCACTGTGAATATTTGGACACTAACGTGTACGTTACTGACCCATATGTCTTCCCTGTGCTCCCAGCAGCCTTTCCTGAACCTCCCAGTAACAAGGAGAGTGGTGCTGGTGGGGAGCTGGGACTGAGAGTCCCTTTGGCTGACCATGGGCAGCTCAAAGTAGTGGCACATCCAAGTCGTGTACCAGCATCCCACCGCACCTCAGCTGTGTACCAGCATCCCACTGTACCTCAGCCATGTGCCTGCATCCCACCACACCTCAGCCCTGTGCCTGCATCCCAGCCCACCTCCCAGCTCACGCCAGAAGCAAACCCAAAGGTGAAATTTAACAGTCATGGCATGCAGGGAATAGCAAACTGGGGCAGCACAATGGCATGAACCCACCGCCTGGTCTAGATGTGGCCAGTTGCCCTTAGCAGTGGGTAGGGGCTGTGCAATCCCCTCTGTCTGTGCCTCACATTTTGCTGTTTTCTTGTGATCCACTGATTAAAAGAGTTTGTAAGTGTTTGGTAATATTTAGTATTCAGTGAATATAGTTACCTAAGTGAAGTGTAAGCATTCAAATGTGGGCCTCTAATTAGAATAAAAGGGAAAAAAAAAGCTTTACATCATCTTTGACACTTTAATTTTGTCTGCAATAATCTCTTAGCGTTTACTTTCATGAGGAAAAAAGGAAAACCACTTCAATACTGCCTCGGTTCAGATCACAGAACCCCTCAGAGGCCTAATGTACTCAGACTAAATTATTATTATTCATTGTTGTGTCTGACTTTAATGTTGTTACAGTATTTTCATTACCCCTTTTCTCCTTGTGTTATACATTAGGCATATTGTGTCTTAATTCAATGCTTAACTGCCAGAATATTTGAAATACAATTTTCTCCTCTCATTTTGCTACATTCTCTGATGTGTTGTATATTTATCTAATTGTAATTTTTGACACGGTAACTAGACATATTTTTTATTCTGTCAAGAAGCGTACCCTGTAAAATAAAGGGAACACAATCAGAATTTCCAAGCTGTATCACCTTTTACAAAAAGGCAATGTGATACAACACCTGGTAACGAACTTCAGGCACTGCTATCAGAACTGCGATTAGATTCTTCTCTCCTTCTAGTTTTCCGAAGGTTGACCCAATTGCAAAATACTTAATGTGAGTCAAATTTGTCCTCAGCCTTTTTAAATTTTCAAGACCAAATCTTCTAATCATCTCTGCTTTTTCATGCTAAACTGGCTGACCTTTTTCTTCTTCTTACTAATAGGGTGCTGAGAAAATTTTACTAATGAATGAATCTGGGGAACTGCAGGATCTCTTAACCAAAATTGAGGTAATTGTATTTCTGCAAATAAATATAAGGAATGTACGCTGAATATTTGTAACTGACTAGATTTTCTTTTTTTACCAGTTCCTTTCCTTTGCTTATAAACTGATGATCCCAAATGCTTTTTTTGTTTTTCTCTTTGAATGAATGATAACGTAGTATCACAGCCCATTATCTTTGAGAAAATGTGAATGGTGATAACATCAAACCAAAATGTCCATCTCTATTTTCTCTTGATTTTGCCACAGCAGGAAAAGCAAGTCATTTTCCCTTTCCCATAACTTTTGACATCGTCTTTGGTATTTAACCTTCACCATGCCCTGGGGGAGTCAGGCCTCTTGTGTGGATGATGCATGGCTTCTCTGTTTGCTGCAGTGAGTGCGCTGGCGGTGGGAACCTGCACGTCTGCATTCTGGCTAGACCTAAAGCTGGATGTCTGCAAAATCTCAGCAAATGCTGGAAGTTTCCATTTACAGCAATTTGCACAAATTTCAAATTACAGGTTATCATGCCATTCTCCATCTCTTAGTTTTCCTTTGAAGCTCTCTGGGGAAAGTTTGCCTTTTATTGTGATCAGCTGATGCACGTTCCCTGACGACACTTGAAGTGTGGGTCTGGTCCCACAACTTTGCTGTAAGCTCAGATCTCTGCTGGTCATCACTTTTCTGCTGGTCTTGTGCTATTGGCTGCTCAAGGCATTTTCTGTTTTCCTTTGGACAACCTGCAACAAAGAACATTTTGGGGACACCTGTGGCATAGTGTCTGGGTTATATGGGTAATTGTGTCCTTAGAAAAAGAATGTATTGCTATTAATTACCTTGTTATTTTGAAATCACAGAATCACAGAATCGTTAAGGTCGGAAGGGACCTTTAAGATCATAGAGTCCAACCATTAACCTAACCTGACAAAACCCCTTCTAAACCATATCCCCAAGTACCACGTCTACCCTTTTTTTAAACACCTCCAGGGATGGAGAATCCACCACCTCCCTGGGCAGCCTATTCCAATGCTGGATAACCCTTTCAGTGAAAAAATTTTTCCTAATATTGCACCTAAACCTCGCCTGGCTTAACTTGAACCCATTTCCTCTCATCCTGTCAAATCACCCCTAACCAAATTAAGATAACACATAAACTTCAGAAGAACGTAACATCAACATTAAAAATAGATAATGAGGATCTGGTATTTGTAAAAGACACCGGTGAAAGAGCAGAAGAAAGCTACATCTAGCTGATTTAACCCCAAGTTTTTTTTCCCTGCATTTAGGCAAACTACATCATATGCTTTCCTAACATACTCTCAATAACTCTTTGTATACCATACCTCTTTGAATTTCTTACAAAATGGGTATCTCTTTTTGTGAAGTATGTTGGTTTCTTACAGCCAGTCTCCTTCTTGAATTCCTTTAAAAGTTCCAGTCAGGTGGAGCTCAAAGGTTGTTCACCTCCATCTTACTCAGGAGGTAGATTTAACACTACTCAGTAAATCATGAACTGCCTCGTCCCTTTGCAGTGCAAGTGGTACCTTCTGCATTTGTTTGTCCTGGTCCTTAACTCAGCAAAACTTTTCTTGCCTCATGACTTAGTATATGTATTCCCGCATAAAACGCAGAAAAGCCCGTTGGCCATACTGATCCATACTGAATAGCTAACTAGAAACTACTAAACAAAAGTATACATACAGTTAAAGCATGCAGCATTCTTGTTGTCTTGTTGTTTTTTTTTCTTTGTGTTGTTTTTTTTTTGTTTTTTTGTTTTTTTTTTTTTTTTTAAATGGATTTGCTACAATTGCAAGGGGCAGTCAGGTTTCTTCATTACTGAAGATGCAGAAAGTGGTTACACAAACTGTCATCTGTTCAAGAAAGAAATGGACATTGCTCAGGGAAGAGAGCTGAAGCAATTTTGCATTTGTTCTTTGTTAGTTCTCTTAGCTACATGGAAAAGTAGTTATTTACAAGCCCAACAAGCAATAATGAATGTAAAGATTAAAAATATTATTCTCTTAAAATGTTAAGATTATTTGCAATAATGTCCAATGAAGTAAATGGCCATCATAAATGATGAAGGATATGGGCAGTCCTGCTATAAAAAGAATGCTAATTTATACTAAATACTTCCAAACATTGTCCCTGGAGAAGTTAATAGAAATAGGATCTGTTTGCCTGGTGAAGAAAAATGGCAAATTTATGAGGTACAAGACAAAGAAAAAGTGGCTTTTTTGCATGTTCATCTGAGTTGTCGATAGATGAATGGTGTTATGAATGGTTTTGCAGAAATCTCTTCAGTTTTCTCGATGAAGCTACAAGGAGGACCGCGTTATCCGTACATATTTTAGTATACTCTGGTAATAACTTGTGACTAATTTTTTAGTGGTGCATAATTCCTCAGTCTAACATAAACAGGAATTGTATGGATTTTTGTTCTTCCTTTGTAAATAAATCCGTAAAGTCTTTACTTAACAGTGCAATGTTAATGCCACATATCTGTGCTGTGGTAAGTACCCAGTGTGGTGCACCTTTCATTTCTCTTATATAGAACTTTAAGGCAATCATTAAACAAACTAACAACATTTTCAGCAAGTGAAACTTAAAAATGTCTTTGAAATCTCTTCTTGTGTTCTCCATTGTCTTTAATCCAACACCAAATAGAGTAAAATCATTGTTTTACTCAGGAATTAGGACAATTGAAGGAGGCCAAGCCTTGCTTGCAGCAGTTTTCTCCAGGTATAACTGTTGAATATTGATGATCTTTCTTTACACTTAAAGCTTTGGCATTCTACATTCATAAATTTGAATACACCACTTATTTCCTCAAGCACTACTTGTCAGAAGCTATGAATTGCTTTTTGATATGATCAACTCTAACTGTAATAGGAATAACATGTTCAGCATGGGCATGCAAACACTAAAAGTCATAATATCTTAACGTACCACATAGAAAATATACCGTCAACATACACTGCCTGGAGTTTAGATTCAATCAATTGCAATACCTCCTAGAATTGATCTAGACCTAAACCACATTAAAGCAGTGTATGCAAGCTATCCTTTAGCTAGCGCTTTTGGCAAGTATAAACACAAGCTACTAAGATATAACACGACGGATGAACCTGCAGCGAGCGTCTCTGAGCAGGTGGATCAGACCAAAGGAAAAGGCAGATGTAATGGTTTTCCGTGGTGGTATACCTTGGGATGGGGCAGTGGGTATCGCTGAAGATGAGAAGCAGAATATGTATTCTCAGCTGCCCTGGAGCCCTCATTGCCCTAGAGCTTATGATGGTTGATAACATTTTTGTCTTTCTCACTTTCTTTTTTGAGCAGAGAGTCCAGCATCCTCATGAGTGCCCCTCTTGCGGGGGCTTTGGTTTCCTACCGTGCTCAGCGTGCCATGGGAGCAAGATGTCTGTGTTTCGGAACTGCTTTACGGACTCATTCAAAGCCCTCAAGTGTACCGCTTGCAATGAGAATGGGCTACAGCGCTGCCTGAGCTGTGCAGGATAAGAATGGCATCTCCACACGTACAAACTGATTTTATGGTACTGCACCAGTTTGTAATATGATTTTTTTTTAATTGATCCGTTTATCCAATTCAGTCAATAAAAATCCATTTGTAGTATACTTCTGCTGGTTTGATCATTGGAGCCATTTAAACTTAGGTCACTGACTGTAACATGAACTCTGAAATGTATTTTTCTATGTTCTTTATAGAGAGATTTATAGTCTGCAAAACTTACTGTATTATCAGCCCTTTGGATGTGAAATCTTCTTTTTTTCTATGTGGGATCATCAACAATAGTATGTGTTTCTGTCCCCAGAGTCATGCCCTCAAGATTACAGAAGAATGAAATTTAACCTTCAGATTATTGAGTATCTGCAGTTTACAAGATCAGTGAAATAAAGATGATGTGATGTGGGCTGGCCCCAGACCATTCCACTCAGAATTACCCTGAGAAGTTGCTATGGCCAAATTCTGGCCTGAATTCTAAGTGGCAACAGAGGAACAGAAATGTTTCTTAAAAGTCCCATGAATCAGCTTTCTCTTTTAGTACTGTTTTGCGTTCAGTACTAAATTAATGTTAGGCAAAGTTACATAAACATTTAACGTAATAGCTGTTGATAACAAGGGCTGTAATGTCTCAGAGCTTTATGATCTTCCATATCACAATAGATCTCATTGTGATCAAGTGAGAACACCAGGTATTGTTATAAACTGCATAGAAAGTCATTGAGGATGAGATTTCTGCTTTTTCAGCTCAGTTACTGTTGTGGCTTGATGGCTAGCCTGGCATGAGTGTTTTAGGGCACCTGTTCTCTCTAGGAAGGCCACTGATATATGCCCAGACAGCTCCAACACTCCATATACCTTTGTCATTTTTGGTGAGTTTCTCCAACACAAGCAGATGATTAGTCTGAGTGGACTGTAGGCTCTCCATATCGAATATGTTGTGGTTTGGAAGTGTGTTAGCATTCACGGACTTCCACAAAGTACTTTAACAGGGTAATTTAGCGCACCACCACCTTCTGCTTACATCGACATTGCACATCTTCCTCCTGTTCCTGCTGTCAGTCTGTACTGGCACAAGCGATACAGAGGTTTAGCATCTTGGTTGAAATTGGTATTGGCTAGAAAAGGCTTCCATGGTCGGCATTTCATCCTGCTCAAACTGTTTCAGCAAATGCTAAGCTGTGTCATTTCTTGCTCTTTGCCTCATTCCTTGCAAAGCTATGCTGGTTGGGGTTTGGGTAAGCGCAGTTGGCTTTACAAGAGGCTGCTTACTCTGGTGGAGGGCCCCATTTCCCTTCCCTCTTCCCCATACAACCTTGCTTAATTTGTCCGCAATGGGAAACTCAGCTTTCCTTTCAGTGTTTTGGGCATAGCATACCTGCAGTATAAAGCAGGGTAGGCACAGCTGCACAAAGCATGGCTTGCAAAAAAGCCCCTTCTGACTACATTTATGTTTCCCACTACCTTATTTCCCTCACTGAAATCCACAGAAAACCTTTCCTTTCCCTCCATCACGCTTGCTATATCTAGAGGTAGTAGCTGGCACTGAAGAGTTGGACAAGTTGAGCTAACTTGTCTTTCTGAAAATTTGCATCTAAAGGACTTATGCATATTCTATGAGATATTGAATGTGCAGACTTGAACGTGCTGGTAAGATCCTGCTGCTCCTACTGCTTTTACAGTGAGGCTCAGAGGGAGTGTCTGGATCTTCTGCATAACATGAGAGACATTAAATTTTCTACAGAGGCCATCCACAATGCTTAGTAGCACCCCAGCTATAAAACTGAATTGCAGATGTGCTTCACTTATTACTGCATGGGTAAGAAGAAAAGAAAGAAAGAAAATACAGTTCCTTTTTATTTAATACTGTAATATAACCTCAATTTCTGGCTAATATTGCAGTCCAGACTGATATACAATGATAGGCAATGAAATGTAGCATAAAGCAGAATACTGATGCTTAGAATGTCACGATTTCTGATGTATGAAAAATGACTTTTTAAAGTTGTTAATATGCTATAGATGTAGGGGGTGACAACGTTCACAGTAGTGAATACCACACTTAAGACGGCATAAGCAAACTTGCCCTTGAGGCAAATTACTATTGAAGAAAATGCCAGTGGATTTTTGGTACTGTAATTCCACAGTCTTCACCCTTGAAAAGACATTTTGCTCAGTAAGATAGTCTGTATTACCGTTCTTCCACTGAAGCACTACGTGGTCAAATTACTATAACTCATCAAAGTAAGTTAAATGTTTTCGCTTTCACTGAGTGTGTTCTTCATTGATGTGGAATAAGGGTTCGAAGCTGGTTTTCCCACCTCTCAGGCAGTCAGAAAATTACTTCAGAGTGAGACAAATACACTAAATCCAGTTTCTTTCCTGATCTATCTCCAGGGGCCGTGCAAGAAACCTAGAGAGACTGTCTAGCCTAGGCGCTACCTTTCTAACTTAACTCCTACAAGCAAAGATGAGGCAAAACCTCCTGAGTTTTCTTTTTAGAAGGAGAAATGATGAAAGCAAAAGGTCACGTTTTGTAGAATCTTTTTTTCAGAGGGTTTTTATGGAAGATTAGAAGATAAAACACAGGACATGTAATGCTCACAAATAGAGCATTCTTCAGGGACTATATATTTTTCAAGAAAGCTATTACAAATCTCCAGTACTAGAAAAGTTCTTTTTTCCTCTGCCACCAAATGAACTACCAGCTTTTTCTCTCCATCTATATTTTCCTTGTAGCAGCCTGCATAAAAGCAAAACCAAAACGAATTTTTTTTCTCAAGATGATGGTTTTACTGCATGGTTTACCATCTTTGCCAGGGTTTTTCAGCCTGGCTTCTCAGCTCACTCCAACCGTCCCAGAAGCACTGAAGGTGGCAGAATAGCAACATTACTAATGCAAACCCAAAAGCCAGTTCAGGGATGTGACGCTTTCTGGTATAAGAGATGTATCAGGCAGCTAGGAATACAACTTTTAAGACCCTCTGAGAACAAACAAGCTCTGTTCTGATTTACACCAGTATTGCATCTTTACTTCCAAGGATTTAGCAGTGATCTCCTCTGATATGACAAATAAGACTCACCCAGCAGCATTGTTGTACAGGAAATTTTCTATTTCTAAAAGCATCAAGCTCTGCTCCTCTTGTTTCCGGCCCTTGTTGCTACACTGAGGTAAGGCTCCAAGAGGATGTTCTCTGGTTGACAGCTCATCATATTAACATACATGAGAGCAAGAAACAGGGAGCAAGGTAATCCTTAGGCTGTCTGCTTTGCAAGATAATAATTTTGATCCTGAGAAAGAGAATGGTTTGGCGTTCTCTGCCCTGTAGCTTTCAGCATGCTTTCCAGTGTGCTACATATCCCCCATAGCGATATGCTACATGCATCAGGTGGCTTGGCTTTACCAGGATTCACATACTGGGACTTGACATGATGCAACTTGTCCTCTGATTTTTCTATAAGTTTAATTTTTCATTTCCTTTTTTCATGGGGTCTATCTACTTGTAACTTCCATGAAAAAGAACTGAAAAATAGAAACTGAAATGCTGCAGAGAACTGGCTCCCACATCAGGACAATCTGAGGTCTCGCATACTTGAAACGTCATGGATAAATGCAGGCACCCCCCATGGCAAAGGCTCCTAGTCACTGGGAAATAAAGGTGTTGATTCAGGTATAAGCAACAGAGACCCTGTGACTGTTGCTCTGGAGGTTGTATATATTTATCCAACTAGCTGGCTAGGCAAATACGGTGTTGCAGTATATAACGACCTGCAGAATGCACATGCTTTGGTGATCTCATGACACTGTGAGTTAATTTGCCACACCTGGGAGCTCATAATTATGAAAGAAAAGAACCTGGTAGGTCTTGAAACAAGAGAAGTTAATTCTGCTGTAAGTAAACATGTATTGAAAGAAAACTCACTACTTTTGACTTCAGTGTCACATGAAAAAAGTAACAACAAAATTCTTAAGAGTTTTGTTTTTTTATTAATGAAAATAAGAAATGAATTTTACTGAGCTGATTTTTACAATTTTCATGAGTAAATTCATAATGAAAGACACTTCATGGGCTTTTCCTAGCTATTGCTTTCGTATTATCACATTAAAATTAATTTTATTCACTTAGCCTGAGATACATTATTTGACCACAAAAGCATTCAACAGGAAACATTTATGCCCTAAATAATTTAGTAAGGAGAAGAATTTAGATTGCTTAGCTTACTTTAAATAATTTAGAGACAATATTAAAGGACATTTTAATCCAACAATAATTTAAAAAGTAGAAATTATTAGAAATAAACCTTTATGGTTAATCCTATTTTTCTTTCTTCCTGCATTAATTTTCTTAGGGATGACAAATCAGGAAATAATTGCATTTGAGGGAAATGGCTGTGAAAAAAACTTGCAGTTTAAGCTTCTTTTAGCTTATCAGCTCTACTTTGAAAAATTGGTTTCAAATGAGTTAAAAGATTTATGAAATCCCATAAGTTTCCCACTCAAGAAAAGCTACACTACAATAAGACATATACTGCCTGTCTCTCTTTGAGGCCTCTT